>JARHVA010003079.1:1830000-2180880 GCA_037957365.1 Torreya grandis
TGAAAGGGGATTATGCAAAGGATCGATGGTATATGGTTATTATGAAAAAGTGCTCAGATGATGCTCTCCCTCCCCACTACAGTACTTACCTAGAGACTACACTTTATATTATCAGAGATACATGAGTTAGTTTGACTCAAGCTCTAGAGAGCTTGGTATCTATTTATTGTATTAAGAATAAATGCCTAGTAGAAATATAATTGTATGATATTTGTTATACTTGAACAACAATTGTATTATTTGACCAACCATGGCTGAGTCTTAATATATTTACTTTCCTTACAGTTATAATATGTTATATTATATTTAGTATTAGAATTTAGAACTGTTGTTGTTCTAAGTTAGTGATAATTTAATTTGATTGGCTAAGATGTTAAGTATCACTATAGAATGAGTGAATGCATGTTAAGTATTTAGTTTTAAAAAAAAATAACTGCATTATCATAGGTACAACTTGAGGGGTTGTTACATGTGATATCAAAGCTTAGGCTTGAACTATAGGACTTATTACGCCGACTAACATTTTTGTATTCTTCTGTTAAGTGAGAAAGAAGAATGGTGAAAATTAAAGCATTAGGTGATGGTCCTTCAAATGTCAATGACACTAACCCTTCAAATGATCCTAATGTAATTACTACTATCAAAGTTAGATCAAATCCTTGTAGCCATGAATGATACTAGGGATTGAATCACAACTCTAAAATAAGAAGTTCATGGCCAAGGTGAGGAAGAACATTAGAAAAAACCTATTGAGCACCCCACTAAATAGGAAAACTAGTAAGATGTGAGAACTCAAGTAGCTTCAAAATTATCTAGGGATATGAAAAAGGTGATTCCACCTAAGTTCGATGGAAATTTTTTAGGTGATGGAGTTGAAGCATGACTGATAGATATGGATAAGTATTTTGAGAAGAGAAACTACTTCAAAATCACCAAAGCAGTTTGGGGAGCCTACCAATTAGTTGGTGAGGTATCTATTTATTATGCCAACAAGAAGTTATAAAATGAACCTTAACTCAACCACCACAACTTGAGAATAGTTTATGCTATTATTTAGATCACGGTGGCTTCTACATCTTTATTTTTATCAAAATCTCATAGATTTCTAGAATCTAAATTAGGGAGACTTATCGGTGAATGAGTACTGGGAACAATTCACCAAACTTCTAAAGTATGTACCTCAATACCAAGTATATGAGAGGTTTAGGATTAGAAATTTTATTATGGGACCAAAACCCCAGATTGATGGTGAGGTATATGTGCATAGACCTTTTACCATGGACCTGGTCTTCAAAAATGTAGTCTAGCATGAGCAAAAGTTAAAGTCTCTTGCTTAGGTTAGGGAAAAGTTTAAGAAAAAGTTTGGAAGTTCTAAGCCAACTTTCAAGAAGAATAACTAGAACTAGAGGAGTGGAGACTCCAAGGGGTAGTCCAAAAACTAGAATACAAAATTCAATGATGGATCTGATAATAAGAAACCAGGTAATGGCTTCAAAGGTAGTTTTAAAGGAAACCCATAGACTGATAAGAAAGATCTACCTGGAGATTGTTTCAATTGTGAAGGAGTCCATTATGCTCATGAATGCACTTAGGACAAGTCAAAAAACAAAGGTACTAATTCTTAATAGGGCAATTTTTAACAACGTATTCATGTAGCAATTGATAATCGACAAGTCAAATTTTAAGCATCACCCATAGAGCTATCAAGTATTTTGTTTAAACATTCAATTTATATTTTGATAGATACAATGGCTACTAAATGCTTTATGGCTCCCATAATGCTTAAAAATTTTCTTTAAAATTTTGGATAAATGGAAAATACATGGTCAGTACAGTATGTGAATGACTCAAAAGTCATGGTTGATAAGTGTCTAGTAGAAGTAGAGATTGGGTTGCCCGAATTTACAACTATAATAGATTTGTATGTAACACCACTAGGGCCATATTATGTGATCCTAGGATTCAAATAGCTTGCTAAACATAAGACTAAGATTGATTGTTACTTAAATAAGATTAAGTGTCTTGATGATTTTGGAAATTAGACATAAATTCATGGTGAAAGGAGAGAGTTTAGGCTCAGGCAGATCTTTGTAATGTAATTCAAGAGGGCTCAAAGGAAAGGGTGCCAAGAATTTATCATTAATATAAATGAAATAGAGGAACATTAGGAACCATCTTTGTATTACCCATTTATTAGATATGTTCATGATGTGTTCTTAGAAGAATTACAAAGATTGCCACCTAAATGTGAGTTTCATTTCTCGATTGATATCATAGCTAGATCAAATCCACTGTCTAAGGCACCATATAGAATGACAACCACTGAGTTGGTTGAATTAAAGGCTCAACTCCAGGAATTATTCTTAAAGGGGTTGATTAGACTTAGTGTGTCACCATGGGGTGCACCAATTTTCTTTATACAGAATAAGGATGGTATTCTTTGACTCTTCATTGATTACATAATGTTGAACAAGGAAACTATAAAAAATAGGTATCCACTACCTCATATAAATGATCTTTTTGATCAAATAATGGAGCAATAGCCTTTTCTAAGATTTATCTTAGAGCAAGATATCATCAGTTGAGGATTCAAGATGAGGACATTCTAAAAACATCTTTCAAAACTCATTATGGACATTATGAGTTCATAGTGTTACCCTTTGGGTTAACTCATGCACTAATAGCATTCATGAATCTCATGAATAGTGTGTTCATATATTATCTTGATCACTTTGTTTTGGTCTTTCTGGATGACATTCTTATATACTCTAAGAATGAAGAGGAGCACCTATAGCATCTAGAACTAGTTCTAAAGCAATTACGAAAGCACAAGTTATATGACAAACTATCTAAATGTACATTCTTCTAGGAGAAAGTGCAATATCTTGGACATATTATTTTTATAGATGGTGTTTTTTTTTATCTGGCTAAGATAAGAGCCATTATGGAGTGGCTAGTGTTAAGGAATGTACACGAGATAAGAAGTTTTATACGATTAGCTGGCTATTACAAGAAGTTCATTCTAAATTTTTCTGAGATAGCTAATATAATTACCTCCTTGCAATAAAAGAACCAAATATTTGTCTGGTCAGATAAGTGTGAAGTAGATTTTCAAGAATTGAAAAGAAGGCTTACTTCAGCACCAGTGTTGAGAGTTCCTAATCCCAATGATCAGTTTTCAATGATCACAAATGTGTCAAGAGAGGTATTAGGAGGAGTCTTCATGTAGGACAGTGCTATGGTAGATTTTGAATCAAGGAAGATAAAAACTTATGAGGTGAATTACGCCCCTCATGATCTTGAACTTGAAACAATTGTCCATGCTTTACAAGTTTGGTGACATTATTTGTTGGGAAAATTGTTTGAGCTCAAAACTAATAACTTGGGGCTCAAATACATTTTCACCTATCCAAATTTGAATTCTCATTAGAGACATTGGTTAGATTTTCTTTCCAACAATGACTTTGATATAAATTACATCAAAGCTAAAGAGAATAGAGTAGCTGATGCTTTGAGTCATATAAGGTACATAGTAGTTGTAACTAATATCAAGAGTACTCTCAGGGATTGTTTGATTGAGTTCTCATCAAGAGAAGAATACTATGATCAAGTCAAAAAATTATTGTCTACTAATGCTCAAAATCCTTAATACAAAGGATTCAATTTTGAGAGTGATGGTCTTTTATGTTATGATGAAAAGATGTATGTATCAGATCGATAGAATTTGTGGAGCACAATGCTAAAAGAATTTCATGATACCCCATATTCAAAACATCCAAGGGTAACTAAGATCATATTAAAGCTTAGACCTATGTATTTCTAGAAGGGAATCAAGAAAGATGTGGCAGACTATGTGTCATGTTATCTATAATGTCAATAAGTAAAGGTTGCACATGTGCACCCAATTGGATTGTTATACTTGGATGATATACTAGAGTGGAAGTGGTAGGTGATCAATATTTACTTTATACAAAGCTTACCAATGTCATGGAACAAGCATGATATGATCTTGGTAGTTGTTGATAAACCAACTAAGGTGGCACATTTCATACCAGGAAATTTGATAGATGATGCACCTACCCTTGCAAAGAGGTTCATAAAGAAAGTGTATAGGTTGCATGGATTCTTAGAGAAGATCATTTCTAATAATGATCGAAAGATGACTTCTAGATTTTGGGTAACTCTAAACTTAGCTTTGGGTATATAACTAGATTTTAGCACTACATATCACCCAAAGACTGATGGCCAGATTGAGTGAGTTAATCAGGTTTTAGAGGATATTCTTCGTATATATTTCATGGATCAGCAATACAAATGGGAATATTATATTCCATTGGTTGAGTTTGCATATAAAAACTCATACCAGTCAACTTTGAAGATAGCACCATTTTAGGCACTGTATATAAGTAGGTACAGTGCACCAATTAGTTGGGATAGGTTAGAGGATAGGGTAGTCTTTGGATTTGAGATGCTTTCTAAAATGGAGAATGAATTTCGATTAATAGGGCAAAGATTGGTTGAGGCTAATGATAGATAGAGGAGTTATGTTTATCTAAAAAGGTTAGATAAGTAGTTTTTAATTGGTGATAAAGTGTTCTTATGAGTTAAGCCGCATAAGAGCCTGATTAAATTTGGGAAGTCAGTGAAATTGTCACCAAGATATGTGGGACCTTTCAAAGTGTTAGAATTGGTCAATCATGTAGCGTATAGGCTTGCATTTTTACCAGCCCTAGATTTATTACATAATGTTTTCCATGTATCTTATCTTAAAAATTATATAGCTAATTCATCACATGTTTTAGATTGGAATGCTTTAAGGTTCTGGATTCCAGAGTGGACATGGTAGAACCAATCAGAGTAATTGACACTCACAAACCTCATTTGCATAATAGAGAGGTGTCACAGTGTAAGGTCTTATGGTACCAATACTCTAAGGATAGTGCTACTTGGGAAGACTATGATGATTTCTATAGGCTATTTTCATATTCGTTTGCATGATTTGATACTTGATACTATGTTCTTATTTGTGTTAAACTATTTTGATATTGAAAAGTATTATTTGAATAAGTGTCATCGAGATGATGACCAACTTTAGGGAGAAAGGATGTCACATCCCTATTTATCATCAAGTTGAATAATTTATTTAATATGTTGATTAATATGGTTGATTATTTGATTACTACTACTTTGGTTAAGCTTTATGGCATATGTTGATTATGGGACAGTATATATTGCTTAATTATGTGATAGTTGTACTTTTATATTTTATACATTATGATTATGTTAGTTAGCTATACAATAGTGTTTTATGGATATATCTATGTGTGTGTGTGTGTGTGTGTGTGTGTGTGTGTGTGTGTGTGTGTGTGTGTGTGTGTGTGTGTGTGTTGATGTTTCAAGATAACTACCTTCTTGTCATGAGATAGATGTAGGGTATAACCATCTCTTAGAGCATTATCGGAGAGGGTGGCATAGATGGAGGTGTTGGGGGAAGACAAAGCAAATTGGTAAGACCCTGCACACATCACAATAGATTTAAAATTTTATATGCATAGCATGTTTTAAATGTTAATATGTAGTTATGGAATAAATCTTGTATATGATTGTATTTTGTATGTAGATTTAGTTCTTCATATTGCAGTAAGACTACATAAGATTTATTTACTTATAATTGTCTAATATTTTAGAGAATAAATTAAAAAATAGATATCTAATTGCTAATGTACGTATAGACTAGTATAATGTCTTTAAAAAAATTCCATTGAAAATTTAGCTCACTATTATTGATATTCAAAATATCGATATAAGATAAGCTATTAAAAATAAAATTAAGACACACACACACACACATATGTATATATATACTAGTAATTGATTTTATAGTTATCTTGTTATTAGAAGTAATTATAGACTGATCTATCCTTTAGATAAATAAATAATTACCTTTGTTTTATTGTTTTAAAAGAGATTGAACTATCCTAAAAATACTAACCTTGATTTAAGTCCAATCTAAACTTAGTATTTGTTTATCATGCATGAGATTACATTAAGAATTAGAAGTTTGGATATCATTATTTTAAGGATCAAATATAGACTTATGTATGTGATACACTTGCGGATTTATGATGTAATGATCATTGTTAAACAAATTATATGTTTTATATTATTTAATAAAGTTCAAAGTGTGATAAATTAGGGGTTTTGATGTGTTTAATGGAGGAGATAACTACAAATTAGTGGAGTTAGAGGAAAATAGGGATGATATGCATGGAATGCGAACTGGGAGTAAATAGAGGTAAGCAAATTTTAAAAGGTAAGAGGTGTGATTTAAAATACCTTTAAGAGGTGAGTAAAAGGAAAGGCAAGGAGGACAAGAAGGAGGATAAATATAGTACAGAGTAAGGAGGAGAAACATAGTGCAAAACAAGGGAAAGAAAGGCATATTGATTTTTTCCACTTCAACTTGGAAACAATTTAGAGGTTGGTGAAGTATTATTTTTTCATGTGCTTAAAAAAATGTTGTGTATGGTTTGAATTCCTAGAATTAATAAATGTTTTAATTTATGCTTTAGGTTACAGTCTTAACCTTGTGGATGGCTTAGCCATCCACATCACTAAGCCATATAACCTCTAATACTCTAAGACTACAAACTAGAATGAATTAGATGTTAGTTTATTTGGATTTAGTTTCTTGTTAGTTCAATGACCTAGTTCAAGATAGAACCCTGACAAATTATATCACCATATACATTTATATACTGAGTTTTTGGAACTCTACATGAATATACTCAAGAGTAATTCATTTAAAATAAATATATTTATGTATATTTATATACTCAAACAAAGGGAATCGATCTATTAGGTATATACTTATATATCTATATATATACACATTTATGTATAGGGATTTTATATAGGTCAGAAGTATTGAAATAAATACTTTGAGTCAAACGACTCAGGATAGGTTAAAAAAGAATCATGTACTCTGTCGATTCACCTTATTATATATGTATACATCTATTATTGACCTGATTGAAATACCTATGAGGATTGTGTAAGTTTAAATAATTTTGAAAATGATGACTATATACATATATGTGAGGTTAATTGTGCCTTATCAATTGAATTAGAGTCTACCATGAAGACTATGTACTTTAACAGTCATGAAACTATATATATATTATTGTGTATAACTAACTACAAAGTTATGAGTTTATGAATGTCTAAAAAAACACATGATGATTATATATCTAAATAGATTGTGCATATTTTTTATAATACTATGAGTATGAATAGAGATTTGGCATATGTGTTAGTTGACATTCAAATAGGAGAAAATAATATATGGTATTTTTGACTTCTAACAATAGTGAGCTTGTCAAAATAGATAATTGTGAGAAATTACTTTATTGGAAAACTTACAAAATTATGTTAAGGCTCGTTGATTTTATATTAGATGCAAATAGAAACATTGTGAGTAGATCTCCAAATGATAAACTAAAACAGAGTTAGGAATGTTTGATTTTTATTCTTTGTTCTCAATATCTCATATTGTTGTATATATGTAGTTAATGGACCTAATTTTGGGGGAAAAAATAAGGAATTGATTAGTGTTGAATCTGAGCTTAATTTAAAAGCATATATCTTACAAAAATTGGTGAAATAAATGTTATTGAATAGATGAGACCCAATCTGAATTTTGAAGCCTTCTCATAAAAGTTCTTAGCTATTGGAACATTAAATTTAAATAGAATGATAAGAAAACATTATTTGTGGGTTAGAATAGTCATTTGTATACTAATATATAAATATATACAAAATATACCTATAAGTGACCTCAAGTTCTCATATACATAGTGTATATTTATATAGGAATCATGTCTATATTTATGGAGAGTGACTACTCATGTAAGTCATAAAAATACCGATGGATTGGGAACCAAAAATATATGCATGAAGTCTAAGTTTCATAAATGAAAGAGTAAATATTTGTTTATGGATTATCTTGTCCTTATATTAAATTGAATGTCAGTTTGTACTGAGCAATATATCATGATGTTGATAAATGCAAACACTTGGTTTTACTCTAAGGTTTTGGGAATGCAGTCCAAATTATATTATTGGGGGAACAAACTTATTTGCTATACAAATTATTATTGTAACGAATATTTTATATAAGTTTATTTATACATTTGATGGACTAAATGTATGTAATAAGATTATTTTAGTAATTAGCATGTGTCTTGTACTTGCTAGTAGAAATAATTGCATGAAATTATTGGTTATATTAATATTAACCAAATCTTGCATTGTTGGTACTAATTAAGCAATGAGATAGACTTCACTAGCTTAGTTAGCATCACCAATGTCAGATGAAGATAATCTGATCAAGTGGTGTGCATGAAATTAATTGATCTGAGAGATCATATGTTATTTTAAAACTTTGGCCAAAGAAATGTTAGATAGACATTATCATTTCATATGATTGATTTACATGTTGTGCGATATCATGTTAGAAATGCATTTTCTTTATGGTACACATCATGTAGTATAAATATTAAAACACATGGGGTATTAGCATGTCTCTCTAGATTCTCACATCATCACTATCTACCTATCCATGAAGACAGGGCCATTCCTTGATAAGGGATTTTAAATGGGATCGATGGTCTGTGGTTGGTGTGAAAAAGTGCTCAGATGATGTTCTCCCTCCCCATTGTAGTACATAACTAAAGATTACACTTAAGATTATCAGAGATACACGGGTTGGTTTGACTTGAGCTCTATATATATATTGGTATCTATTTATTATATTAAGGTTTAATGCCTAATGAAAATGTAATTGTATTATATTTGTTATACTTGAATAGCAGTTGTATTATTGGACTAGTCGTGGCTAAGTCTTAATCTATTTACTTTCTTCGTAGCTATAATATGTTATATTGAATTTAGTATTAGAATTTGGAACTATTATTGTTCTGAGTTAGTGATGATTTAATCTAATTGGCTAAGATATTAAGTATCATTGTGGAATGAGTGAATGAATGTTAAGTATTTAGTTTTTTTAAAAATGCATTATTCTAGGTACAACTTAAGGGGTTGTTACAGGATATCTGATCACACTATTTTTGCTTAAGCACCCTACATAAAACTATGTATCTAAAGTGAGGATATAATATCATGATTTTATATGTTCTATTTGGCATAATATAAAAGAAAAAATATATCAATTTCTCAAAGAAGCTTAAAAGAACAGGATAGACACATAACACAATAAACATATACTATTACAAACTTAATGTACAAAACATCAAAACCATGAACCTTATGAAAAGATAGATAGTTATGAATTTTGTTTTAATGGGACCATGTTTTGAATCTAACCTTAAATATTTTTTCTAGCACTGTCTTAGTTTCTTAGACATTCTTAGACAGAGTATGACAATTTACACAAAAGAGAAAATTTAATGTTGTAAAAAATATGAAAGGATACATATTTCCTAATGAGAATATCCTATGTAAAAGATACCAATGAATGTTTAATATATACACTTTTTTAGAAGATAATTTATTGGGGTGCCACCTGTTAACTGTTTAACTCAAAACAAAATCAATCCACTACCAAGTAGGATGAATAGATTCTAAAAGCGCACCAAAAGCAAACTACATAGTAACTAGTTTAAGTAATTTTAGTAATCTTATTTTATATATTTTTATTTTTTTAACAAAACTATATTTATCTACAATGTGAAAGAAAAATAATGTGTATAGATGAACTTAACTATCTACTATACAAGAGCACTCTAGCGATGTATAATGGATAGTGAACATAATTGTTTGGATTGGGAAAATACATTAAATCATTTCATGTATGAGTTACTGTAAATGTGTGGGACCAATAATAAAGGAAAACTTTTAACTAAATGTGATTTAATTTTTAGGACAGTCATTCCACAGTAATAAGTTATAGGTTAGTTCACATAGATAGCAGATTTTATACTAATTAATATTTAAATAATGAATTTGTTTTGAATTCACTCATACATGCATAGTTTATCAATTAAACTTTGTTGTATTTTGATTTTTATACTAAGCTAACTAATTTTATGTAGAGTGAATGGTAGTTAATACTCAATCAAAAATAACCATACACAGTTCTAGTTATTATATGATTCGATTGATCAATATTTTGTGCTTTTGATTTTTTACCATTTATATGTTTAATTTTACTTTAAATAGTTGGTTCTTGGATATCATGTTCATTTCCATGTCTTCCCATAATTTGACATGTTGTTGCTTTTGATATGGACACCAACTCTAGTTTCATCAATCTGTACACAACATTGTGGCATGTGTCAACCTTTCGAGCCTCTTTACCATGATCCTTTCCATAGATTTATGACACTTGTCATTCTTCACCCTATTTGGCTCCTTTGATTTGTATTTGTACTATCAAATCTCAAAGTTTGAGAGATCACACCATGTGGCATAATCTCAGGACTCTAGGTCATCATGTTCTCTCTATGCAACAAATGATCACCATATGTCTTGATCATGCATGTCGAGATGTCTTTGTTGTGTATTTTTACGATTGTATGTTCTAAGAACTGAGTCCCCAAGATAGCATAATGTGGCACAATCTCAAAACCTCAGGTTTTTAGGGACTATCTTGACTTTCCTTTGAGTCTACATTTTACTAGATTTACAAAACTTATCACTTTTGTGCTTGATCACTTTGATCTAAGTCCATTTGTATGCTATGGTCTAGTCAAAACTTGATTAAAATAGCCTTAGACCTTCAAATATTGGTGAAAATGGAGCAAATTTAGTTTAAAATCATTTGATATTCTTTATGCTTTAAACTTTAGTCAAGTTAGCTTAATCAAAATTACGGGCCCCATTTCAAAATGGCTTATCCACATCAAACTTTATTTGATTGGTTAGGGCCCTTTCACTTTTATGCCTTAGCCAATTTACCAAAGATAATCTATCAAATCCGAAGTCTTCTTCATAGACCAAATTAAAACACATGTCCCTATTGAATTTACTTAGACCATTTGTGGTAGTCTAAATAGTTCAAGTTTTCTTGTTGTAACTCAAAGATCATGTGAACCTGGGTTTGACATGGATCAATGCACAACCTCAAACATACAATGTGACCTCACAGCCTGAAGGCCCATAATTTTACCACATGGTGCATCACATTAATTTGGAATGCAGAGGTGATCAACTCGTGCAGAAGTGGACCTGACAATGATCCAATAGAAACCCAAAACATGGTAATAGACCCTGCACTTAAATTTGATAACTCATCCAAATGTTAAAACCATAAAAGACTTGAGCAGTGTACAGGTCATTTTATATGATTAAGTTACAAATGACAAGTGAACTTCACTGTAATACCCTTTGATTTTAATATACTCAATCTAAGATTTTCACCTAATAAATGTTGGGATTTAACTATTTGATGTAATCAACTGTGTTATTTTGATTTGATTGAACTGTATATTATCATAAGGTCTTTTACATTATGGGCTTAAAATCATTCTTATAAGTTTTATGCATGGTCTAAAATGATAAATTTGTACATACTTCAAGATTTTAGAACTGCTTAATTGGAATGTCTAATTTTAAATAAAAGATCTTTACATGTGTTTCTGACATCTTTTAATCATAGTTGAAGCTTTGTCCTTCACACATAATCCATTTATCTGATTTGATTGGTTTCTTTAAAATATTTATACTTAGTTATTTACATTTGGTCTTGTAGATTCAAACTTCCATTCGAGCTGTTGATTAACAGACAAGAGTTAAAGTAAAGAATGGGTGGCAAAACACGAGGAAGCCATGAAAATGAATAGAAAGAGCTCGAGTAATGAACCTGAATACTATCAAGACAAAAAAATCAATAGGCATAATACATAGAACTTGTGAAATAATAACCTGTACTGATTTGTATTGAATGAATAGAATAATTACATACAAGAGCATAAATAAACCTCAACTTAGAATTAGAATTGACATGCAAAGTCAAAAAATCTAAAAAAAACTTGCCCTAGGTTATTTTTAGTAAGTTTTGTAGCAAGCTCAAACAACCCTAAAAACCTCCACATAGCTCCTAAACATTAAAATTAACCTAAAGGATGAATTTGAACTAAAGTTCATGTCTAGTTACAAAAATATGTTAATTCTAAAATAAGAAAAAAACTAAAAAAATATTAAAAATTAGTTTTAGACCCTCAAATGGTCATGTATGGCCTATAAAAAGTTTAGAAAATGTCCCTAACCAAATAGGGTGGGTTATGGATACATAAAAAAATTTGAGACAGTTGTTTTGGCACAAATGAGAGCCCAAATAGAGTTACAAATCATAAGTTATGGCCTTCAAAAGTTTGGACTCCACATCATTCCCCTCTAGTTGAAAACAACTCATTTCCTACGAGTTGATTTGATTCTATTCCTACTATTTATTCTTGTCAATATTCTTCAGCTCCCATTCTAAAATCCAAGTATTATCTACCTGTTGTAATCCTTCCCACTGCACCAAATACTTGTTATAACTTTCTTACCTTGTGTTCACTCGCGTCTTATCCAAAACTTGCACTATCTTTTCTTTCTTCTTTGGTAACTATTGCTACCAATCTACTTGTTCATCTTATTCCCCTTCACAATATTATCCATGGAAATCTTATAAATCTAAACAATTAAATACTGGAGAGATATCAAAATTATATGGTAAACTAATCTCATAAGCATTGTCATTGATTTTCTTCATAATTTTGTGTAGACCAATCTTCTTATACTTCAACTTGTTGTATGTGCCTATCAGAAATCTTTCTTTCTTGAAGTAAACCATCACTAAATCTCTTTATTGAAATACTTTGACCTTATTTTGACATCATCTACTATTTTATATTTTTCATTACTTTCATGTAACTTTTTCCTCATTTCTTCTTACGACTATTTATATACTCTGTAAACGCTTCTACATCATCACTAATTCATTCTTTAATTGGTAACTACACCAAATCTAAAACACCCAAAGGATTTCTCCCATAAATAACCACTAATTTAGATTTTTTTGTTGATCTATTCACTAAACTATTATACGTAAACTCACCCTGTGGTAAAGCCAAGTCCCATTGCTTGGGCTTTTCTCCAACTATGCATCTCAACAAATTTTTCAAGCTCTTATTTACAATTTCTATATTTCCATTTGTTTGTGGGTGGTATGCACTACTGAATTGTAGCTCAATTCCTATCTTCTTCCATAAAGTCCTCCAAAAATGATTTATAAATTTCATGTCCCTATTTGATTTAATGGTTTTTGGAACACCATGCAATCTCACAATTTCCTTAAAAATAATTCTTCAACTATAGTGGCATCATTGGTTTTCTTACATGAAATAAAATAAATCATCTTAGAAAACTTGTCTATAACAAAAAAAAATTGAATCGTTACATCTTTGTGTGTTTGATAACCCCAACACAAAGTCCATACTCAAATCTGTCCATGATCCTCTTGGAACTGGTAGTGGCATGTACAACCCTATATTTTGTGCATGTCCTTTAGCCACCTAGCATATCATGCACCTTACAACATATCTAATCACATTCCTCTTCATATTCATCTAAAAATATATCTCCTTCACCAAAGCTATTGTCTTTGTCTTGCTAAAATGTCTAGCCAAACCATCATTGTGCAACTCTTTTATAATATTTTCTCTTAGAGACCCAAATGGAACACATAATTATTTTCCCTTAAAGAGATAAGCATCTTGTATAAGGTACTCATCATAAATATTACTTGTCTCACCTGTTAATGGATTCCTACATCACTCAATTGTCTTTCAGAAATCTTAATTAGTATCATATACTTTCTTAAACATCAAATCCAACTATTTCACTCACCATAGTAGTTAACAACCTCACTCGCCTACTCAAAGCATCAGCTACCTGATTATACTTTCTTGATTTATGCTTTAAAAAAAAAGTATATCCCTACAATAAAGACACCCACTTTTCATGCTTACTATTTAACTTCTTTTGAGTGTTCACATACTTCAAAGCCTCATTATCTATAAATAAGACAAACTTCGTATGCATTAGATGATGCCTCCAATGTCTTAATGCTTGTACTATGACATAAAATTCAACATCATATGTAGAATACTTATTTCTTACCTCATTCAATTTGTCGTTGAAATATGCTACTAACATTCCTTCTTGACTCAACACAACACCGATTCCCACATGTGAAGCATCACAATCAACCTCAAACACTTTACTAAAATTTGGTAATGTTAAAATGAGTTTTTTGTTAATATTCCTCTTCAAAAACTCAAAGCTTCCTGTTGTTGCTCTTGTTCACACAAATTATTTTCCTCTCATGCAATCTATTATTGATGCAACAATACTACTAAAATTCTAAATGAACTTTCTATAAAAAGTCGTTAAACCATGGAAACTTTTTACCTCTATGATGCTCTTTGGAATAGGCCACTCAAAAATTGCCTTTACGTTCATCTACTTTTACACCATTTGTTGAAACTATAAATCCCAAAAATACCAGAATGTTCTACATAAACATGCACTTTTTCAAATTTTCATAGAGCTTCTCTTTCCTTAACAACTCTAATACCATTCTCAAACTCCTTAAGTGATCTTCTTAAGTCTTACTACCTTTAACCACTCTTACACCATCTATTGAAACTACAAATCCCAAAAATACCAAAATGTTCTGTATAAACATGCACTTCTTCAAATTTGCATAGAGCTTCTCCTTCCTTAACAACTCTAATAACATTCTCAAACTCCTTAAGTGATCTTCTTTAGTCTTACTAAATATCAAAATATCATCAAAATAAACCATAAACTTATCAATGTAATCTCATAGCACTATGTTTATCACCCTCATAAATGTGTTAGGTGTATTAGATAATCTAAATGACATCACCATCCACTCATATAAGCCATCCCTAGTCTTGAATGTTGTTTTCCATTCATCTCTTTCATGAATCTAAATATCATATTATCCACTCAAATCAATCTAAATGAGGTATCTAAAGTATTTTTCTCCTACAAGCACATCCAATATATCGTCTAAATGAGGTATACAAAATTTATAATTGATGATAATTTTATTTATTGTTATACTACCCACACATCCTTCACCCTCCATATTTCTTTAGAGTTACCAATGTTGGTGTTGCACATGGATTCATACTCTCCCTTACTACACCCTTTCTTAGAAATTCAGTAACCTGTTTATTCAATTTTGCATGTTTTATTGGACTCATCTTATAAATTGTTTCATTATGTGGAGTTGATCCTAGAATCAAATCAATATGATGTTGAATGTTTATTTTTGGTGGTAAACCATATAGTAATTCATTTGGTATAACATTTGCATATTTTTTCAACACTTTTGTTGCTTTTGTTGGTATTTACACCACTTTTGTGTCTTCTTTCTTTACCACTAATACATAATAACAATATGCCATCTTCATGTCTTTGATAAATTCTTTTGTGGATAGTATGCTTTCTGCCTGCCCTTCTTATTTAAGAGGTAATAAAACTACATTTGTACCACCTTTCCAAAAATTATGTGTTCTTTGTTCCATCATGAATTATCTTTCTATCAAATTGTCATGGATTTTTCAATAACACATGGCATGCATCCATTGGTATGACATCACACCATATTTCATCTTTGTAAGTTTTTCCTATAAAAAACTTGATTAAGCACCTTTTATTTATTGTAACTTCATTAATTTTTTAAACCATGAAATTTGATAAGGATAAGGATATTTTTTACATCACAAACCTGGTTTCTTAATCATGTCCTTAGAAATCATATTTTCATAACTACCACCGTCTATAATTACTTTCCATATCTTACATCTTGAAGTACACCTTTTAAAAAAAAAAATTGTTCAAAGTACACATATTCTTTCCTTGGAACAATCATTGTTCTCCTTATTAAGAGATTCTATCCAATATCTACTACTACAACTTCAGTATTTTATTCTTTTGTCTCAACCTCAACTAAATTCACTTTTCAGAAATCTTATTACTTTCTTTCTTGATCTTGGGAGTGAAAACACTCAAATGCTATATGTCCTTCTCCATATTTGTAACAAACATAAGACCTACGTTGATTTGGAAACCATTATTGAGGACCACCATAGCCTCACATTTTTAAAAATCCTCTTCCTCTTTCC
Source organism: Torreya grandis (assembly GCA_037957365.1). Taxonomy (NCBI): domain Eukaryota; kingdom Viridiplantae; phylum Streptophyta; class Pinopsida; order Cupressales; family Taxaceae; genus Torreya; species Torreya grandis. The sequence continues at coordinate 1,846,224 of JARHVA010003079.1, forward strand.
TAATATAAAAACCCTTGTCTATTGTCTTCTCGATTTTCTACACCATGTGCTGATTCTCCTCTAGTGGGTTTAAACCCACCTCTAGTGGTATTGAATTGACCTCATCCCCTTATTGGAGGGGATTTTCCTCTTCTTATCCCAGTACCAGATGATCCTCTGAAATTATGTCTATTTTGTTTTTATTTTGCCTTCAAAGCTAATTAATAAGCCTCCTCCATGCAAAGTATTATATGTGTGCTCAATTCATCTTGAATAGAAGACTTCAAACCTTTTACATATTTTGTAGAGATCTATTCTTATGTTTTGTCATGTTTCACTCGTATGGAAAGCTTATAAAACTCATCTATAAAGTCTTGTATATTGTGGTCCTTTTAGATTAAATTCTAGAATCTTCTGTACAGGGTTTGTGCATAATCCACAAGAAGAAATTTCTCCCTCAGCTTCTTCTCCATGTTTTTTCATGAACTGATGTTCTATTTACCTTTTCTCTATCTCTCTTTCTGTAGGTGATCCCACTAAATCATTGCATGACCCTTCAATTTCATACATGCAAACTTTGCTTTCTTGTTTTCTCTTAGAGTTATCCATTCAAAAAAGTTCTCCATGCTATTCATCCAATCTATCAACTCCTCTGGATTTAAAATTCTTCCATAATCTGGATTGTCAACCTTGATTCCTTCATTCCTTCCCTCTAAATCCCTAACCATCATCTTCCATTGATGGCATCTATTTTTGTCATTCCTCTTCTTCTTAAATTTCATCTTAATGATTTATTTCTTCCTCTACTTCATATTTTGCTCTCTTTTGTTTTTGATTTATGATAATTGCAGTTAAGTATTCCACTTGCCTTTGTAACTCTTACATAGTCTTGTTTATTTGATCAATTCCTTCTTGTCCTCTCACCATCTCTTACACTCCAAGAATCAAACATGCTCCGATACCAAATAATGAACTCGAATACTATCAATGTAAAAAAATCAATAGGCACATTACATAACTTGTGAAATAATAACCTATATTGAATGAATAAAATAATTACATACAAGAGCATAAATAACCCTCAACTTAGAATCGGAGTTGACATGCAAACTTTGAAATTCTAAAAAAAAACTCACCTTGTTATTTTTAGCAACTACTGTTTTTAGTATGTTTCCCATGCAAGCTTGAATAGCCCTAAAAATATCCACATAGCTCTTAAACACTAAAATTAACCTAATGAATGAATTTGAATTGAAGTTAATGTCTAGTTAAAAAATATGCTAATTCCAAAAATAGAAAAAATCTGAAAAAAAATATTAAAATTTAGTTTTAGACTCTCAAATGGTCACGTATGGCCTCAAGTTTCAAAAATGTCTCTCACTAGATAGGGTCAATTATGAATGCATCGAATTTTTTGAAATGATCATTTTGGCATAAACAAGAGCACAAACGGAGTTACGAATTAAAAGTTATGGCCTCCAGAAGTTTGGACTCCGCATCACTAGGCCAATGAGTAAAAGACAAGTGGTATTTCGAGGAGAAATTTAATTTTCAAGACAGTCACTCTAGGTGATACAACCAATCATTATGTCATTTAACCCTTGAAATAGTTTTGCAGAATGCTATATCCTCCAATACATATCTACACACATTAATTGACCGCTATCTCTATACCTTTGCATGTGCAATCACTGTTGATGATGTCACTGCTATACCCTTAAATAAAATCTAACGGTTTTGATCAATCACAACATAAATAAATTCCTTTTTTCACTATTTTTGTTAAAAATGCACAATTTAACTATTGCAAAACTACAAATTTTTCCATGAAAAAAAAAAAGAATAATGATTGATCTAAAAGACAGAGTTTAATCATTAGTGAAAACAAAATGATTATTTTAATTTACCCTTAGAGCCAATAAAACACTCAAGATTTAAAAACCAACAAAACCACACAATAAGAAAATATCTTTATATAAACCAAAAAAATAAAGTAAAATAAAAATTTAGATTAATAAACCACTTTAAAATATATATAAGGAAATAAATAGCACTATGCTCCTTAGTATAAATTTGGATAAATTTTTAATGTATTTAAATTTTTAATTAAAAAATAAATATTTTGAGTTTTTAATAAGAGTATGTGTACATATTAACATCCGATACAAATAATCTAATTTCATTAATATCATTTTTACTCTAAAGGTGTTTCTATTGGGGTAAAACCCCTAAATTTTGGTCCCCCTTTTCATATCCTTTACATTTGTCAGTTTGATTTGTTACTCCGATAAAAACTAATATTCGTCCCCTATTTTGGGAATCAATTAATGTATGGTGGGCCATCCTAATTTATAAAATAATTTTAAAAAAAAAAGTGTATTATCTTAATATTAATATTTTAATATGTATGGTGGATAGTCATTTTTAATAAAATTAATATTATTATTTAATATAAATATAACAAAATTTGGAGTTAGATTATTAGGAATTCAATTCAATTTATTGTTTTCATTTGAATTATGTTCAAGTTACAAGTTTGGTGCATTTCATTATCTTTTGATTTTTTTAAATGTAAATGTTCAAAATAATTTTTTTCTTCCATTAAACTAATCAATACTAAACTATCATAAATATCAAAATAAAAAAAATGTTTAGATTTCAATTAAATTCGTTATTTTTATTCTATTTGATTTGGTGCAATTCATTATTCTTTAAATTATTTTATTTATGTAAATTTTATAATAAATTAACATTAAAAAACAGTATATGTTCACATAATAAAATGTGCAGTAATAAGATCTTTTAAGAATATAGTACATTAAATTTAGTAAATTAATTATGATGAATCTCTTTAATAATTATACATTTAAAAAATTAGTTATGTCACGTACTACCTCTACAAATTAAATATATATTTCTATCAAAAAAATATTATGACATGCAATAAACATTTAATATATATAATTAATTAGTAAACATATTTCTAAAAAAAATTAAATATTATAATTATTATTTTTAAATGTTAAATCACAATAAGTAAAATAAATATTATCTATAATACAATTGCAAATTAATAAGATTGAATTCACCATAATAAATGTTTGTATTAGGCATATATTTATTTATGTCACATATTATTTTTACAAGTTATTAGATTGTTTCATTTATAATAAGTAGTCACCCTAATTCAAATATAAATATTTTAACAAGAGTTACAATAAATAAATATTATATCTAAATAATTAGCAAATACATTCTTTAAAAATAAACATGATATTTGTGTCGCTAAAATGGTAAATGAAAATAATTGTACTAAATATTTAAGTAATCATTACAAAATAATATATATTTATACATATATTTAACTTCTTCATATATAATTATACATATAAAATTAAAAAAATAATATAATCTTTTGATAGAATAAAAAGAAAATAAAAACCAATAAATGATTATAATATTTGTTTTAATTGTCAAAACTTTAAAAAACAAACATTATATTTTTATTTTTGAAAATTATAGAATCATTGTTAAATTAATATTAAACTCGTATATATCTACATAACAAAATATAAAATAGTAAGATATTTAAGAATAAACTCTATCAGATTTAGTAAATTCACTATGCTAAATCTCTTTAATAATAATGCATTTAAAAAATTAATTATGTCACATACTACCTGTACAAATTGAAAATATGTTTTTATCGAAAAATATTATAAACTTAATAAACATGCAATAAATAATTAGTATATATAATTAATTAGTAAATATATTTTTAAAAAAATAAAAAATAAATATCATAATTTTATTGTTAAACTGTTAAATGACAATAAGTGAAATAAATATTATCATTCATAATATATGCATACCTCAATTTAAATAAAAATATTTCAATAGATATAAATAAATAAATAGTATATCTAAGAAAATAATAAACATATTCTTTAAAATAAAACCATAACATATTTTTATTATTAAATTGGTAAATGAAAATAATCTTATTAAGTATTTAAGTAAAAATAATAATAAATGATTAGAATATTTTTTTTAATTGTCAAATCCTATCAAAATAAATAAACTTCATATTTTTATTGTTGGAAATTACATAAACATTGTTTATGTAACACACAAAGCTTCATTTACATATGCACACAAATTATGATTTTAGTAAAAAATATTGTTCCATATAATCTTTTTGCATCTTTTACATGAAGGTAATTATCATTGGATATATATATAAAAATTGATTGTTTAATCTTCTTTGTCACTAGCAATTACTATTAGTTTAATGATAGGAAAACAATACTTTTGACTTTATATAACTTTCTAGCTTCTTTTATAAAACGTAATTGTAATCATACTTTTTTGGATGATCATTTTCACTTTTGTATAGATTTTTGTATTAATATGTTTTAATATACATTCTTAGCATCACTTATAGAGTGTTATAAATTATTTGATATTAAATTTATGCAATATTAATATCATTTGGGAAACAAATTTGGACTATTGTCCAACTTGAAACATAGACTTATAAGTGTCTTCTTGGATACCAAAAGTTGGGAGTAGCAAAAAGGTGAATCTTACGATGTTCTCCTAAAAAGTTTTTAAAGTAAGTTAATGAGGGATCCCCTCCCCCTCAATGTGCATTATTTATATTTTTTATATATTTATTGTATATAATATTATTACAAAATCTCATGTTTGATTTCATAGGATGAATCCAACATTCAATCTAAAAGGTTTTATTAAGTAAGTTAACAAGGGATCCCCTCCCCCTCAATGTGTAATATTTGTATTTTTTATATATTTATTGTATATAATATTATTACAAAATCTCATGTTTGATTTCATAGGATGAATCCAACGTTCAATCAATATGAAGTAATTGAAATATCAGATACATCTTCTATGGATTCAATCATCAACCCCCTCAATGAGACAAATATTTGTGTGTCATTCGAAACTACTACATCAAATATGAACGACCATCAATTGAAAGAAGGCTAGTGTAACTAGAACAACTTTTACTTTATTGCACCTTTTCTTGTTGATGTTGAAAGTACAACAACTCCTACTATAGATGAAATTACCAATAACAACATTAACATTTACGAACTTTCACCCATGTTAGATGCATGCACTTGTTTTCTATCTCATATACAATTGATTTCAAGCAATGTAATAATCGCATGTGAAAACATTTCAAACATGACATCAATGCATCTTTTGCATGACCACATTGTAGAAAGCAATAAAGCTTATGTATTACTAGACTTTATGGAAAGGATTCACGCAATGCTTTTAAACATCAAGAAAGAATATATAAATTTATTTGTAAAAAAACATTTGACCAACATGGTGGGGGCCCAAGTAACTAATAAATTGTAGTTTCTTCTAGGTGCTACAAGTCTTATCAGATATTGTAGTTTATTGCATAAGATATATTTTGAAAATATATTATCGAGTTATTAATAGTATAGTGTCATTATCTAAATCTTGTCATCTCAATATTGATACCTAGGAATATCTTTTACATTAAATCAATTATATACAACCTACTATGGTATCCAAAGCTAATATCTATACAATATAAGATTAAATATTACATTATATTCAACTTGTTAAATTATCAATCAATTACTAATATGTTATTATATCATATTGAAAATTCATTCTACTTACATTTTTATGGAATATTTGATATTCATTGTACTTACATTGTAGTTTAATTTTCAATGTGATTGTTCTCAAATATATTATAGCAATGATATTCGATGTTGTTACATTTCTGTGAGAGATTTAATAGTCTTTGTACTTACATTCTTTATTTCATTTCCCATGTTTTTTTTCTCAGATTTATTTTAGCAACATGAGAACTAGGAACCAAAATAGTTCAAGTGTACCAAAAGAGACCCCCTACAAGGTTTTTAAGTATCAAATAGCTATAATATTGAAAAAAAATCAAGAGAAGGCAATTTGTGATTCATATAGTGCATCATAGAATGCCATGACTTCCTATCCCTAAAATAAAGCAAAGCATAATCAAATATTTTTCTGTGTCAAACCCTCTTATAGTTTTCATAACAGGGATTAGAAGCCAAAAAACATGTTCTAGAGGCTTTGGTCTTATGTATGATACAATTGAGGATGTTTTGAGGTACGAGCCTAGACATATGTGAATGCAAAATGGCATCGATTTTCCCAATCTAAAACCCAAATCATAATGCCCAAATAGAGCAAAGAAAACTGTAATGTTAAACAACTTTTATCAAATTGATTTGTACAAAAGTTTAATATGTAACACACGATATACTGAGATTAGTTTTTTTATATATTAGAAACATTCTTATTTGTATTCCTACTTTTAACATAACTACATCGTACACAAATTAAAATAGCATACCAAATACAAAATTGTATGAAATAATGTTCATTTAAAATTATTAAAACGGTCTACACTATATTTTTAGCTTACATTACTATGCTCTCCATATGCGATCTAAAAAATATTTTTATCAATTATTACAATTTTATTAAAAAAAATCATTTCTCTAAATACTAGTGTTCACATCGTCTATTTTTTGTAATTCCAAGAAATATTTGATCATTCACTTAATATACTCTGTATTTTAACATTCAATCAAATATAAATGCATTGAATGAATTTACATATATGCATTTAATCTCCATACATATATAAATGCCTCCAAGGGAGATACATTCTTACATTCAATCATGATATACTTGTTTTGTTACTTACAATTCCAAATAAAAAGGATGTTGTTTTAATTACTTATATTAGTTTTTATATAGGAGGCTACTCAAAATGAATACAATCACATTCCACATTCCCACGTATCTGGCAACAACCCATTTCAACAATGGAAAATCATGGAAAATAAATTGATTTAAATGGAATTTTAGCATCAACATCTGAGAGAGAAAGCATAGGCGCAATTCCACACATTGTAATTAGATATTTAAATCCTTACAAAAAATTGGATTATAGATGGTACTGTGATCTAAAAAGGTATTATTCATAATTACTCAAATACCAATGGCCTGAGATAGGTTTTCAACTTTAACATTATTGATAACGAGGGTGATGACATCACTATTACTTCCTTTGGTGAGGTTGCGCATCTTTACTTCAATCAGGTTCAAGTTGGGACGATATACTCTATTTCAAATGCAACTCTGAAAAATGAAAATAATAATATAAAAGGACAAAAGTCCATGGGAAATCATGCTTAAAATGACATCATCTATCAAACATTGTTCTGAAGAAGACACCACTATTCAACTATATCAGTTTGATTTCAAATAAATTAAGCACATCAAAGATGCAATAACAAACACAAAGATTGATACCATTGGTATTCTTATTTTTGTTACAGCCAAGTTATTAGTTTCATGAGGCTAGATGAGACTTTAACTATGAGAAGAACTTTGTTGCTACAAGACAACTGTGATTATGATATTAAGGTGTCTCTTTGTTGGGGGGCGAGGGGGGGGGGGGGGGTTGTTTGTAAGGAATAAGGAAAGATTTTAGCATATTTGTGTGATCAAAGTACACAGCCTCCTCTAATTTTTGCCATAAAAATGGATAGAGTTCAAATATATAATGGAAAGATAATAGGAACCAACTTAGATACATAATTCTTCATCAATCCAAATATACATGAAACACATCAAATAAGAAGATGGTTTGAGGAGAATGGTCCAAAACTGCCAGCCTCATCATTGAGTAGGAGAATTACTGAACATAAAATAATTATAAAAATCCAGAAATTAGGGGTTCTTGTAAAATTGAATACATTTACATTAATTTCTACAATCATATATATTAAAATGACTAATTTATGTTATCATGCCTATGTTTTTGTACTAAACAATAGACAATGCAAAAAGAAATTAATTCAAAAAGATGATGCATCTTGGTATTGTCAAAAGTATAACATTGATGTACAAGATTACAAGTACAAATACACTTTAAATTTCATATTATAAGACATGACAAGTACCATATGGACAACAACATTTGATGATGTTTCTATTGTAATTATGGGTATACATCCTGAGATTTACAACAACTATTAGCATCTCCAAATGACACTTGGGAGTTATCAAAAAAGTGCTTTTTTACAATTATTAGTTCATTATGTCTACAAAATTGGAATTGTATAATGACAAAGAACAAATGCATTGTACTTTACTAAGTGCATGTAAAGATGAATCTTCACCACCAGATCCTACTTTACTTAATATGTCTGATGTAATTTGATACATATATGTAGTTAGACATATCTGTTTAACTGTAATTTTGATCTATTCACATATATAAAATTTGTGCATAAAATACATATTATTGTTGTATTACAGTCGCACAAAATATATTATTTTCACCTATTTTGCTACCCACCCATGATCAAATCATTTACATGTTGATATTCATAAACATAAGACTAATATGTTGGTTCTTTTCAAATATTTACATTTTTGCATCATAAATTATTTCCATAAGTAAAAAACATTAAAAAATGTGCAAGAATTTTGTAACTAAACTTTCAATCATTATTATTTTAGGCATCTATGGAAAATGACAATTTAAATAAATGGGCTTGATTGAGGTATGCAATCCATAAGGACTAGATTAATGCACATCATCGACTTAAGTACAATGCACATACAACACATATCAACATTACAGTCACTAATGGTGATATTACAAAAGCTCATAAACGATTTCATGTGAGGGTGGATGCTTTATCCTCAATACATGCATGTTTCACTTGCAACAAGTTTTATCCAGGTATCCAAACAAAGCATTACAATGGCAACAACACTTGTCACTAGTGCATTGCTAAGAAAAACAATAATCGATTTAATGATGCTAATAACATGGACCCAAGGATATAACCTACAACTCTATCAAATTTGACATAAGTAGAGGAATGTTATTACTCGGGTCGACCCAATATTTTAGATAATACATGCGCATGGTGGGCAATACAAATATAGTGGCCACACTATTAGCTTTCCCCAAGATATATCCTTCATTGTTAGACATCTACCATGTTGAGCTGAAAAAATTAACATTCTAGTGTTAAAGAGAATTGGATTAGAAAAAAAATCATATGATTGCTTTGTAAGTAGATCATGTGTCATGCAAGTGTTGCATTACAAAATTGAAAATGATCCCTATTATGAAGATGCCAAGTTCAAGCAAGAAGTGCTTGATGCCCTACCATTTGAACCTACTGATATCTCCTTCCTCCTTCAACATACCACTATGGATATTATGGATGCAAAAATCAATGATGTAGAGTTTGATGACAATGCAAATATACCTCCATACCTAAGCTATCCTCAAATATCATATTTTGTCAGTTCCCTTCCAAATGCACGAAGAGAAGTTAATGAAATAAGGGACTATATGAACAGCCCCAATAATTGTAATCCAACTATAATAAATTGGCCTGTTGTTGATACATTGTCCATCAATGAGTACAATACCAAAGGGTTAATTTCTATGGCATTTTATACTCTTTTTCCAATAGGTGTTTGTTTGTACCAACAACCTCGTATTATGAGAGTGTAGTTCCATAAATATGCTTTGCAACTACTCAGATATAAAGATAATCCAATTGGAAGCCATCCATAGTTTCAATATTTCTTGTTGAACCTAATGATGTGGCATAAAATGCATGCAACATCTATAGTATTCACCAAAAAAACTCAAGGATAACTTCCTAGTTATAATTTTAGACCTACATGGACATATAACACAATTACCTGATGCAAGCATTGAAGATCAACTAATGCATTTTAGATCGGGTCTTAGAGTCAGACATTCATTTTGGTCCAAATCAAAGAATAAATTAATAGATATGATAACAAAATTGGGATCACCCACACATTATTCACCTTAAGTGCAACAAGCACTAGGTGGCTAGATCTACATAGAGTCATGCCAACAACACCAACATCTCACCTAAACAAAAAATCCTATTGCGGAAATCAAAGCATAATTACAAATCCATATCTCACATCTTCATATATGCATAAAAGATTTTCAAATTTTCATGAAGAAGTTCTATTTAAGCATCTCCATAATAAAGATTACAAGTATAGGTAATTGTAATGAACATATGTTTTCAAACACTCAATAAATATTACAAATACCTCTATAACCATTGCTAATAAATGTAAGATTTTTATATAGGTATGAATGGCAGCACAGAGGCTCAACACACATCCATGGGTTTTTATGGTTAGAAAATGCACCGAACATGGACACATTAGACTGGGAAGATCCACTTCAGGTTGATTCTGCAAGGATATTCTTTGACCACCACGTAAATGCGTGGAATCCATAAAACATTAATGCAATCTATAATAGAATACATCATTTTGATATTGATGATCCATGCTTGTTCACCACCAATCAAACATTTATTGTTGATCTTGATAAAGATTATGAGGAACTTTTGAATCGAGTACAACACCACACCAAATGCAGTGAATCAACATGTCAAGGAAAAAAAAGAACTACTTTCCAATGCAGATACAAAGCCCCATGGCTAGTACAATCAACCTCAACCATGCTTATCAATGATGAAGGGCACAAAACTTACCTCCCATCATGGAATGATGATAGAGTCAACATCCATAGTGTAAGCATGTTCAATATGGCATGCAAATGTAGATTGCCAACCAGATATTTATCACCATGATGTACTAAAATATATATATCAAAGTATGAGGCAAAGACTGAAAATAAATTTGAAAGCTACCACCATATGCTAACTAAAATATCATCTGTAGTTGTAGTAGTGAGCCCAAGAATGACTGAATACAATGAGTTCTTATCTGAAACTATTGTTGACCTAGACATAGGTGCATAGGAAACATGCCACATGTAACAAAAGATGCATTTAATAGTTTGTAACTGAATATTTGTTACCTTGTCTATTGGCAAACATACCTTCAAAAAGGTCCTGCAGAGCATATCTATAGAAGATAACTTGGCATCTTTCATTTATGCATATTTATATCACTCTTCTTTATTGGAGACTAGTTCGCTCATTGAATTAACATGAGCTTGGTCTTACAACTATAAAAAGAAAAAATAATGAACACAAATAAAGAACTACTCAGGCTATTCTTTGAATATTTTCTCAATTCTCTTCTAAACCCTCTATTGATTCCCCTTCAATTGAGCTTTTTTGTTGGGTGGATATCTTACTTTACAATCCATTCCAAAATTTTATTGTGGACATTCACTGTAATAGAGAACACATTGTCACAAACTGGGATCAATTTAAAGACTCTTATGATCCATGGCATATTGAATGAACATGTGTAGAAGATGACATCAACATTGATTCCACCACTAATGGCAATGAAACCGATGAAGACATACCAACTATCGATATGGAAATGTATGATTGGGAAGTCCTATCATGGATGCACCCTTAAGGAACAATGAAATAGATGACATCACCATGCTTGGCCATCATGATTTTGATAATGAGCACTATTGGAATCATTAGATGTACCGCTCAACCTACATAGAATTACACAATAGTTTATCGACTGTAAATGCACATCTACAGAAGATATAGATGATGGTGGCCCAAGAGATCCAATGATCAATTAGTTATCAAATAACCAACAACAAGAATTCAACATAATATATAAGCATGCCTCAAAAATGGCACAAGCCACCCTACTCAGCATGAATATAGGGAACAATAGGTACAAAATAATTATACTTGATAAGCACTGTCAAACATTTCTTAGATGCACTTGCAGCCAAAGGCAAATCTCCACTACTTCTCCTTGCTCCAACTAGTGTTGCAACATTTAACATAAATGCATCAACAAGACATTCAACCCTCCACATTCCTATCCATGAAATGAAACTACTTGATGGACATGCATTAACAAATTTTCAAGAAGAAATGAGATATATCAAATATGTGCTCATAGATGAAATGAGCTTCATATGTTGAGTAATATAAATAACTAGTTGCATGAGGCCTTTCCTCATCATAATAGAGAAAATTTTGTGGTTGTTCAATGATACTTGTTGGGTACTTGTGACAACTTCCACCTGTAAATGACATTTCAATGTATACATGGAGGTCTTTTGGTCACATGTTATGGCAAACATTTGAAATAGCTATGACATTAGAAATAAATTTTCATCAACAAGAATGCACAAAACAACAACTAAAATTTATAAATTTTCTAATCAATATAAAAAATGTAGACCCAACAAAAAAAGACATGAATATTCTCATGTCAAGGACATCATCATTCATCCCTGTAGAAGAACAACAAAATTTTAAAAGCTCAACACATTTGTATGCAACTAACATATAAGCAACAATGTATAATAAAGAAATGCTAAAAATTTTAAACACTACGATTGCAATTTGTAAAGCTAAACAGAGCAACCATACAAAGACATGTAACTAGAACGACACTCAACTTGAATCAACTGTGCTTAAATGCAAAGGATAAAAAATCATGCTAACATCAAATTTGTGGGTGAAAGCAATATTAGTTAATGGCGCAGTTGGATAAATTGTTCACATTATCTATAGTCTAAATTCAAAGCCACCTTCATTATCCATGTACATATTTGTTGCATTCAAAAAATACTTTAGTCCATCATGAGATAATAACAATCCTTTGCATCTTCCAATTCTTCCTATTACACGAGCTAATCATCGACAGATGCCTATCAAAATGCCATGGGGTCTAACCATACATAAAGTAGCAATTGATATTGGCAACATTGATCATCAAGGATTGACCTTCACTGTTGTATTAAGAGTATGCTTACTCAATGACATATATATCTCCCCTACGTTTACATTTGAGCATTTTGTAAGAATGAAATATAGTCAATATGTAAATGTTTGGAAATCCAAATAAAGAAGACTTATAGAATTACCTCTTCCACTTCATTTACAACAACTCTAAATGTAATATACCGTTCTATATATTTCTCAGAAAAATAAAATAAAATAATGACGGAGGTAATCTTCTTTATTAAGCTCTCATATATATTTATATATACGAATTAGTAAAATGCAATGTGTATAGATGCAAATCATTTTCTCATGATATACTTATATTTTATTTGCATATTGGTCTCTTGAAATGCATGTCTTAATATTAACACTTGAAATTCTTTATGGGATCTTATTATTTCATGTTTGTTTTATTCTAGTCTAGTACCTAAGAGGCCGGGAAAGGGTAAATGTGAATCAAAGAGGCCCGATAAGGGGTGATTGTGTATCAAAGAGTCCAAGGCTAGAGACTAAGGGACAGGGAAAGGGCTAGAAAGGGTCTGGAAAACCATGAAAAAGGGGCAAGGAGAGCCTTTATGAGCCTGTGAGAGTGCAAAACAAAACTCTGGGAACCTGCACAACATCTATAAGAGTACCATACATTTACACAAACCATTCATGAGTTAGTTGAATAAGAGTAACCCCAGATATATAACAAAATGAGATCAAACCAATAGAAACCTTATGAATACTTAGTTAATTTAAGATCAATATGAACATTTATAATCTATTGATATAATATTTGATAAACAAATAAGGATGTTATGCACCGAGCCCCTACGAGTTGAGGATAAAATTAAATTTATTAGAAGTTAAGTTATTAGAGGAAACATTGTTGAACTAAAAGAATACTTAGTTTTTTTAATAGTTGTGCTTATTTTTCGTATTACTTTTTTTTTTCTTTCTCACAAAAATGAAAATTAAGTATTATAATGAATTAAGATTATTCTAACAATATTAAGATATTTCTTTAAGAGAAATGCAAGAAACACTCAATCTAGAGTAATTTCAATTTGAAAAATGTCACAAAATTACTATAGGCAGGGAAATAATTGTCCTTCAGAGATCTATGACTAAAAAATTAGAAGAAAATCAAAATCTTATAAAAAAAACTATGCTTATGCAAATATGGAGGTGCAACTAGTGAAAAAATAGAAAAGGTAATAGATTTTGAAAACTAAACTTCTGATAAGAATTGCTATAACTAGAAATCTAAATTTTTTCAAAAATCAAAACTAGAATTGTTAAAAATCTAAAGACTAAATTCTTTTTTTATATATATTTCAGAGAAAATTTCTTGAGTTTTAGTGTGTTTAAAAGATACCAGTATAGACTATGTATGAAGGAAAATATGACACTAACTAAAAAAGTTAATAATCTAATGTATAGATTAGAATGGAAAACCTAAAAAACAACCTACAAACTATGAAATTACAAATCTAATATCGTGATAAATATATTTGTTCAATGTTTACATACTGCCTAATTAGCTCCATTTTGTTTTTTAATTTTACTTATTTCCAGTTAGTTTAGAGATGGCAGCAAGCTCTTAGTATCCTAAAAATAAATACCCTCTCCTATATCCATCTCATAATGAAAGTACAAACTATAAAATTGAGTCCCTTAAGGGAAAAGAGCCCATATAATAAATAAGGTGTGTATTAAAGTTCTAACAGTTATAAAGGAGTGCAAACGAAGTAAAACAAGAATTGAATACCTTTGCAATATAGTAAAAAACTTACAATATCCTACGCATATAGTAGAGTTTAGAGACTTTTTTATGGAAATATTTTATGTACAATTAGAATAAGGCCATTTTATCACTACTTTATGGGGAATTTTAAGGAGGCAACAAAAGACTCATAAATTAATGTGGAAACTTCAATGGGTGACACTATGTGAGATGCAGGGTATTTTGTAAGGATTGGAAAAATATGTATGATGTAGAAGGACAGGGAAATCCTCAAGCTATTGTCAAACATAACATAGGCAAATAGTTACCAATTTTTGATAGAAAGCATGACTTTGGTAAATGTTTGATATTTAAAAAATTACGCGAGGCGAAAAATATAATGTTTTGATGCAAATATTATTTGTGGTACAACAAGCCATCTGACATGAGGGGGGTTGCAAGGGGTTGTTTAACCCCCACTGCTTGAGGGTTTGGGGGCGGAGCCCCCAAATTTTTTTGGCATATGCACAAACTTTTTTTGCATTCATAAGCAAAAATATTAGCATGAAAAATTACTATAACAATAATTATTGGTGAAAATATTAGACGAATTTATAAATAATATCGAATTAAAGCAAATTTGAGTACATGAAAATATCTATTTTATGACGATATAGTATAAATTTTTACACTATTATAATTCAAATAAAATTTGAAAAACACCTTCTCTATCCACACAACCCAAATTATTGTCCCTTAAAATTCACCAATCCTTGAAATTTTATTGCTAAAAAATACCTTGATGACAAATCTAAGATAAATGTATTGACATTGATACACTATATTTTTCACAATAAATATATTAAAGATATTTAAAATATTATGTTCAATTTGAATAAGCCTAAAGAGGGCTGGAAATTAACAGGCTGTAACCTCCCCCCTTTGCGTACACCAACCAACAAAACTGAACTATAAGGCGTTATCTAGCTGCTCCCAAGCTTTCCTGCCATCTCGCATCATCTGATAAACATCACAACATAATTGACCCGTCTTATTTGCAATATTACTAACAAGCTAGGCATTAAGGCTTATCAATAATAAGTTCTGTGCAAATGTTTTCTATAGGTATTAGACGGCCAGATTGTTTTAGTCTAACGAAATCTGTTGTTTGAGTTCAACTGTATGATTTTAGTCTTTCTCAATTTATTCAAGTGGTGGACCGTTATATTACAAAAGCTTAAATAATAAAACAAACAATGTGAAATCACAGTAACTTCAATATTCGAATCTCTTCCATAAACATCAAAAGATGTGCAGCTGACCCAATTTTGGGCCAGGAAGGAAAGAAAAACCAGTTTTGAGGGCGATACAGTGAATGTGTTCATTGTAATTATTGTGTATGATTTTAGTCTTTCTCAATTTATTCAAGTGGTGAATCATTATATTACAAAAGCTTAAATAATAAAACAAACAATGGGAAATCACAGTAAGTTCAAGATTCGAAACTCTTCCATAAACATCAAAAGATGTGCAGCTGACCCAATTTTGGGCCAGGAAGGAAAGAAAAACCAGTTTTGAGGGAGATACAGTGAATGTGTTCATTGTAATTATTGTATAAATATATGAACAACAGTGTATATTTCCAATGCTATATAATAGTCATACAATACCACTGCCCTATGACAGTGTATATAATAGTCATACAATACCAGTTTATATGGTCATTATGTTGAACGAATAGAAATGTTGATATAGGCATTATCTGTTCAGAAGCTGTGAAAGCAATCACAAGAGAGTTTCAAATTAGAAAGGCAATTGGAGCTTTTTGATGGCTTCGATGTGTACTATGTTTATATGCTTAAATATTTTGCTTTACCAGATTTTTAAAAAATATCTTTTTGCAAATGTTGCAGGGTTGTGTATATATTATGGTTGTTGTACTTACACTTTCCGGATTAGCTGATAGAGGAATAAGAAATAAGTTATAACCTGGCCATCTCATTTTTTTTTTAATGCATGTCTGCCACAAATTTAACTTCCCTTGCGGTTTCTCCCGTAATTTGGGCACAATAATTAAAACTACCTAGTAGGAGGACATTTAGAGAATTGGCCAAGAAAATGCTATTAAAAAGCTTTTCCTAGAAGACGACTGAAAAACAACATATGGCTACCTATATTTATATACCATAATAGAAACAACAAATTCCTATATATTATATTAGTGAGGTCATGTATCAGGTTGCATTGTCATAAATTAGTCAGACCAATAATGTAGCCCAATGGGAGTTGGGAATTCCTTCATATTTTTGGAGATGTAAGAGGAAAAGGCATGCAATGTTAGCTTGTTTCCTCGAACCACCTTTTAAAGATAATTCGTGTTGATATCAATACGAACTCCGGGTTGTGTGTTTAAATGTTTGACAGAGGAACTATACACATGAACTTGAGTTAATTTATTATAGGGAAGGGTAATGAGCTCGAAACCACAAGATGCAATTGGGAAAGTAGCGCAGATCCTTGAAGTGTTGAGAGAGACAAGTGATACCCCTATTGTCAAAACTAATGTATTAGCCACTATCAACAATGCCATATCAACGAATATATATTAAAATTGGCCTTCCCCACCCCTTGAGGACATTTTAAGGGAACTTAAAAATTTTCAAAACCCTAAAAAATTAGCGAAAGTAAGAGAAAACAACTCCAATCTTCATGCAAATTTTGTTGCTTCTTCTGCCATGGATTCAAAAAACATAAATGCTTACATAAATCTATAAAGTTTACCTATAATTAATTAAAACCCCAAAAAGCTACCCATAAAAGGAAATAAAGCTCAAATTTTCACATAACTTCCTCTACCATGGATTTAGAAGAAATAAATGCTTATAATCTATGACATTTATTCACCAAACCCAATTATTCACTCATTTCGTAAAAATAATCTCCACCAAAAATATGAAAAAACCGATCCTTGCCAATAAACCCAAAATAGGGCTAAAACAATAATAATTGCTAAAATGGGTTCAAATATGTTCCAAGCAGTGTAATACCAAGATTCAACAACCCACGTCACCTAAAAATGTAGACCCTATCAAGCTCTTAAGCATATTCAGCACCAACAATGCTTGAACCATTGTCTTCAACACTTTGTTACAACTTTCTCAATTATGAGGTCTCATGTTATTGATTTCCCACACCCTTCAATCCAATTCACTACTGTTGGCTTCTTATCTTCATAGAAATTGCCTAAAATCACAAACCCACATAAAAATTAGCCAACCCATTAGATTATAAATAAAACCTAAAATGTAATGGAAAAATAGAGAGGGCTGAAATACCTAGAAACACTGATAACATCCATGTTAGGGAACTAAATAAAAGCTCATTGCCATCATACAAGATAAATTCAAGTGTTAATACACAATGACAACTTCCATAAAATAATAAAGTTAATAATTTACAGTAGAGAGATCAATATAAAATATGCTTAGTTCATCTTTACCCACAAATAGAAGAAATGAGTGCAGAACTTTAAAACAACCAAGAAAAACATTTGAACATGTGATTACATGAAAACGGTAGAGCTAATGCTCATGTAGTGTCTGAGGAATTACCCAAACACAAAAAAAAAAGAGGCATACATCTTTAGAAAAGCTAAGATGAATATTTGAAAACTCAGATATGAGGAATCATAAATCTCTAGGTAATGTGCTTAAAAGCCATTTGATAAACATGTCCATAAAAACGTTGGATGGAAGTCAAGTGTACTATAATCAAATTTATCAGTGCAAAGCTTAATCGGAGAAGGACATCATTTTTGCATGGTACAAACCTTAATGGAGAAACATGCAAAAGATATGCATATTAGAACTGCTCATTGGCAAGAGGATCGAGTCATTCAAATGCATGCGAGAGGAAGAAGTGTCAGTGATCGTCCAATCCATTTGGGGGGAGAGTTGGCAGGGCTGGGTCGAGGTGGTCACGAGCAAGATGGTTGCTTCCTACACCTCCAACTCCATGTGGAAAATATTGACAGGCAGGACATATGGCGACCATGACTTGAGCAACACTGGACTAGGTTTTATGGCATTCATGGATGAAGTTTTTGTGTTGGTGGCGGCTTTCAACGTTGAAGATCTCATTCCGTGGTTAGACTAGCTTGACTTGCATGACCTCAAATGGCGTATGAAAACCATTCCCCTGCCCTTCGACTGCCAGCTAAAGCACGTGAGTAGGATAAGCTTTTAAATGCACCAACATTACTTTATGAATGTGAGATATATTAATGCAATAAAAGACTATTTTTAATTCTAATTCACATTTCTCTAGTTTTTTCTGAGCAGTGCACTGACAAACATTTATTT
This sequence comes from Torreya grandis, assembly GCA_037957365.1. NCBI lineage: Eukaryota > Viridiplantae > Streptophyta > Pinopsida > Cupressales > Taxaceae > Torreya > Torreya grandis. The sequence continues at coordinate 1,865,108 of JARHVA010003079.1, forward strand.
CCATGCATGTGCATGATGTAGGCACCTTGTCCCTTAATAATATATATGTAATTTTACCCAATCAAAATATTGATATATAATTTTTTAAATATTTTTTGTTAACAAATATGCAAGTTGACTATTGGACTAATAATATCATCTATCATTCATTTTAAATAATGACTATTAATAAATGATTATAATAATTTTATTTATTGTCAAATATTATCAAAATAAAGAAACAAAAACAAACATCATATCTTTATTGTTGGAAATCACAAAATCATTGTTTATGTAACACACAACGTAATTTACATAAGTACAAAAACTATGATTACCTTATATATATATATGGTAGATTTTAGTTAAAAAAATCCCATATAATCTTTTTACATCTTTTACATGATGCTAAATATTGTTCCATATAACCTTGTAAGAATTGATATATTTATTTCCTATATACTAAGAGATACTCAAATTATACATAAAAAATTATTATAAAAGAAACATTATTCAAATCAAATAATAATAATTAAATATACATTTTTTTCCACCTTCCTTATACTCATGAGATAAAACTACTAATTTAATTTATTTTTAAAGACTAAAAATATCCACTATAATGAAAAATTCAACTCATAATTATTTTTAAATATTTATTAAAATTTATATCTTAATAAATAAAATGACCCACCACACGAGGGGGAAAAAAAACAGCTACTTCTTTACCATAAAATTTATATCTTTATAACTAAAGTGACCCAAAAAAAAATAAAATAATAATAATAAAATCTTTACCACCCTTCTTGTCAATTAAACGTTTTTAAAACTCTCTCTTACAATAACCATACTAAATATTTTTAGTAGAGAGATTATCAAGAACCAAATATCGTCACAATCACAGTTACTGTCTTAACAATGGTCTCCCCTAAAGTCCCCTTAACCCAAAAGAAAAAAACAATACCAGATAACTAATATGTTTTCACAATATCACAGAACCAAGATGAGCGGTGCTGCGGTTGCAGTTTACAGTGATAGAGTTTTGGTTTCAAATGGATTGACAAGGGATAACACGCACATTATCCTCAGATCGAGGAGGACGACAATCAGACTGTCAGCCAGAGCAGAAATTAGCTCTACCCACTTGTTAATTAACCAAAATCTAGATTTGAAAAAGTTGCCTGGAAAGATGAAGAAGGCTAGAGTCTTGTACCTGCTCAAGCAAGGGATTTCTCCTTTCAAAATCCTGCAAGACTCAGAGGGCAGGGACCCAATACAGTATTGGGCAGTAGTGCACCACCTCATGGATCATAACCACATAAATGAGGCTTTGAAGGTAAGTGAAGTGTTCTCGGCCTTAAAACAATGTTTGTTTTGCTGTGGCTAAGAATTTTTATTTTTATTTTTTTAATGCAGTCAACGAATACAAAGCCACACATGTTCTTAAAATGATGCATACTGTAATGGATGTAAGGAATTATGCTGTGCAGAGGCAGTTATTTATTTTGGGCTTTATATTGCATGGTCCCCAGAATTGAACCGGGGATACCATTTGTAAGTAAATAGCTGGTGTGTTCACGTTGAATGACATTGAATGCGCACAGTTTAACACACACCACTATGTAAAACTGTTAAATAACCCTCGCAAATGTACTGACTGTTTAAGCTTTGTCGGTGATACCTACATGCTTTTTGTAATTATAGGATTGAAACCAGTTAGTCTAAGCAAGCATCACAATCTTAGGGCTTTTTTTCATGTGCTGATTAGTTAAGTATTGACCGGTGTTGATAAATCTGAGCAAATTTGATTAAATTTTTTCTTGTCCATAGCTACTTTATCAAGCACTACTGACATTTGGGGTGTATACCCAAACACTGCTAACACATGGGCATCTAAGGGTGTGCATCTCAGCCCTAAAGGTCACTGTATTGGGAAAATTTAAGAGTCCTGCTTTCTTTTTGTTATAAATACATTAGGGATCAACAGCCAGAAGGCAAGAAAAGAGACACACCACCTCTTCATGCATGTCTTTCTGGCAGGGTAGGAGAGAGGGGACAGAGTTAAAACCCACCAACGCAAACATCAGCGGAAAAAAGCCACTAAAGATAAAAATAGTATCTAGGACATAGAAAACTAACAAGATTGTTGATATAGGGAAAATCCCTGTATTGACACATCAAACCTTAAAATCAGGTTTCACATAAATTGAGTATGTATTGTTCTTATACCTTTGAGGGCTGTCTAGGTTTAAAGACCAAAGTTTATTTTCTTATACAAACTTCCTAGGAATCTTTCTACTTTTGAATGCGTAGGTTGCTTTGCTTTTCTCTCGCACAGAATTTTTCATCCATCCCTAAGATTCAGAGGGAGTACTGTTGTATTCTTTGTTGGAAGAAACAAGTCCATAAGAAACGGGCTTAAGAAAGTCCTTCATGCATCCCCTAAGATCTTTCAACACACTCTCCTTCCTCGGAAAAACCCTCTTCTTGATATTTATCTGCGGACTTGGACTTCCGATGCTTCTACACTTCATGGTGTCTCCAGCCAGACTTTTGTGACCATTTATTTCCTCTTCGTCCGCTTCCCCTCCCACCTCTTTGTATTTCTTTATTGCTTATATTCTTAGGAAGGCCACCTGGAAGTAGTGTACTGGCAGAGCTGTTGATGGGGAAGATCTCCAATCTGAGTATTTGAACCATGGAATTGGTCCTTTTGCTACACCAATTGTCAATATCTTTGGTGAGGGTGATCTTAGGTTTTTTGCATTCTTGGCATCAACATATTTTTTACCCTTCTCATAGAGTGTGATATATCTAATTTTTAAAAACTACAGGACTGTTGTGATTGGACCCACCTTTGCCAATCTTTAGTCTGATGTTCTGGACATGTATCTTTCCGGTTTTTTGGAGGGTAGCAGTTGCAAGCTAAATGCAAATTGATTTTAGGACTAAGGAAAGACCAGAAGACAGTTGATCACAATTTCATGCTCGATGCTATTATTGAAGAAGATAGGATAAAATTATGAAAGGTATATTGTTGTTTCGCGGATTTCAGAAAAGTATTTGACTTGTTTTCCGGACATTGCCTCTTCGAGAGGCTACATGATATTGGGCTTTCAAATGGGATAATTGCTACTGTAATGAGGTTTTATGAGAGTACAGTAGGCCACTTTTGGATTTTCTACTGCCTTTTGGATTTTTAGGGTTAAGCAAGGATGCTCACTCTCTCCCACCCCATTCAAGATCTACTTACATGTGTTGGAACATTTCCCGAGGGAAAACCACATGGGTACATGACTGTTGTCTTTCACATCACCTTAATATTTTTAGTTTTGTTTTGGTTGACGACGCAATTCCTTTGGTAGCTTTCACTAGAGAGTTTAGAGAGAGAGAGAGTTTATTTGAATCTTTGTGATATTTTCTACTGGGCAGTGAACCTTATCATGGCTAAGTTTATGGCCTCTAGAGATGCTCTGCCCAAGCTTCACTTCACATATCGAGGGGAACCAGTTGAGATTAGGACAACTTGCACGTACTTTAGGTCAAAGTTTACTGCTCCATTGTTCGGCCTGAAGTCTGCTTCTCAGTTAGAGCTATGTAAGGGGTATGTTTCCTTTAGCAATATTTGAGCAATAGTTCAACTCCACTTCTTGGGTATTCCGCCCAAAATATGCCATTTTGATACCATTGTCAAGAATGGATCTAAGGTCTTGGACTAGTTTATTTGGTATGTTTTGAGAGAGTTTAGTCTATTATACTGCAACATATGATCCAGTATAAGCACATTCTCCTTAAAGTATTGTCCAGGATGAATTTGATGCCCATCAGCCCTGTTTGGAGAGCTTTTTATTTATTTTTGACTCATTACTAATCTTCACAGAATTTTGTCCTTAGGGTGATTTAGCTTCTAGCCACGAGATATCTCCTTTCTAATTTTTGTGCTTTTTCAAGGAGCTTGCTTCCCATTATCCTAAATGAGTAGAAATATGATGTTTTGTCTTATTAGCATATTACACAATGATAAACAAAGTAGAGAGATAACATATGATATGATTGTCTTATATACAATATGTATACATATAATACATAATGGTCCAATAACCACCTCCAGCTATCACGAGTACCTAATCATGATGATTAGGCTCACACGATAGTCATAATATAAGACAATATTATGGTGGAACTGGAAAGACTTGGTGTTAGAGAATGTAACATTAATGCTGACCAGGAAAGAAATATACAAGATTCACAGAAATTGTAATACACACGTGGCACTTTATTCATATAACATAGAATATGCAAAAGAGATTCTCCAAAATATATAACAATACACCCAGGGAGAATATAGGAGGGAGCTCTCTGAACACGTGCCTGAACACATCATAAATAGGAAGGCTTCCAAGAAGGTATGCTTGTTGGACAAACACTGATAACCGCGTTTCGTATCGGACACAAGTACTGACCTGACTACCTAACCAAACTTTAAATAGGCTCGTACAAACAGAGTCTGAACACCCATGTGCTAATCATTTATTATCTTATTTGTGTATACAAACATAATAACTCTCGAGTAGGTCATGTACATAACATAAACAAGTATGTACCATGCTATACAAAATGTGGTGTCCACAATACTTGTGATCCATATATATGATTATGATCAATCTCATGGTTCTGTCCTGTGTGAATGCCCATTGGAAAAGTGAACTCTTGTATGCCAGATGAAAGCAAACTCAGAATGTTGGATTTTAAGTCTCCTTGTCTCATTAGTATATAGACCCCCTTGCAAGGCCATCTTGTCTCCCATGTGTTAAAGATGCACTACTCTGAAATTCCTGGCTATCTGCTAAGCAAATAAAAGATCATCGGGATCCAAGTGATGTTCCTTTTCAGTCCATATACTGTGAATGTGAAACCTGTGAGTCAACTATGCTCTCATTTCAATGAATCATAGCACAATATGGACACATAGAAAACTGCCAATGGCTGAAAAACTTTGTAAATTAACATCCTAAAACCAACCCCAAAATCTGTATTTGAGAGGTGTATTAGGTATGTACTCTGTTACATCTCAAACTTTGTATCTCCAAAACATGTATCTAATCTCCACCAACCATAATCAACCGAGAAATGTATCGGGTGTGAATTCTGTCCCATCTGAAAACATGTATCTCTGTATCTGCTCAAATCGTTGTGTCCCAATTTCTATACAAATGTGAGAAATGTCCAGGTGTAACTTTGGACTATCTCAAATCACTGTCTGAATGGATTCTCACAAAGTGTCAGGGAAAGACTTGCCCATATCACAAAAATGGTCAAGTCAAATACAATCTCCAAGTCAATCATGTCAAGCATCAGGCAGATCTCAGAGTCTGAACAATGTCCAATGAAAATTCGACCACTCAATCATGTCAAGCATGGGGCAGATCTCAGAGTCTGAACAATGTCCAATTAAAAATCGACCAAGTCAACAAGGATCCTAAAATTTTGAGCCAATCATAATATGTGAAGTGATGAAGATTCCAAGTCTCCAAAAGCAAAGTTTGGAGAACAAGAATTCATCTTAAATGATTAAGTGTAATCTAAAAATCTCCAAATCAACAAACATCTGCAAGTGTAAGAGACAATCAAGTGTGGGAACACATCACAGGAATCCAAACAAGTGATTGGTCCTTGTAATTACAATGAACCATTATCTTGCAATACCATGAATAAACCCTTGGAGCAACCACTGTGAATCAAATCATCCAAGTTAGCAATGGATTGTGTCAAGTCTGGTGAAAAATCCAAGCAATACTTAAATTCTGAAAGATGCAAATATCTGGCCAATGTCGACAAAATATCCAAAAAATGCAAGGGGAATCACATCTAAAGCTGCGGTTCTGGAAATCAAAAAAATCATCAAGGCTCTTTATGCATCTTAATCATCTCCATCTCGAAGTCTAAAGAATCACTAAACCCAGTGTGAAAAAATTCTAGAAGCAAATGCAGAGACACAAATCAACAAGCTCACAACCAAAAACAGTGAATGATGAAGAAATCTTCAAGACCTCCAATGTATCCTTGATGAATAATTAGAAATATGGTCAAACCAAATTCTTGATTAAACATGCACATGATCCGCATGTGTACAATGAATCATTAATATCGCAAACAAACTTGTGGATATATGAACCCAAGCCTTGTAATTAATCACTATAAAATGTGGTACATGTTTTCCCTCATTTGTTATTTTGAAACTTGTTTTTCGTCATGTCACTATTAGGACCCCTTCGTCCTAACTCTTTTAGTTTGTATTAAGTGTTATTAATAAAAGCTTGGACACATATGCTTTGTAAGTCGGCCCATTTGTTAATTGTAATTATCCAACATGTATAGGAGGTACTAGTTGTCTTGAGTAGAATAACTTAAATAGAGAGCTTGTGTAAGAGGAAAGATCATCTATTGAATATTTTGTATTGAGCCGTACCCAAAGCAGGTTGCCCTCTTGAAGAGGCCTGCGGTGCTTTGTAGTGAGCTTCTGTCATTTCAATACAATATTGTTATTTTATTTTCATTCAATGCTTATTGGTTATATTTCATTTGTTAGATTAATTTGTCTACAAGCAACTTCCTAACTTTTGGTATCAGAGCACTTTCTAGGGCCGTGTTCCGTAGTAGTTTCATTGTATTAGAGCTCCTTATGACTGTCCATTGTATATTCTCACCTTGCCCAATTGGGATCTTGGTGATCAAAAAGTGGTAACAGAAGTGGCGGCACTAAGTTTTTTGCCCCAAATCTACCCAATTTTTTTCTCTTGCAAATTGTTTTTTAATTATAGGTTAGAAACCGTGTTGCATCAATTTTAAAATTCACAAAAAATTGTTGTTCTGGGCTAAGTGATTATCAGTTTTACCAGATTTTGTGAAGTGGGGTTAAAACCAAATACTCAAGCACTTAGACAATGTTGTATACAAACTTTAACTTTCACGTATCTTCGGGTATATCGGAAGACCCCATAGGTGTTTTTGAAGCTTAGCCATAGGAAGCCTTTGGCCATTTGTTTCTATGATGCACCGGTAAGCGGTTATCATCAGGAAGTTACTTGGACCATACCTTAGAGACGGGATAATGGACTACGAGATGGTTATCCTCCATAGTTAGAGCTCTGAAATATTGGGCTGACACTATTTTACAAACGAGATTAGTATATTTACAAGCTCATAGACCAAACACACTCTATAGTAACCTTCCCTATAACCTTGGCGATCCTACAATCACAAATCCAACTCAAACTTCTCGAGGAATGCAATAACAACCAATAGTCATAAAAGAGGAAGCTTATTTTGATAACCAACAAAAACACAATAATATTATCAGCCATAAGGGTTTGATTCCAAAATGGTTACTAGAACTAGATGCAGTAGCCAGCCAATAGAAGAGCAAAGAAAAAATTCTGGGAATTTTTTTTGCTTCTAATCCCAAATTGATTTTCTCTTCATGCTGATTATTTTGGTATATAACTTCAGTAACACTTTCCTGACACCCTTGAAACGCCCCAGTGTGATGGCATTAACTTGATCGAAGGACATGGAGAGACAACTTGCTAACCTACTCGGTGAAATACATGCCATACAGGATGACCTCCAATCCCAACTCTTTGGCATCAATGCCCAACAGATAACCATGATGGACACTCACCAAGAACTAAATGGCCATGATTCATGGATTGGACTGAGGAACAATTTTGAACACAGCTCCAATTTTGGGAGAATGCCCTGCGATCCTAACTTGGATTTTCCTAAATTTGATGGTAAAGATCCCACTAACTGGATTTACAGGGCAAAGCATTATTTCCGTTTGCATGACACCCCATCCCATGACAAGGTCCTTATAGCCTCTTTCAGCATGGAGAAGGAAGTTGTCAAGTGGTTTCATTGGTACAAAAAAGCTAATGGTCTTCCAATTGGTCCAAATTTTGCGAGGTCCTATTGGTTCACTTTGGCCCAAGTGTTGATGAGGATTTCACGGGTGTCCTAACCAAATTGTGGTAGATCGGTTCTATTTGGGAATATCAAACATAATTTGAAAAACTCGCCAACAAAACATAAGGGTTGACAGATGACTTCTTCAAAAGTTGTTTGGTCACTGGCCTAAAGGAGGAAATTCGAATAGAGGTGAAAATGTTCAAACCGCAAGACATGATGGCAGCATTGGGCTAGCTAAATTAGCTGAAGAAAAGTTCATAGTCTAGCACAAGTCTTCCAAATCCTACCCATTCAAGAATTCCTTGCCACCATGATCAACAACATTTCCAAACCCAAAAACTACACCCTTCAAACACCTATTAGAAGTTGAGGTGTGGGCTCAATGAGAAAAGAGATTATGCTTCAACTGTGATGATAAATTCACATTGGGCCAATGATGTGTGGAACAAAAATTATACCTAATTGATGTAGAGGCCCCTCCAAAGTCCGATGAATGGAAAGATGCACTAGAAAAACCAGAGGAAGAAAATGAAGACCTTACTATCGGGGAGGACCCTGTGCCAGAAATTTTAGTATAGGTATTAGCTAGTGTCACCACTCCTCAAACAATGAAGATCAAGGGGTTATTTAAAAAACACCCCCTTACAATCCTCATTGACATTGACATAATGCATAACTTCATTGATCCTCGGCTAGCCAAACAAGCCGATTGTTGTGTATGCCTATTGAAGTTTTGAAATCATGATAGCCAATGGAGGAACCTTACCTTGCAAGGGAACATGCCACAATGTCTGCATTTCAATGGGGGATTATAGTTTGAAATCCGACCTGGTTGTTTTGCCTCAAAGAGGTTGCAACATAGTTTTGGGAGCATAGCGGCATTAGACACTAGGCCCTTTCTTATGGGATTTGTCTGAACTATGGATGTACTTCACTGATAAGGGCCAACAACATATCTTAAGAGGTTTGACTTCAGGGTCAACAAGTGTCCTTAGCTCTAACTGCATGGAGAAGTTGCTAAAAAAGGGCTCTCATTGGATTGTTGCCCAGCATTGCACCATCTAGTTCAATGAATCATTTGATTCTAACCACCTGCCAAATGTACAGGAACTCTTGTCGAAGCATGCAATTATTTTTTAGGAACCTAAAGGTTTACCCCACAACGGCCTAAAGATCATGCCATTCAGCTGGTTCCCGGTGGTGTACCTCCAAAAATTCACCCATACTAGTACCCATTTATACAGAAGAATTGAATAGAAAAAATGGTGCAACAATTGTTAAAGGCTAGAGTCATTAGGCCCAACATCAATCCTTACTCTCCTCCCGTATTTTTGGTACAACAAAAGATGGGTTTTGGCACCTCTATATTGACTTTCGTGCATTGAATAAACTCAAAATCAAGGACAAGTTTCCCATTCCAGTGATTGATGCACTATTGGATGAATTGCATGGAGCCTGCTTCTTGAAGCTCAAATTGTGATCAGGCTATTATTAGATCCACATCAAGGAAGATGATATTCCCAAGACAACATTTCGAACTCATGATGGTCATTATGAGTTTTTCGTCATGCCCTTTGGCCTCACCAATGCTTCATCAACATTTTAGGACTTAATGAACAAGATCTTCAGGGCATTTCTTTGCAAATTCATCTTGGTATTCTTTGATGGCATCCTTGTCTGTAGCCGTACCTAGGAGGAGCATCTGATACATTTGGAACAAAACTTTCAATTCCTTGATGGTAACCACTTATGTGCGAAATGGTCCAAGTGTGCTTTTGGCCAAAAGGAAATTGGGTATCTTGAACACATCGTCTTTGAGGAAGGCGTTAAAGTGGAGCCTAAAAAGATTGAGGCTATGAAAAATTGGCCTAAACCCAAAACACTCATGAGCTTTCACGGGTTTTTGGGCTTGACTGGTATTATAGAAAGTTTGTCCACGACTATGGGAAAATTGTAGCTTCATTGACGGCCGTGTTAAAAAAAGATGCTTTTTAGTGGTCTGACGTAGCAGAAAAAGCTTTTAAACTACTCAAGCATGTAATGTGTACTACGCCCGTTTTGACTATCCTTGACTTCTCCAAACCCTTTCTCATCGAAAATGATGCCTCAAGAAGTGGCATTGGCGCTGTTCTAATGTAGGAAGGTCAACCCCTCACATTCACTGGTAAGACACTTAATGGGGAAAAACTTTGCTCGCTCCACATATGAGAAGGAGATGCTAGCCATCTTTCATGTTGTCAACAAGTGGTACCCATATCTGGTCAGGTGGCACGTTTGCATCAAAACTGATCACCATAGCCTCAAGTACTTTTTGGAGCAAAGAGTCTCTTCACTTGAGCAACATAAGTTGGTAACCAAATTTATGGACTATGACTATGAGACTACCTACAAGAAAGGTAAGGACAACGTTGTTACACATGTGTTGTCTCGCCAGTATGAAGAACAAGCAACCTTATGCGGACTGCCCTTCCCCATGCCAAAGTGGGTGCATAAGGCACAACAAGAATGGTCACTATTTGTGGCACAAAGGACGTTTGGTACTGGCACCCAAATTAGCGCTAAGAGAGACAATTCTATTGGAACTGCACGCCTCTCGATTAGCTGGCCACTCAGGGTTTAAAAAAACATATTTAAGGATCCATTGGAATTTTTGTAGGGAGGGTATTAAACATGACATCAAATAGTTTGTGGCAAAATGTTAGACTTGTCAACCCAACAAAGGGGAAATTGTCTTGACCCTAGGGATGCTCTAACCCTTGTCTATTCCCATATGAGTATGGTCGGATATTTCCATGGCTTTGTTGAGGGACTACCAATTCAAGTGGAAAATCAGTGATTTTGGTGGTGGTGGATCAGCTCTCTAAGTATGCCCATTTCTGTGCCCTCGCCCATCATTTTACTGCCTCCGCTGTTGCTCAAACCTTTCCATGATCCCACTTTTACTAGTCACTTCCAGAAGGAAAATTTTCATTGTTGTGGGCTGTGGCACCCAACTTAAAATGAGTTCTGCCTACCATCCGCAAAATGATGGTCAAATAAAAATTTTCAACAAATGCTTGGAGACCTATCTGCGTTGTTTTGCCTCTGATCAGTAGACTCATTGGGTCAAATGGTTGCCACTTGTTGAATTGTGGCACAACTCTACATACCACATTGCCACCAAGATGACACCATATGAAGCCATCTTTGGTCAGCCACCGCCCTCTCTTCAGGCATACCTTCTAGGGAGTTCAAAGGTGCAGGCCGTTGATGCCACACTCAACATGCGTGCAATTATCCTTCAAACTCTCAAGGATAACCTCTATCTAGCACAAAACTGCATGAAGCAACAATCTAATCTACAAGTCTTGGAACAGGTTTTTGATGTAGGTGTGACATTGTTTTTTTCCGAATCCAACCTTATAAGCAGTTCTCCTTGAAGTTGAAGGGTCATCGGAAACTTGCACCCAAATTTTATGTTCCTTATAAAGTGCTTCAAAAGATTGGTCCCATGGCATAAAAGTTGGAGCTTCCCTCCTCATCCAAGATCCATCTGATTTTCCATGTCTCATGTTTAAAGAAGGTCATTGGTTAATATGTTTGGGCCCAAATGACACTCCTAGAGCTCAACACTGACGTTGCTATCCTCGTGGAACTTGAGTCTATCCTAGATAGGCACTCCTAGCTCCGCAACTGTACTATCATTGAGATTTTGGTACAATGACGTGACATGCGACCCAAAGAAGCAACATGGGAACCCCTACTCTAGTTACAGCAGTAGCTTCCTCATCTCAAGCTTTGAGGACAAACTTTTTTTAAGTGGGAGGGGATGTTAGTACCCCTTCATCCTAACTCTTTTAGTTTGTATTAGGTGTTATTAATAAAAGCTCGGACGCATATGCTTTGTAAGTTGTCCCATTTGCTAATTTTAATTATCCCATATGTATGGGAGGTAGCAGTTGTCTTGAGTAGAACAGCTTAAATAGAGAGCTTGTGTAAGATGAAAGATTATTTATTGAATATTTTGTATTGAGCGATGCTGAAAGGAGGTTGCCCCCTTGAAGAGGCCTATGATACTTTGTAGTGTGCTTCTGTCCTTTCAATAAAACATTGTTATTTTATTTCCAGTCAGTGCATACTAGTTATATTTTGTTGTTAAATTAATTTGTCTGCAAGCAGGTTCCTAACAGTCACTTCCTTACTAAGCTAAAATTAGGGATTGAGTGAGTCTGCTTTTGTTTTCAGATATGCAATAGATAGTTAAGGCTGATAATATCATAACCTTAAACGTGTCACTCACCATACGACTAGAGCCTTGTTATTCTACCTATAAACGGTTGATTTCTCTGTTTGAACTCATTGATCTAGTTACTCTCATTAATTGTTAGGATTTTAAAGATATTTCTCACGAATCTCTTTTGATGGCGAGAGGCTCTAAGATTATTTCTGATTGAAAAAGTTATATTTTGTGTTAAGGTTGTAACACTGAATTTGAAGACTATTCTAATGTCTCTATTTTTTTTAAATATTGAATGAGAATGAAAAATGTGTTGAGACATAACCCACACGTGCTAGTGTACTTTATTTAATGTTTTACATGGGCTTATTATATATTACTAAATGTTGTACACATCTCTATTCTCTTAGAATCGTCCTTTATCTAGAAGCTTTCTTTCCTCTAGAAGCCTCCTTGTATATCCTTTGTAATATTTATATATACCTAATACAAATGAATGTATGGCAGGTACATTTGTGGCTATCTCTTGTATTCTTTCTTCTTGCTTCAATTGTGTTCATATGAAAATGTAACAGTTGCTGCATTCTTTTGCTGCAAAAAACTTATTTCAACATCCAGGCTCCTTAGGCTACAATATTTTCATCATGAAGTGGCCCCACATTTAATTTAACATTGTTCAGCAGACTTTTTGTTAAAGCTTCCATGACATTTGAGAATTAGGTGAATTAGTAAGATGTGATGTTTTTTTCCGTAGCACAAGGCATATAGCTTGCAGAGCCCATATTTCCGTATCAAAGAGAGAAGACTTTGGGTTGTAGTACTGTTTAATTCTTATTTCCTTATTTATTACTTTTTAAAGGTAGTTGGGATTCATATGTGGTTATTATTTTAGGTTTTTAAATGGTGGAGAAACCAAGTTGGCTACAATGCAAGGGAACAGCAATACATTCCATTCATAGACATGTTGCGCAAAGCACGAATGCCTATTCTAGCACAGAATCTTTTTGATCAAATGAAATATGAAGGTATTCAACCCAGCCTTCCTGCCATGTCCATTTTAATGTTATGTTATGCAGAGAGCGGGTTTTTTGATCAGGCTCAGGTAATGTGGAATGAGATTGCAAAATGTGGCTTCCGACCTGATACTGTTACATGTACAGAGGTGATCCATGCCTATGGGAAGATGGGGCTTTTTAATGAAGTAGATAGGATCTTCAAAGAAATGAAGTCTATGGGTTGCTATCTAGATTCAAGAATTTATACGGCATTGATGACTTGCTATGGCAATGGGGCACAGCTTGGGATGATGGAAAATGTCTTGGGAGAAATGCTGTCAAGGGAATTCAGTGTGGATTCACCAACTGTCAATGCTATTATACAGTCTTATAGTTTTGCTGGTTCTTTAACTAAGATGGAAGAAATTTATAGACGTATGAAAGCATGTGGAATTTTCATAGAGGAACAAACAATTAAGGCAATGGCCTCTGCATATATCAAGAATGAAAGATTTTATCAGTTAGGAGACTTTGTGAGAGACGTGGGTCTCAAAAGAAAGGCTATTGGAAATATTCTATGGAACATGCTTTTGCTGTCATATGCTGCTAATTTTAAAATGAGAAGTCTTCAAACAGAATTTTCAAATATGCTTGAAGCTGGTTTTCAGCCTGATCTGACAACCTTCAATGTACGTGCTCTAGCCTTTTCAAGAATGCAGATGTTCTGGGATCTTCACATTACTGTCCTCCACATGAGACATATGAATATTGCTCCTGATATTGTGACGTTTGGTGCAATTGTGGATGCCTACTTGGGGGGCAGGATGGTCAAGAAGCTCTCTTATGCGCTTGGTGAAATTGAGATGAATAACCTTTATCCAAACGAGTTGACTGACCCCTTAGTTTATGAAGCTTTTGGAAAAGGGGATTTCCACGTCAGTTCTGAAAAACTGCTGCAACACTGGGATCAGAAGTATCCAGGGAAATGGACATACTCTAAACTACTAAGATTTTACCTTAAAAAACACTTTAGGAAACATCAAATGTTTTGGAATTATTAAGACCTGGAGACACTTGATGTGTATTTGACATTTGCATATGAATTTGGGAGAACTTCCATATCAACTTGATCATGGAGAAGCTTTTACGCTATTGATATCCTGTCTCCATGAATCTGGCCTTTAGGATATCCCATTTCCTGTGTGTTCAAAGAAGGATTACATACCATCCTCTCAATCACTTCCATATAAAATATCTCTGGTGTTATGCTGAGGACATGTGTAGCTCCAGGCAAATGTGCCTTTGAAGTTTGAAGTAAAGGGATTGCTAGATAAATCATTGCACAACTGCAAGCCGTTGTTGGTAAGGGATTTGAAATCTTTATTTGGTTATTTAAATTACTACAATTGCCTCTTTTCTATTCTTTTTATTTGTATTGAAAATGCAAATAATTTTTTAAAAGTACATTTCTGTCTTCTAAGGTTTGCACAATTTCTTTTTTTGATCATCTTTGTTAAAGGGATGAAGATCAAAGACTCCAGTTATACATTTGACATTTTTTGGGAAGCTACTCTTTCTATAAGTATGCACAGTCAAGTGGTAAAATTGTTTCAGAGAATGTGTTGTCTTTGACAATCTGCTTAATGCATGGGGGCTTTTACTTTACTTGATTTTTAGTATGTTCTCAGCATGATCTGCAAGTAAGGCCTTTTGGAAGGTACAGATAACAAAGAAGTTTCACTCGATGAATGACAAATGCAAATTTATATCCTATCCAAACTGCCAAAAACAGATTGAACTTCAATATTTATCTGATAACATCAAAACCTATTTCAAAAACAAACCGGCACACTAGAAGAATATAATAAATTTGCACAAGGATCCAATATAAAGAATGAAAAAAGAAGTAACGGCATTGCCTTTAAGGTGGTAAGACTTTACCATCTAACTATCCCCAAAGAAGAATAAGTTTTATAACCTCCTTCAGTAGAGAAATATAATACAATCCAATAAATGTCCTACAATGTCAAAGATTGGCAGAAGGCCAACTTGCCATGTTGTGAGGTGAAAGTCCAAATTGGACATGCGGTTAGATCCCAAGCCAAAGTAGCTATATAATCATGCGAGACAATCTATTGCTATTGCCCCATGATTGAACAAGCGGTAGCAAGTCAAGGGCCCCGAGGTGGGATGGCAACGAGGATGTCAAGCTATCTTGAAAGCAAGAACCTCGTTCAAATACAAGGTGCTTGGATAGCTAGTATTGCATCAAGGCTTAGTTGTCAAAGAATGGCTGATTAAGGTGGGTATTGAGGATGCTTTCTATGTTGTGGGGGAGAGAGGAGACGGTCGACCATATCTTCAAGATGTGCTCAACAACTGGAGGGTTCTGGGTTTTGGTTACATGCTGAATTCAATTTTCTTTTTATTTGCCTCTCTCTTGGAGAGGGAACTCTTCTAGGGGATTCTTGGATGATCAAGGACAACTGTAAGAGTATTTGCCATACATTTCTGGTGGTAGCAATAATTTTCCATTGGAGGACAAGATGCAAAGCTGTTTTTAAAGAATATAGCTTGCCACTTAGTATGGGGAAGTTAGACTTTTTAGGCAAGAATTGACTTTGATTGTTTGTGCCAAACTTGAGTAGTTTTGGAATGACGTGAATTCTTTGCCCATTGAGGCACAAGCCTTGGTGCTTTCTTTCCTTGACTATGTAAGGGGAGATTTTCCTTATAATCATAATACTCAGCTAATGTGGATCATTTGTTTTATGGAGTAATATAAGATGCATTTCTTAAAAAAAATACATTACCACTTGTGATACTATGGATATAGGTGCATAACATGCCCTCCCCCTTTGAAGCACAAAATGAAATCAAAGAGTTTCCTCATATTTGTGTACAATTAGCAATAGTATTATATCTTTAGTTTCCTCTGTGCATCATATGATTCATCAACCTTGAATATTAGGAGAGGCTCTATTGGAGATACCATATACCTCCCCCTACCCAACTTGGTCACTCAACCCAGGGAACTCCCCCATGGAGTTCATTAGATCTTGCATTGATCCTTTTGAGGGATTGATGAAGACGCCTCTTCTTTTGAGTGGTGATGATGAATTTCATACATAGCACGAGTTTGCTGCCCTGGTCTTCTTGAACTCCCTATTTCTTTGTTGGGTCTTTCCCATGCTCTCACAACTTTTTCTTTTGTAGTTCTTGGACATCTGTGATATTGGGTATACCCACCTTGGGTTATCCCCTCTAGTTGTGATATTGACTAGAGTTAGAGTTTAGGTTAGGGTACTTGGCCCCCAACAATTGTCTATCATACATTGATGTATTTTTCTCCCAATGACCTATTTTTATTACTTCGGTACATTAAGTTGGATTCTCTCTTTCTTGAGTGAGCGATTTGGATTCTTTCTTTCTTGAGCAGGATTATTTTTATTGCAGAAACTACACTACGAAAGAAACATCAATCACATAATAGTAAATACATACCATAATGCAACATAGAAGATGATGAGAGTAATCACAACTTTATTTCACATGGAGTGCTTAATACATTTTGTTTGGTACAGGGAAGACTTGATACACAAGACTCTTATCCTTGTTGGTATGTGAAGTCAGTTTTATTCTTCCAGCATTGATAGAGCCATTGATGACTAGTGCATGTGCCAGGAGCAGCCAAAGGCCTAAATCCCAGGGGGTTGTCGGGGGGCTGGCTGTCGCCCCCATGCAACAGCCTTAGGCTGTTTCGACGAGGCCGTTAAGCCAAACTGGAGGAAATTTGGCGTCTGTACAACACGTTTTCGGGGTGTCCGTATAGTACGGCACATGCAGTTGTATTACACGCATTTGTATGGCACGCGAATGTACTACATGCAGTTTTGTACCGCGGTTTTTAATTTGACTTTCTTCTATAAAATGAATTCATGAGTTAGGAGAAAAGTAGAGGAGTACGGTTAGTTATTGGAGCTAGAGAGTGGTTATGGCATTGATGTAACAACATATTGATTCCTGATATTAATCAAAATACTGAGAGACCTTTTCCCCGTGGTTTTTCCTTGAACACTTCCAGGTTTTTCACGTAAATCTGTGTGTACTTGTGATCTGTCTATTTTATTGCTCTTCACTGTGATTATATATATTTTTGTACTGTTTACTTTCTTAACAATCCTGACATGTGACATTCTATTTTTATGACAAGATTCAACAGTTGACGGTTAACATAACTGTCAACAACCGAACATAAATTCCTTACACCACTACCTCATTCCGGTAAAAGATTAACATATCAAGGTTAGTTACAAAACAATACATTTATTCAAAATGACTGTCTACATTACTTTCCCCCCTGAAAACAAGTTGGAGTCCCGTTCTGACACAACCCAGAGAAAACATGATACAAATGAGAGCGAAGAGGGAAGAGGGAAGATAGAAGACAGTCCTGGAAGAGTTGTGGCTGATGTAGAGATTGTTGTGGCACTTTCAGAGACCCTCTGGGCTGTTAGGAATTGAGGTGTTGTCAGTTTGAAAGTAGGAGTAATCAGGTCCCACTCCACATCAAAGGAATTGGGTTCAAGGTGAATGGTTGTTAGCAGTTCAAAACCATTCAACTTTTTTCGCAGTTGCAATGTGCTAATCTAGGATATATTTCTTTGCCATTGGATTTTGACACAAGGATTCAAAATTTCATGTTGCTCCTTCGCATTGCTCCAGATTTCAAATGATTGCAGATTAGGTATAAAACAGCTACAAGAAAGGACTCAAAGCTGTTGCCATAAACCCATTTCGAAGCAATAGAAGAGCAATAGCTCTTGTTCACTATATTTTCCACAGTGACGTATTCACCTTGTTGAAGTTTAAATATTCTTCTTTCTGGCAAAGATGTTTAATAGCCCATTGGGTTGCCACTCGCCAATAGCATGTGTGGAACCAGCCCTCCACCCTTCATTCATCATACCCTCATGGTTATAGTACCCAAAAAGAAGAGTTTTGCTCCTTATGCAAATCTCTCCATGAGGTGTGATGGAAAATGCATCATAGCCCATGTCATCAACAAATTTGTGTTTCACTTCAATAGATGGGACAGCTGGCCCAATTGTTCCAATCAATGAGAAGACGTTGGCCAAGGAAGAAAAATGTCCAACACAAGTTTCAATCAAACCCGTATGTTGCCTGAAGATCTGAATGTATTGGAGACAATTTTGCTCAGATATTTTAAATAGAAAATCATGACTCATCTGCCATTTCGTCCTAATAACATCATTCTAGGAGTGTATAGTTTGTCAGTTATAGAGCACATTGAGGTAGGGACGAATAGATTAACATGGGGTGTATGATCTTCAACACAAGAAGTATGGAATGCAAAGGAAGGTGTGGGGGCATATAGAAAAAGAACAAGGCGTATGAGAACAGTGTAGACATTGAGCAAAAGGATGTACAGTGAAGGGCTTGCTCCCTGGCCTAATAGAGCATATGACAACTTAAAGTAGATAGGGGCATAAGGTTGTGGAAATATAGTATTCCTAGGTGGGATGTACGGTTGGTGGGTGACATTTAGAAAATGATTGTAAGGTTTAATGTGTTGGTCTTACGCTATTAAGCCATTTCCTTCATGGGTGTACAATCTCTCTTGACCTTTGCCCTCAACTTTATGTTTGGCTCTTATTTATTTTTTATTTGGTCCTTTTTTTTTCTTCAATAAGCTCATTAACCATTCTTGGATTTTTGTTTTTAATAATGCTTGTACTTGTGTCTTTTTCCCGGTGGGTCCTGATAACTCACTTTATTGTCCGTACACAGAGGCTCAATATTAATCATATTAATATTCTATGTCCTTGGCAGATATAATTTTATTGGGGACCCATTCTCTGCACTTTTACATTTCATATTGTCCAAATTCACTAGTTGCATGACCCATTTAAATTTTCTCATCTTTATTTCCCATTGACCGTTATTTTTTAATATAAACACCCGTGACAATAAAATTCTTGTTCCTTACGTTTTTTTCATGCTTTTGCTTCCTCATTCTTTTTAACATAATTGCTCTTGATTTAAAATTCATGCACCACAAGTATTGGTCGTGACAAAAATTCATCTGCCTCGACATAGCCTCCATTGGCCAATGTGCCATGACTCTATTAATCCCTGTTGAGCATATTTGCATCTGACTGTACTTCAAAAATAGTTCGTACTTTACCTTCTAGTGTAATTTTATCCTTAGACACTGCATGCATGATCACTTTAGTTGGCTTTGTGAACTTCACCTCTTTCAAATTCGTGGGCCAATTGAGCTTTGCATCCTTGATGTATTTTTTGAACTCCGGAGCCAATTGTGATGTTGAGAAATTGAAAGGATTTGGCATCATTGACTTTTGTTTTTGGCCATCTCATTGCAAGCTTTGTCTTCATTTATCTTCATAACTTCAATTCCATTGTGTTCTGGCTTCATGGTCTTTCATCTACCAATGGAACAACATGTTGAGGGAGTTCGTCTCATCTTCAGACCATGATTGAAACTTCAGTACTCCATTGTTTGGTTCCATCATACTGTGGTTTCCATATATTGAACATTTTTCTTGGAGTTCGAATCCGATGAATCGGATGAGGCTACTTCCACACTGACCATTCGATTCTTCAAATCTGTGATATACTTTCAGCCTTTGTTTTCAATGGAGAGTTTATTCATTTTCTAGTTATGGTTGGCTTTGGGTTCCAATCAACCGTCCCCGACCCAATATGTTTCATAGGCCTTCTTTTTCATTGAGATGACTACAAAATTCTGCATAAATGGTTGGGTGCTAGCAATCACCTTTTGAGCCATAAGCACTTTTATACCATTATGATCGGCTCCCACCAATTGGAAAGTTGACAGCCATATATTGAACTTCCCAAGACTTTTCCAAGTTTCCTTTGGAAGAATGTTCACGCTAGATGCGTTGATGACAATAGTATATGTTAGATTCCTCCCTTGGATTTCCATATGCATGATTGCTAAGATTCGGACCTAGGACCTCCCATTGTAGGTCGTACATTTTCATGTTTACCCTTTTGTGTATTATAGATTCACAGATCATCTCGTTGTCGTCTCTCAGGAGCTTGAATTCCTTCTCAAATGCTTTCCTAATTCCTTCCCATGTTACCTTATTAGTTCTTGCACATCTGTGAACCAATCATTAATTGCTCCTCAAAGTGTGGATGGAAAGCACCGCAACTAGCGACGCTCCTCTATCTTCCCATTGGCAGTCTAGATTGTGATGCATGCCTTGCCATGCCATACTGGATCAGTTGCTAGTGAACTTCAACAAACTTTGCTTTTCTATAGTTGATGGGGTGCCCATGGTTATGAACATTGGGTGCTTCGAACTTGGCTATTTGAATATGATCCTTCTTTATAGGAAGGTTTGTTTCAGATGTTCCTTTCTTGTCAACACTGTAAGATGCCTCCTTATTCTTGACCCTTCCTTCGGTAGTGATCCATACACTATCTTTCTCACTGCCAGGTCCTTTCTGTGCTACTCACTCCAACTTGTGGTTTGGCTTGCCTTGGTGTGGCTCTTTCTTCTCGTGTGAAGAAATTGTTATTGGACTCTCTCTTGGAATAAAGACTTCCCTTAGAAGGTGGCTTTGTCGACTTGTCACCTGATTCTTCTGCAACACACTCCAACCTAGCCTAGTCAACAAGGTCTGCACTTCTTTCAAAAGGGGCTATTGTTTGTAAATCTCTACCCACTCCTTACTAATTAGTGACGTGGGGTCCACTAGATCCCGTTGAACCCTTTCTTTGGTTTTGACTGTAGCTTTGGCTTCTACGTGTGCCTAGGCCTTGGCTTTCACTTCGACTTCAGCTTCTGTGTAATGTTCCCCTTTTTGAGCTAGCCCTTGGATGAGTCCCTTAGCTTGAGCGTTCCCTAGGGCTAAGGATTTAAAGGCAAAAAGGGGGAACATTAGTAAGCTTCAAGGTTAATTTGATAAAGTACTTTATTAACCAAATTTGGGGCCTTTTTAAGGGCCATTCTAAAAGTACTTTTATAAGGAAGCTTGTTGTATATCTTTTTATTAAAAAGAAAAGTAACCCTTCCTCCTTATTTTGGGCGCCACAATTGGAGGAAGAATATATAAAGAGAGGCTCTTTCGAAAAGAGCATGTTGAATATTGATTTTAGGAAATTGGATCAAGTATGTCAAACTTGGTTTCCACCTCTTGAGGACAAAAACCTTCGAGAAGTGTTATAGGTTTGGGGACGAAAACCTCCATTCCTTCTACTTGTGCAACTCTACTCAAGGGTTGTAAGTGAGCTTCAAACTACATGTTTTCATGCAAGTGGATCTTTCAAAGGTGTTTTTAGACACCAGTTCATTAAGGAAATATTGCTACTTCTATCGAAAAACAGGTTTTGTTAATTTCATAGGTTTGAAGAGGAGCAAATTATCTTGGAAGATTGTGTGTGTTGCAGAATACCTCCCCAAGGAGTGGTGACTTGCCTAGGGAGCTAGGCGAACCACTTGGAGGGGTCTTTGGAGGCCAAAGGGAGTTGTTTGTGTTTTCATGGTATTTTCCAGCTAGAGCGATTGGTTTGAAGAGTGGATTTCGGGATTTTGAGAAGGATTTGGAGTGCTAGTAGGGTGTAAAATATTACTAATATTTTATACTATTTCTTTTGCTTGGGCAACTTGCCCTAAGAGACATTGGGCGAGTTGAACATTCTGAAATTAATTCCTTAATTTTCTGAGTAGGATGAATCAGTTGGGAAGAAAAAACAAGCACATTGGAGGGTTTTTAGACCCCATTTGGCAAGGTAATCGTGGTTCTTTATTTTCTGGATTTTTGTGACAAATTATCATAGGGTTTGGAAGGAAAAATATTAGGGTTTCATCATAAAAATTCTGCTATTATTTTATGAGTGGGGCGATTCACTTAAGGAGCATTCCCTGAGTTTCCAAGGTGCTATTAGGCCCAAAAAGGTATACAAATAATATTAGAATTATTTGGGTATTTTTAGCATAATTTTCTAAGGTCCATTGACATCTTTTGTGAGTAAATTCAAAGGAGAAATCTGAATTATTTAACACAGTAATTTTCTGCACTTGGACGAATCATTGTGAAGGGTTTTTGGAGGTTTTGAGAGGGCTAAACTTAAAAATATTTCAATCTGAAATATTTTTATATTTTATCATATTTTTGGTGAGTTTTTGCAAGGGTTTGAGAGCTGATCTTGCAAAAAAACACAACTGAACTTTCAGGAGGGAAATCAGATTTTTTTGGCAAAGCTATTCACCAAGGTACATGCATCTTTTCTCACATATACAAAGGTATTTATCACAGCAGTAATTTGAGGGATGCATGATTTATTTGAGGGTTTGAGGTGAAAAATTCAGTGCTTATATACTTCATATGCTTTGAAATTAATTGTGCAATTATTGACACCTAGGGTTTTGTATACATATGATGTTTGAGCATATATATGTCAGTTATGCTTTGTTGATATGAATTTTCAGAATTTGGTGTTTTTGGAGTTGATTAAGGGTTTTGTTGAGAAACCCTCTTTTATCATCATTGTCCCAATTTGGGGACATTACATTCTGCTTTGTACTTCGCTTGATGCATTTTTAGAATTGGCTGCCTCTTGCAGCCTGTCTTATTTCTTGTTGTTCCATCAATCGAGTAGACCATTTGATTGCTTGGTCCACTCCTTGACCATGTTGTGTTCTTTTCCTGCCTGTTTTCGGGGTCAATGGCATTAATTATTTTTCGTATGTCATTGGTCTTCTTCTTCTTGACGACACTTATCTTCGTATTGTTGTAATTTCTTTTCGTGCTTCATGGTTACATTTGGCACAAAGATCTTTTAAGATAATGTAGTGCTTCATCATCAATAAATATTGTCGATGTCGTTCACTTTTGAATTGACTTTAACTTGACCCAATGTTCTCTAAAGGCAAGGACACCAAGATGCTTATTGTAGAAACTACTCTACCAAAGGAACATCAATCACCGAATGGTAAATACATACCACAATGCAACATAAAAGCATATGAGAGTAGAGTAATCACAACTTTATTTCATGGGTAGTGCGTAATACAGTTTGTTTCATACATGGATTTGATACACAACATGCTTACCTTGAAATGTAACATGCTATTTGTATAACAAGACTCAATGGTTGTTGGTTAACACAACTGTCAACAACTGAACATGAAGTTGTTATCCCACTATCTAATGCCAACAAAAGAATAACATAACAAGATTGGCTACAAAACAAATGACGGTCTACAGATTCTTTCTTTCTTGAGTGAGCGAGTTGATTCGAACACTAACTTAGAAATTATGTGCAAGTAGTTGTATTTTTAAGTAGCAAGAGGCAAGTATTTAATACAGTTCCAGCCAATCATATTCCTATAAGTTTATTTTGACATTATGGAATTCTTAACGCCACCATAACTATGCAGGTTTTTTTTTGATAGATAAATATAATATGTAATAATTTAATGGGTAAAATCCTTACCCAAAATTGCCTGTTGAACATTTGCTTAATGCATACAAGTTTATTGTATAAAACTGATGAAAACTAAATAATTCAACATGAAATCTAATATGAGCAAAAAGGGTTACATTACCTGTGAGTGCATAAACAAGGAAGACAAACCCAAAACTATAAACATTATGGCTGGTTAGCCAAATTGCTTTGAATTGCTATGTAGCTGTCAAATAAAGTTCTATGGCTCAGTCTGAATTGAATAATTTGGAGTCAGAAGTTCTTGGTAGAATCCAGGTGGAAATTGAATGATCGGTGCAGGACAATCCTCTGGATGAAATGGAGATGTTTTGCGAACTGTTATTGGTTGTTTTTCCCTGTTCCTGAACCTGCGACAAAATGTAAAACACAAGGGTTATTGAGTATAACCAGTAATTATTTGCATTCTTTAATAGCCTAGTTTGTTCCACCTTAAAACTTCAGTGGCGTCCTTTGTAGATTCAATCCTATTTTGGATTTACAGGTATATTTATACTCATGGTTGGCTTTCCATCTGGGCATAGCGTATATCGTTGGAAAAGTATTGAGATGTTATTTCCAATGGCATGACTTCCATTTTATAATTCTAAATTGAATTCCATTTCAGCAGCCTCAATAATTTTAGTATAGGTATATGTGGTTAACATTCTTGATCTGTAAAAGCTCCGAGTCCAGGTGAGAGGAGAGTATTAATGTGGAACAAAATGCCATGCCACCGTTGTGAACATCTTGTAAATTATAGCCATCACACAGATAACAACCACAAGCTAGAGAAAGCCCACAAGGCATGACACCAAAACTGCTGGTGATGTTAGTACAGGTGAGGGAGAGAGAGAGAGAGATTCAATGATTCAATAAACAACATCATTCACCATTCTCAAGTCTTTAAGCTCACCAGTTCCACCAGGTTAGAGCTTCTCCTCTACACTAGGAAATTCCTCATCCATTTTCTGCCCAAATGTCACAATAGTGTCAGGTACTCCCAGGAATCATGCAAGGGAACCATTGTAGACATTGACATTGCAAGTTGCAGATTTGACTGTCATCAAAGAGTACCACTTTTCTGTTTTTAACTTAGTTGTCTAGTGGCTATCCAGTATATAAAATTCTTGATTAGTTTGATTTTTGACTTTCTATTAAGTTTGATGTTTGATTTTGGAGAGGAATGGGCAGGTATTATTAAGAGGATCTATGCCATGACTTTTATACCCTCGTTATAAACCAGGCCTCTCTGTGCTACCGGAATAGTTGCTTTAGTTGTTCAATAGCTACAACAGTCTTAAGTGCAAAAACATGCATTTCTTTGTGGTGCACGTTTCAAGAACACTGTTCTCTCGTGTAAAGGAAACATTAATTAATGTTTGTTCTAAACTTTTTTTCTGGGTGAACAGTTTTGGTTTCCACTGTTGTTTCTTCTTAACAGGTTATCAAACATGCCATGTTTTTGTTCTTAACCAAGTGAAGTTAGTCAATTTGGATGATTTATAACAGGTATTTGCATGTTTTTTGATTTTATCCAGGTTTCATGCTGGAGATGGTTACAGCGCACCATGTATTGATAAGGTGTCTTTTGGTTTGGCACACTGGCTGATGCAGTTGCATCTCATCTTAGCATATTTTGCTCTAATGGCCCATGAAATTAAACTTGCAGAGAGCAAAAGGGTGAAACAGATTCCAGATTCACTTTGGTATATTGACCTCTTGACTTCTTGACAAGTCTGCATGGAGGTTATGGTATGGTATACACCCATTTACAATTGGTGCCCATGCAGAGTTTAATGCTTATTTGTTAATATCACCAATTTTAATTTTTGGATATCATTCACGATTGATGTGAATAATATTATATGAAACCTTCTATGTCGAAGCATCAATAATCTCGTACTCGTGATATTTTGGTATGATTTGTACAGGTGGCAAAATTAAGCTCTGCACCTATTCAATGACACTTATATTTTCCATCTATGCTTATTTGATGCCTTATGGGTACCACCTTTGTCATCCTTAGAATTCAGATGTGGAATAAGGAACAAAAATCAATTTTTTCAAACCATATTCTGGTGGATATCCTGGAAATTTGTCACTTTACATGGATCAGCTAGGACTCGAACCTAGGACCTCCCATTTGCATTCTAGGGTGCTCTACCATGGATCTACTGGCTCTTTGTGGTTACTAATCCGTTTCAGTTCAGATTGTGGCTCATTGTCTTCCAACACCCGCCCTCTCAAGCCACACTTTGGTGCTAGCTTTGAAACCATCTCATTTTACATGGACCAGCTAGGATATGAACCTATGACCTCCCATGTGCATGCTAGTGCACTCTATCACTGAGCTAGCATCCCTTTGCTGGGTCTGGCTCCTCAGTTTGGAGTGTGGCTCATTCTCTTTCAACAAAATTTAGAAGCAAGACATTGTCAAAGCAGATGTTATCCTGAGTGGGTCATGGAGTTATGTACTAGGGCATACTTTTATAAGCAGGCCATGGAGTATGTACAATGCACCTTTGAATTGAATTCATTTGGGGCTTTTAATTTCTATGATATGTAATCTCATCAATTTAGAAATTAAAAATTTACAGAGATACATGGATGTGTGATTATTTATAAAACTAGCACAGGAAATGTTAGGATTATTAATATTTAATCCTAAGTCCTATATTTCTGACTTATCGCCTATTGTTAGTGGGTGGGTACACCAAATAGTGTGGGTGGTTACACCCTAATAGATTCAGGTGACTTCCAAATTAGTTTGGGTTGTTACATCGTTGTATTATAAATTCGGGTGACTTCCAAATTAGTTTGGGTTGTTATATTGTTGTATTATAAATTCATGTTCAGAGAGTAATGAAATATACCAATTGTTTAGACGATTAGACAGTCATTAATTTCAGGTTTTTTTTAATAATTAACAGTGGTATCAGACCCAGAACATTAAACCTGTTGCATTTAGACAGCCATTTGATTTTTATGTTGTGAGTTGAGTTTGAAAGTAAAATTACTCAAGAAAATTCAGAGCAAATAATATCTTACATCCAGCGCAGTACAATAAAAGGCGTGAGCGAGATCAGGGCTGAGGTGCCCTCTAGATTATTTTTTCAAGCAAGAGAAATCAACGTCGGGAGAAAATTATTGATATTTTTCCGTCAGATTCATCTGAGGGTCCGAACATGGCAAGCTGTATAGGACCAGCAAGACATTGGGTAACGCTATCTATTTTCCTGTTTTAAAGCCTTGTTGGGACTATAACTTTGGGGAAAAGTGCAAATTTGAAAGTGATCGAGATGCTAGATCCATTGGTCTCACTAGCCCTGCCAATTGTATTTTCAGGTAGCCTTTTTTATTTTTGCTTTTTTGGCAGTGACAGCCGTGTATAGGCTATGTGCTTTGCGATCTGTGTTTTTTTGTGCTTGGGTTGATTTAATGTGTCTGGCTGTGCACCAAGAAAAAATAAATAAATCTGGTGCGTTTCATTTCTGTCTGTAATACTGCTATCAATATTCTTCCCTGATTTGCCTATTCCTATTCCTTTTCCAGTGGTGGAAATGCCATGTCACCCGTCTAGTTCATTTATTTGAGGTCCATTTTAGTTGCATGAACTGAGGAAGAATATAGCATGGGCTCATGTGGACTAATACGTAGCTTTCATGAGAATAGAAGTTGGGAGAATAATCATTCATGTTTAGCCCAAAATTGGTCTTTAATGGTCATTATGTCATTAACCGTATATGTTTCATTTAGTGCCAAGTGTGATGGAGTCTTTGTCCAAGTTATGAGTCTTCTCAATGTTATTTAAAAACAAAAGTTGTTAGGAGTCTGGTTAAATCATCACCAAAAAAAATGGTGAAAATGAGTGTTTTTGAAAAGTGAAATTCATTAATTTGAGGAACATTTTCAAGTGGTTAAACAAGTAGTGTATTGTTATTAGTTTGTTATTGTTGTCTTTTGGAAAAATGTCATCAAAATTGTCGTGTTGATTACAGAAAAGAGTTGTTTGAATTCTTGTCATATTCTTTGGTGGGGCCATTGTTTATGTTGGATGCAAAGATCCTTCAAAGTTCATTCTCTCTCTCTCTCTATATATATAGCATATGCATTGTGTTCTTTTGTTTTTCTTGGGTCTACAATAATTTTGAAGGTATCCTATTGTTGTGTATTCAAGTCAAAACTGTTTATGAGGCAAATATGACAGCCGAATGTTGGAGGCAATTTCAACTTACATTCATGCGATTCTATGGACAATATTCACTTTTGAGAACCGAGGTTGAATGACTACAAACAAAAGCAAATCTTCATAACAAACAAGTTACAACTTCAGCTTTTGTCAAGCTAGATGTATAACAAACTGAACATGTATCATCTCAAAGTTTTGAGCATAGTTTGCACACTCGGACTCGGCAAACCAAAAAACATTTGACTCGGAAAATACATGACAACTTAAAAAATACTTAAAATTCTTAAAAAACATAAATTTTACACAAATTACAATTACAAAATGTATCAAATGAGTTTATGAAATGTTGGGGAAGTGTTTTCTATTCGATTTGAATACAAATAGAATACGAAATTGCATCATCATTTCTTTCAACATTTCATTTATGCTTTCGTGTTGATATATATATATTCCAAAGCATCATCCCTTGATATACTATTGTGAACCCTGATGAGCTTCGGGGGGTCATATGCATATACCTACATTTTCTAGCATTATTATTTACTGACACTCTTTCTTGTAGGGGCTTGCCGGCACATCAAATCTCCTTGAATGCACGCTTTAAAGGGTGCATCAAGAATGGGGAGGATTGGCTCGTGACACTTTGAGAGAGATGTTCTCATGCTATTCTATCATACCTACATCCTTTCACGCAACCTTTATACCTCCTATGATGTCTCCCTAAAATCTTGAAACCTTGAAATATGGCTAAGTCCGAAATCCTAAAACCTTGAAATTTGACTAATTTTGAAATAAGATAGGATCTTCCAAAATCTAGAATTTGCATTATAGCTCCTAAAGGTCTGAAACCACACTCAAACATCTTGAAAGTATAGTTAAAAAATATAACTTAAAAGTATAAGAAACTAGATGTACATATCTAACTTTAAACTTAAACTTATAACTTAACATTTATTTTGTAGATATACTATCCGGTTCAGCGTATTTTTCAATTTTTTTTAGCATTTGGAGTCCTCAATCTAAGACTCATTGAATATAAGTGAATAATACTCGCCAACAAAAAAAAGGGTGAGTTCTCACACACTGAGTATGTAAACTATGGTTTTGAGCATACTATCTGCATTGAAGTAGTTTCAGAGATTGACACCTCATGAGTTGAGCTAGGATTACATGGGGGGTTAGGAATATTAATATGTAACAACCTCGTTGGGTTAGATGTAAAAATACGTAAGTTTTATTTATTTATTTAACACAAATATCAAATATAGATTACATCGCGAGAATCTATAGAGACCAAAAGAATTTCACAAGATGATAATTGCAACAAGCATAATACATCACATAACAATGATATCTAACATCATGAGAGTACATGTCATAATGCAAATATAAAAAGTAATTACGTTAACTCGGTTACAATTGAAACAAGTCTAAAACCACCGCTGATGATTTACAATATCAAGTAATTACAACTTAATGATAAATACAATACAATACAATGTGCTTATAGATACATAGCTCCTTAGAGCATGGGTTCTCCAGATTTTCTTGTATCTATGACAATTTCAAGTGTCGTTTTAAAAGTAGTACTATTGTGGGGAGGGAGAGCATCATCCAAACACTTTTTCACCCAACCATAGACCAATGATCTTTTGCATTATTCCATCAGGGATGGCCCTTCCTTCATGGATGAGTAAATAGTGACGACACGAAAGTCCAGAGAGATTAGCAAGTATCCGTGTGCTGTATGATTTTAAACTAAACATGCAATGTATCATAGAAATCCATTTTATTGCAAGATATTGCATAAACATGTAAATCACACTCATGAAATGATGTCTCACAAAACATACTTCAACCCAAAGTTTTACAAATAATAAATGACAATGATCTAGAATAATCAATTTCATACACACCACTTGATCGGACTACTTTCATTTAACATTGCAATGTTAGTAAGCCAGTGAAGTCCATCTCACTCTTTACTCTGCATTAGTAATGCAGATTGGTCAAATACAATTCAATCACAAGATTCATCAATTTACATCCTACTAGCAAATGCATCACACGACACGCTATATAAAGGAGTAACAACATACATTAAGTTTGTCTAACATATACATGAATCTTCCATTATATTCTATATCATACTAGAAATAATAATTATAAATATACCACCTAGGTAAACATACAATTTAATTGTACAATGTAACAATATAATTGGTTCCCAGTTATCTACACCCTATGACAACCCATATTACCACAACCTAGTGTTTTAAGACTTAACTACTAGATTACCACAATCAATCATATGAAGTAGTCTCAAATCCACGGAAACACAAACGTTACACAAGTGACTATATATATAATAAAGTAAGTCATCGTTCTTATGGAACACAATGACATTCCAATACAACATTTGTTAATTTCTCAGAGTTTGCATGTACGCATACACAAGTCTACCAACTGTAAAAATATACGTTATTCACAACAAATATTAGTATATATACAATATATAGATATGAGTTAAGTATAATAACCATAGTAAGTACCATCTAGGTACAATATATCTATACGCTGTAGTACATTATGATATCCCATACTATCATAGGTTCTCAACTATATAACATATAAATCAAACTTACGAATTTCAAGACACAATTGGATCATGTAGATAATATTAAGCAAATAGTAAAGTATAATACCACCTAGGGATTTTTTGCATACAAGTATGTCAAGGTATCTCAACATAAAAAAAACGTGCATCATGATACACCATTAAACACTAAGTATAACTATACTTTTAACACACTCATAGTATGTAATTTCATATTAATATTCTATACTAAATACATAAGACAAATAGTCATTCACATTAATAGTGAGTCAGATAATCCGTTATCCTATTGATTCATTTGCTTCTAGGAGATTATTCTAAAGGGTATAGTTCTTGATTCTTATGAAGCTTAATGACTTATTTTAATAATCTAAAGAGCTATTGATAAAATCTCCACATACAAGCACTTATACACCCTAATGTGCTCCACATGAAGGAATTCTAATGCTATGCCACTTCTAACCATGGTTTAGTGTTTTAATTGTAACTATTAGGCATAGTAATCAAATCATGAAGTAGTTTTAAACACAAATCATACTCTTCACAATAATAATCCAGAACGTTATTTTTTTCGAAAACACAAGATATTCAGTTTCATAATCAATTAATTTTTGGGGGTTAATAAGTAATCATTTGCTAAACAACTAAATCATTTCTTTCATTTTTTCAGTTAATATTTCACCTGAGAATAATAGCTAAATAATCCACCCCCGATTTCACATAACTCAGTACATTGTCAAACACTAGGTAACGATTTTCTATATAATAAAAGATTTAAAGAATCCACAAGGTTTTACTTACAATAGATAGTAGCCAAGTTCAACCGTTCTACTCGTATGATTCATCTACTCTAAGTTTGACAATAACTATTTAATTAGTCATATTCCAGGAATCGAAATATTTCATAATTGTTTTATATCCTAAGTGACATATATATATATATATATATATATATATATAGTCTAGTTAAATATATATATTCAATTTAATATTAGCAAAATACATATATATTCTAACAGAATATATATCTTAACATAGAAATCATGTTTTGTATTAGGTTAATGACCAAATCCAATGGTAAAATAATTCTCAATTAAGGGTGACTATTTACTATGATAAATCACTTAGAGGATATTTCATAGTGAGAGATTGATAACATATCTCGTATTATCACATATATTAATAACTTTATTAATACATATGCCCACCTTTATGTCCATCCGCTATCGCCACCTATTAAGATAGATTAGTTATTTATATGTAATCTATTGTTGATATTGCGTACAATATTAAATATCCAATTTTATATTATAATATTGCATAACCAAAATCACTCTATTCGCTAGAATAATTTGATGTTCTTTATACAAAAAAAAATAAGACTATGAATTTTCTAATATACATATAGAGACTAGGAAAATAACCATCAGAAATTACTAACTAGCTAAATGTGGGTCTCCCTCTACCCTTCCCGTCAATTCACAATAATGCAAAATCAAATATGTGTTGGCCAATGTATAATGAAACTCGTGACGTAAATGAGGAAAGATAGTTTCAAAATATAATTGTTAAATGCAGGAAACAAACATGAAGCGACTCACACTCCCAAAAAGAAACACGAACACAATACATATACATTATATATATGTCATCTCCGGACATGGAGATAAACACATTTGTACTTTGTTGAAAAGGCAAGGGGCTTTTTGAGTCTGTTGAAATCTTTGACTGAAATGCACTATGGTTCCGCTTGAATTGAAACAATGCAGATAAAATAATGGTGGCGGTGTTGCTCTTGCTTTGAGTTAAAGAAAAGAAAAGAACAGAACTTGATATGGAAACAACGTTAATGTTGTTGGACAAAAACGCTGCTTCGGCAGGTTCGAAATACCATTAGACAGAAGAATAAAAGCAGGTTGCTGTAGATGAATATTTCCACAAGCATATTTATATATATAGCGATCCATAACTCGTAAATATATTTATAATGTTTACAACGACCCACATAACTCATAATTATACCCATATATGTTATCCCTGGAACTAGAAGGATCAACAACGCCTCCAAGATTACAAGGTGTAAATCATTGATAAGTTGATTTCAAGTCATAGTAAGACTTAAGATTATAATAAAGAAGTTTGTAGCTATTTTATAATATAATGTTATGGAATCAAACAAAATATATATATATATATACATACAAGAGTACAGTTCGTTGTACATGTATATTTATTCAAATAAATTGGTAGCTAAAAAAAAACCAGTCCGCGTTTTTTAAAAAAAAAATGTATATTTTTACTTTAATATTCACATATGTTGTCTACTACGATTCGGAGAACAAGACGCTAAACAAACACATAATTATCTACCATTTTAATACCCATAAGAGTTAATAATTTTCACCCAAAATTTTAATACAACACTCCTTGTGCAAACGTCGGAATGGTACGATCGATGTAAAATTCCTCTTCTCGTACCTCCATCCTTTGGCCTTGTTTTCTCTATTGCATAAGATAATATCTTCTCCTTCAAACTCTTTCCCTTCCAATTGTGCCTCTCTCCAATTTCTCCTTCAGTTAATTGTTTTTCTCCTTGGGCGCAACACTCTTTAAATAGAGTTTTTCTTGCTTTAATCTTTTTGTTTTAATGGTATTTCCTCTGACTTAAAAAAAAAAAATCTATTTTATATATATTTTATTTTTATTTTTGCTTTCTTTTTGTTTTATTTCATTATATGTGTGTGTGTGTGTTTGTCCGCTTTTGCCTCTCAATGACAATTCTAAATTTGTAACATTTTAATATTAAATGCCAAAAATTCATAATTTATTAAATAAATTAGTATCCTTGATGTTATGAGGGTTTTAATATACGATCATTATTTAATAACTCGTTTCTAGCCTAAGCAAATCACATCTCTAACACATTAAATGGAAATACACACAAATTTTGCAAACCTCAAAATATTAGTAAGCACAAAAGAGAATTTGTTTCTATAATTTTACCTACGTAGGGAATTACAGAAAGAAACAATTAAAACAAACACCAAAGATAATAATTTTTAAATGCATTTCTATAATGACTAACTATTTTGTGTGTGTGTAGAGTTTCGCCAGCGCTTTGTAGACTTTCAACGTCTTCATCTGCACCACCCTCTCTGATGATGCTCTCCCTCTGACATGCTCAAGGGACGGAATCTCCTGCATTCACCTCACAATACACAAGTCATTAGATCATATCTCATAATAAACACAAGAAATAATATAACCAAAATAAAAAATTAATATGCTTAAAATGTAACCACATACATTAATCAATGCATAGTAAGCAATCGAGTATCATTATCTAACTAAACAATATTCTATTATCCTGAAATAACATAAATTTCGAGCTTAATCAGAAATATAATCAAATCTAAATTTGTTAACTGCAGATATCCACAGATATTCTAGCAAGTTTGACTGATGAGGAATCATGATGTAACATAATATATAATCCTAAGCCCTAGATTTTAGATTTACTGCTTATTGTTAGTGGATGGTTACACCTAAATAATGTGGTTGGTTACACCCGAATAGATTTGGGCGACTCTTAGATTAGTTGAAGTTGTTATATTGTTGTTTAATAAATTCATGTTTAGATGGTAATGAAATATATTGTTTGTTTAGATGAATAAGGTGGTCATTGAAATGTCCCAAATTAGGATTTTTTTTTTATTTTGATTTTTATGCAAAACTTTAGGTAAATAGTCAAATCTGATTTTTATTCCATGTAAACCTTAGCTATCAAATACTCCTAAAAAATAACACAAAATTATGCTATGCTCTAAGCAACAAGTGGTTTGTCCAAACATGCAAATTATCCCTCCAAAAGCAAGGAATAACCCTCAAACCATAGATGTCTCCAAGCTAGAATATTAATAGAAATTTGTAGCTAATGTATTCAAGTGAAATTCTCATAAAATTGCATAAACAATATTGAATTCATAAGCATAATTTATTATGAAAATTTTGAGTGTATTTGGAGCTACAAGCCCCTCAAACGAATTCGCCAAAGCAAAAAAAATATCTTAAATATTTATTGAATATTTTAGGGTAAAGACGACCCTCAAAACATGCCAAAAATCCTCCCAAGACAAGTCGCCACACTGTAGAAATATTAGAGTAAAATCAGAATGTGTTTTGGCTTGAAATAAGCCTCAAAACCCTACAAATTAGCTCCACAACCAAGTTGCCATAGCTGGAAACGATCAATTCTATCAACAAATTCCACACAACCCTCCAATGAGGGGTCTTTGACCTATCTAATCAGCGCCCAAGGTTCCAAACCCTAGTCACCCCACTCCAAATGCAATGTTTGTCTTTTTTGAATATCATGCACAAGTACAACCTCAATATAAACTGCTCTATATGGGAAATGAGGGTTGGCATCCCCACTCCTTTGCTTGAAGGTTTTTGTTTTCAAAGCAATGGCTCAAGTGTTTTCATGTTTAATGACCAATATTTTGAATATCAACATAACATGCCTCCAATTGAAATATTCTTTTCTTTTTATACCACTTCGCCCAAGGTGCACACCCAAATGGCAGGGAAATACAAATTGAACTAAGGAAAAACACTTTTAAAATGCTCATGACCCTTAAGGGGCCCCAACTTAATATATATATATATATATATATATATATTCAAAATCACTTATTTCTCTTTCCCTTCTTACTTTTCCCTTAGCCTCCGAGAAATGGTTAAGGCAAAGGCTCTTTAATGATGCCCCTAACAAAAGAGGGACATGACAATCATCCCTGTCCAAAATTGTTTGTCCTCAAGAAATTGAAGCACCTATAGGGATGTTCCCACCATAGATTTTGTGCACAATTCGAATCTTGTTCCATCCCATGTGGAAGAACCCTCTTGGTGAACCCTTCTACTGCTATTCATGAGGATTATTTGTTGTTTATGCAATTTGAAATTGCAAAAACAATAGTACCATATCCTCTTTCCTCTTGCCATTGAGCCCATATACCTCAAAACTGCCAATAGAATGATGAAAGCAATGAAATTTTCCGAATTGGCATTACCAAAGTGGATGGAAAAATGTGTTATAACCATGTGATCTTCAGATATTTGGGCCCTGATTGCCTTTATATCAACCCCTACACAAGAAGCAAACACATTAATCAAAAATAAAATTCTCCATTGTGTTTTGTGGTGTTTTCTATGGGCTGGAAATCCTCTCCACAAGGTGATTCTCCAATCCTTAGTCCTCATGCTCCTATACCCTCCGATATTAGAATGGAGTGCTTTGAAAAGAGATATATGCATGAATAGAGGCCTGCAATTGCAACTTACAACCATCCAATTGTTCTTGGAGATCCCCTTTCTCACTTTCCTCTTGCCCCTTGGTGTATCAAACAAGTATGCAACTTTAAGAGGAACAACATTGGAATCATGTTTTACCTTAGAAGAACTAATTTATCATAGTATGACAAGAATAGGTGTTATAGCTACCTTTTACCTTTGTTTCCTCATGCCATACCATACAACCTTCATGACCATGCCCCCAACTCTCCCAAACATACCTCAAGCTTCCCCAAACATGCCCCTTAAGGGCTGAAAGTTCCCAAATTACCACCAAAGTCCATAGTCCCTTCATTAAGGAGATTACCACCTTGTATCTCAAATTGAACTTATTGTTATCCATGAACTTGGAGGATGTCCATAAGAACACAAACTTCCCATAAAAGGAACTAGAGCTGACAAAATAAAAACATTTGGAAAGTGATACCTCACTGCCTCGAATGGAAGAGTCCCTTTAATCTTCACTCTTGGTGTGCATACTAGTGTGGTCACATCTCAATAAGCCCTTGATCACTCTTACATGCTATGGTAGGCTTCTCCAATCTTGCAACAAAAGAATAACAAGGTTTCTATTAGGAAACATACCTTGGAGATATACAATAGCTCTTAACCCTGATTTTTTTGAGTGATAAAGTGCACTTCTCTTTCTTGTTAGGGGTTGTAGTTTGCTCCAAATTTCAATCTTTTTATCCTCAATAGGCGGCTGAACTTGCTTCATCAACTCATAAATTTCTGAGTAAGAAAATTCAAGGCTTGCATATACCTTTTCAGAACTCACCGTGGGTTGTAGCATGCATAAAAATTCAATATTTTTGTCCTCATATAGTGGATCAGGATGGACTTGCTCTAACAACTCATAATTTTTTTAGTACAAAAATTTAGACTTTGTAATGACATTTTCAGAATTGGTTAGGGGCTGTAATGCACTAATTTTTTTTAGAAAATTTGACCTTAATAGACAGTTGATTTGGCTCTCCAAACTCACTATTCTTATAGCTCAAAAAATTCTGAAACTTCACAACTAAACTTGATTTTTGTTTACACCCTTTAAATTGGTCTTTAATGCAAATTTTGGATCTGCCTTCATACCTTAAAAACAAGCTCATGTAAAAATAAATTTAATGATTTTTACATACCTTTAATGTTGTCCAATGACCAATTTATTGATTTCTTTGGAAGGGCAACTTTTTTCCATCTTGTTGGTTGAATATTTTGTCGATCAACGTACTGATAAACAAAATAGATCTGATAATCCAAAGTAGGAAGATTGGTCAGCCAAATGTGTAGTTTTACCACATCAAAAGGGGACTAATCTCTCCTCTCATCAATGGGAGGTTCCCTATATATATATATATATATATATATATATATATATATATATATATATATAAACCAAAAATAATACTCAAGGGTAGGATAAACCATCCATCTCTCTTTTTTCAGAGATGATGCATGCAAATCAAAAGAGAAATCTTAGGGATAATGACAGAAAGCACTCTTCTTTCAGAAGTACTATTCAACAAACCACAAGAATCTTCCTGGTAGTAATCGCAAAATGTAACCAAGGACGTAATAACCAACAAATCAAGATGCAACACAAAGTCTCCGCCTGAATTGCCCAAGAGTGAGATACGAAGGACAATGAGGGAACCAAGTTGTCCCAAGGTCCTTTACACAGAAACAAAAAGAAAACACACTAAAGACAATTATGGAGGCACAAAGTCTCTCCACAGTGGCTTCAGGACACCTTCCTGACTACTTTCACTAATTCTGCTTGTTGAATTAAAGGAACAAAAAATATATTAAGGAAAAAGACATAAGAACAGTTTCCCCAA
Source organism: Torreya grandis (assembly GCA_037957365.1). Taxonomy (NCBI): domain Eukaryota; kingdom Viridiplantae; phylum Streptophyta; class Pinopsida; order Cupressales; family Taxaceae; genus Torreya; species Torreya grandis. Next base: position 1,902,763 of record JARHVA010003079.1, read on the forward strand.
CAACAAAGATATCACAACACAAAGTCTGAAAAGTCACTTGCTTTCTTATTCCAATAACAAAATATGATCAACAATCTGAGCTCAAAGTCTCAGTAATGCCTTTCAATTTGGGCAGAGTTTTGTTTCTGATAATCAGAGAGAGAGATCCCTCTAAAACAATAAAAGAGAGTCCATTATATAGCCTCTTCAAGAAGGACTTTGGAACAGTAACACATCATGTTGCATTGAATTTTGTTAAGAAGACATGCTGGAATTTAGGGGCATTTACCCATTTGCTTTTCTCAATGCAGAGAAACGGTTCACGTTATTGAAAGTTTGCATCTTTCAATATCCATATGGCGGTCTAATTCTAGAAACATATCTAATGCACAAATATTTCTGGTCGTTCCTCCTTTTTTGGTTATTTGAATCGGGTCCTCGATTCAGTTCGATGCTCTGTTCCTTAGTCGCTTCCTGCTGGTCTTTTGAGAACCCTGCAAAAGATGACACTTGGCAGCTTCCACTGCATTTGATACTATGTCTCAATAGATGACATGTGGTAGCTTCCGTTGTGACTTTGAAGATGACACATGGCAGCGTAGCGGGTTTTCTGTTTCTTCAGACTTTTCTTTCGGAGGAAAAAGTTTGAAGGAATTCTTTCAGACAATTTGTCCGAAGGAATTGTCTCTTTATCACTTTTGCCGGGGGAGCTTTTTCGAAGGAAATCCCTTTGCTCTTTTGGCCTTTGAATTGGTCTATTTTCCCCCTTCCTGCCCTCCGCAAGGGCTGTTTGAGCTCCAAATTAACCTTTCAGGTTTTTGCAACGGTTCACTTCAGCTTCTGAGTGTTCTTCGAAAGGGTTGTTTGTCCCTTGGAAATTTGCCTTAGTCAATTTTATGTGAATCTCAAATTGTGACACGTGGCAGCATCCGCTGTGAAATAGGTAAGGACACGTGGCAACATCCGTTGAACTTGTAGAAGCTTTGGACGCCTTTTGAGTGTCTTACGGAAGATGACACTTGGCGACTTTCGCTACATTTTGAAAACACTATAGAACCATGTGGGATTTATTTTAGATTCATGCAGATGATGCCACTTGGCGTGTTCCGCTTAACTTATAGAGGACACGTGGTAGCATCTACTGAGTTCTGTCAGGTTTTTGTTTCCTTCCTTAGTCACTTTTGCCACCAAAATTCCCTTTGCAAGGGCACTTGTGTCTTTGAGGCTTGGGGCACTCCTTTGAACTTGTCGCTTGAACTGACCGATTGAACCAACTTTGGTTCAATGGTTAAATGGTTCATTCCCTTGTTTCTATTGACCGCTTGAACCAAGATTCTTTGAAATAAGCCTCGTTGAACCCGTTGAGCCTTTTGAACCTTGAACTAGTCCTGAAAATGACTGTCAAAAACTTGTTTTTTTGATTGAACCTACCTGTAGAAGCCTTTGAACTTGTGAACTATTAGGCCGTCACTTCCTTGTTCTTTCTAAGCTCTTTGATCTTCATCACACTGGTTGAACCTTTGAACCTATGAACTCATTGAATCCTTTGGTTCAAGGTTCAATGGTTCAATCGGTTCATTCTTTTTATTTGGCTAAGTCCTTTTGATCTTTTTGAACCAAATGCGTTGAACCATTTGGTTGTTAAACCTGTTGAACCATTGAACCCATTGAACCTTTGAACCAAAGTGGTTCAATGGTTCAATGGTTCAATAGTTCAAGCCTTCTTCTCTTTGATAAGTGTTTTGAAGCCGTTGAACCTTGAAGCGGTTGAACCTTGACGCGGTTGAACTTTGAAGCGGTTGAACTTTGAACCTATTGAACCTTGACAAATGCGCTTAACTCTTGCTGCTGATGTTGAACCTTTGAACCCATTGAACCCATTGAACCAAAATGGTTCAAGGTTCAATGGTTTAATGGTTTAATCCTTGCTTAGAAGCTTGCCGATGAGCTCTTTTGGTTGAACCTTGTCATTGAACCAACTTTGAAATCGCCTAAGTGTTGAGAGCTTGCTTCTTTCCTGCAAAGTCCATAGAAATCAACCTGTGAAGCCCGTAGAACTTGGTCTGCAGAGTCCGTAGATTCAAGCCTGCAGAGTCCGTAGATTTCTGAGAAGCTTGAAAAATGAGGAATCTGAATGCTCAGAACAAATTTCGAGAAGGGAAGAGATTATTTTGGTCTATTGAACCAAAATAGTTCACATGTTGTCCCAAAAATGAGAAGTCTATTTTTGGGGACAACACATCTTTGTTCCACTCAACAAGCCATGCGTATGACCAAATTCATTCATAAGAGTTGGTTGTTCCAACTCAGAAAGGGCAACTTGCCTTGCTGCCCCTACTGGAATCCCTTCTTGAATCATGCTCTCCATCCTCTTGGATGTTGCTCCCTTGGCTGCCTTATCATGCAAACCATGTATGATCACTTATTTTTTATTCACATCGAACTTGAGCTCCATGGTTTGGTAATTTTGTGTATACTTTCCAAGAGAGTGCAACCATTGTATGCCAAGCACTAGGTTGGACTCCCCAATACCAACCACATAGAAATCATCTTCAATGAGATGTGTTCCATCATGATGCTCATCTTGGGGACTTTAGTGGTACAAGGGATGGTGGAGCCATTTATCACAATCAATCGAAAGCCATTAAACTCAATACATTGAAATCCACATAAAGCAACCAACTTCTTATCAATGAAATTATGAGTAGCTCCACTATTAATGAGAATAGTGACATCCTTACTTTTCAAATTACCTTTCACATTAAAATGATAGTATCTAGGATTCCCTGATAGTGAAGCAAAGGTGCCATCCCAGTCTTCTCCTCTAAGGATCTCCAAGTGATTTTCTTCATAGGTGGTTGCCCCTTATTCTTCACCTTCATATTATTTATCTAAATGCACCTCAATGTAGTGCACTTGACCCTTCCCACGGCAATGGTGACCCGATGTCCAAGGGTCTTTACAATCAAAACACAACTTCTTCCTTCTTAATTCATTTCTTGTTTCATAATTCCATTTTGAAAACTCTCTTTGCTACCCCAAACCCTATTGGTTTGGCCTACCAAACTGCCCCAAACCATGCTAGTTTGGCCTATCAAATTGCCCCAAAGGAGTTGATCTTGGTGGTCTAAAAGTGCTGTCCCTTGCCTACCCCAACTTATTGTCTTTTGTCTGTCCAAAAGTTTTGAAAGAGTTAGTTTTTTGTGAACTAAATGGAAGAATTTAGCTTATGGTGCCAAAGACTTAAGATCAAGGGCATTTTGAATGGCTTCTTGAAGAGAAGAAGGGTCAAAAACCTTGACCAAACCCCTAATAGAATCAACCAAGCCCTCCATGAAAAGAACCACCAATATTTTTTGTGAAACATTTGTTACCATGACTGAAAGCCTTTGAAATTCAGTGACATACTCTTGTACAATATATTTTTGTTTCAATTGTGCCTACTCTCTAAAGTGTAGCTTTGGATCAGCTCTATCAAACCTTTCAATAATCCTCTTACTGAATTCTTCATAGGATGAAATAAGTTGGTTCCTTTGAGTGACCAATCCATGATACCACCATTCATGGGTAGCCCCTTCCAAGTGCAAAGTAGCAAACTAAACGCCCTCTTTTTACATCATAGGCCTAAGGGAAAAGTATGTGTCCACCTTTTGAATCCAAGCCTTAACCGAACTCTTGGGTGAACCATCAAAATTGGAAAGTGAAAGCTTTCCCAATGCATGGTAAAGTCCTCCTTGGTTGCCATTGTGTTTTTGGCCATCCCTATTGCCACCTATTTGGCCATGATTCCATGAAGTGAAAGTTGAAAAATCCATTTGATCCTTAAAAGGAGTTGGATAGGTCATGTATTCATAATAGTCTCTCAACAAACTATCCCTCAATGTGGGTTGTTCTTCCCCTTCCGAAATGACAACTTAGTCTTGTAAAAAAGTAGGTTGGTTAGGCATATGTGTAGCTCCTCCAATCCTTTTAGAAAGTTGATATGAGAGGTTGTGACTTCCAGAAGCACTACCATCCCCATTGGATGGTTTGTCACCCCTCATTTCTTTCATAGTGTGGACAAATTTTGCCATCACAGCAGTCATTTGTTCCTGGGCCTATGTGTACCTGTCAAATCTTTGTTCTTCTCTATTTTCAACTTCATCCCTTCGCTGATCCAAGTGAAACACTGTTTATGTTTGTGGATTTTCTTCCACTTTCTTCTTACTCCTCAGGGAATTCTTTATCTCTTTGTCACCCTCTTGCATGTATCACCTTGAAAACCCACTGCTAGCAAAGATGACTCTAATATCACTGAAATATCCCAAATTAGAGATTTTTTTTTAATTCTAATTTTTCTACAAAACCCTAGGTAAATAGTCAAATTAGATTTTTATTTTCAGCAAAACCCTAGGTAAATAGTCAAATTGGATTTTTATTTTCAGCAAAACCTAGCTACCAAATACTCCCAAAAAATAGCACAAAATTATGCTAAGATTTAATCAATAATTGGCTGGTCCAAACAAGTAAATTATCCATCCAAAAGCAAAAAATAACCCTCAAACCCTAGACGCCTCCAAGTTGAAATATTAATAGAAATTTGTAGTTGATCTATTCAAGTGAAACCCTCATACAATTGCATAAAAAATACTGAATCAATAAGCAAAATTTATGATGATTTTTTTGAGTGTATTTGAAGCCACAAGCTCCTCAAACCAATTCGCCAAAGTGGGAAAAATATCTAAAATATTTATTGAATATTTTAGGGCAAAGATGACCCTCAAAACATGATGCCAAAAATCCTCCCAAGACAAGTCACCACACTGTAGAAATATTAGAATAAAATCAAAATGTGTTTTGGCTTGAAATAAGCCCCAAAACCCTACAAATCAACTCCACAATCAAGTCTCCCTAGCTGAAAACAGTCAATTCAAACAATAAATTCCATAGAACCCTCCAATGAGTGGTCGTCGACTTATCCAATTAGCTCCCAAGGCTCTAAACCTAGTCGCCCCATTCCAAATGTAATGTTTTTGTCCTTTGTGAATATTATGTGCGAGTACAACCTCAAGATGAAGCTGTCCCAGATGAGAAATGAGGTTTGACATCCCCACTCCTTATTTGCTTGAAGGTTTTCATCTTCAAAGCAAAGACTCAAGTGTTTTCGTGTTTAATGATCAATATTTTGAATATCAACATAACATGTCTTCAATTGAAATCTTCCTTTCCTTTTATACCACTTCCCTCAAGGGGCATGCCCAAATGGGAGGGAAATACAAATTCAAATCTTACGGAAAAACACTTTAAAATGCTCATGACCCTTAAAGGGCTCCAACTTAAGTGATTCTTAAAACATAAAGTACATTTTACATATATTCATTCAAAATCACTTATTTCTCTTTCCCTTCTTACTTTTCCCTTAGCCCTGGGGAAATGGTTAAGGCTAAAGATCTTCAATGATGTCCCTAACAAAAGAGGGACATGACAGTCATTAATTTTAAGTTGTTTAATAATTGACAAAATAAAAGATAGCTATTTGGGAAAGAAAAGAGGCTCTTTGTTGTTAGTTGGGTTTGGTGATTCTATCTGTTGAACTTTGTCCCTGGTTTGATTCACATCCTCTTTCCATTTTGCTTCCCATTCTTGGTTGTTGAAGTTATTCCAAAATATAGCAAATCTACAATTAGATTATATGTACAAGTTATTCTTAACTTCCAGATAAATTTTCTTTCCAAACGTAACTTGTCAACAACTTCATGTTGTAGTTAAATCCACTTTATATTGCCATAATCTATATGGATAGGACTTCGTATAAGATGATAAAAATACAATCCTAGCCCTAAGGTTATATTTAACAAGTTTTCCCAATTTCCTAGGGATTGAATTTTTAGAATTAATAAAAAATTAAGAATTCAATCAAAAGGTTTCGATTTTTTTTACTAGCCGTAGTCAACTATTTTTACTTACAAACATGGCATCATAGTTACCAAATCTGGTCGGATCTACACAAAATCTGGCCAGATCAAGATTTTTTGGCCCGTTTGGATAAGTTCGATTAGGCCGACCTTGTTTTAAAAAAAAATAATAATAATATATATTTTTTAAGATTTTTTGTGCAAAAATGAAAAAAATCCCATAAACCATAAATATTATATAATATTAATATTTTATATTATTTTATTATTATTTTTCATCGTATTTGTCAGTTTTGCATTTTTATAAAACTATCTTCTCACACACACACACACACACACACACACACACACACACACACACACACACACACACACACACACACACACACACACACATGCACACACGCACACACGCACGCACACACACACACACACACACACACACACACACACACACACACACACACACACACACTAGTTCGAATTTTTCATAACTTTTTCAACAATTATGGATTTTGGATTCTTTTGCCCTCCCAAATGAACCTGGATTTCCAAACTTGGTAACTATGCATGGCATATTATTTGTATATTTCAATTTAATCACATATTCTTCTCTTAGATTCACTACATGTAAATGCTAAAAACTTCCATGTAACAATGCTTTCCCAAATGTAACAATGCTTTCCATTTTTTTCCTTGAATAATGGCATATTGTAATTTGGTCCTCGTTGGACTTTTTCAAAATTTTCAAAGTTTCCCAAATTTTAAAGATTTTGTTGCATCAAATTCGAATTTGAATTCAAACATAGTTATTAAAATCATTTTAACCCTTGCAAAGAAGAGATCTTCAATATTCCTATGAGTAATAGGGTGGTCCCATGGAGGGGGCAACTGCAACTATGTTGTAGTTGTAGGGGGTCCTATGCAAGTTTAAATTTCTTGAATTGCAAAAAATAGAATCTTTCCTTAAAAAATAGGAGCAACAACTGCATAGGAAAGAGAGAGGTTGGGGACAAGAATTTGTAGCACCCATAGAGAAAATTTAGGCAAAAAAAAAACACTTTACAATTAATAAAAAAATGTTTTACAATTTTTTTTGCATTCAAACCTCTTAGTTTTCCTATGTAGGTATAATTTTTGTAGTTATAAAAATCCATGGGATCACTTTATTGCATATCTACTCCGAAATAATCTGTGCAACACCAACTACCTATTTTTGTGGTTGCAGTACCATGGGACTAGGCCGTAAGGGTGATCCTACCATCATATCCAACATGCTAAGTTGTATTATTCAAACTTGTGATACCCTTCAGGACTGTATTCCAGTCACTGTTCTCTAGTTGCACAAGCAACAATTTAGATATTACCTAATCTTTCTTGAATACACTAGTATATTTCTAGTTGCCTTTGACAAATTCAATGAAATGAGGAGAACAAAGTTGAACTCCTAACAATGCCCAAGAATTTGGCCTTGTTATATGTGACCTTTCCTAGGCCTCTTGCAAAAACCTCATAACTATATTATAGGTTTGACAATGAGCCCCCTTTTCCCTCTGAACATAGGAAGAGTTATCTAAAGAACTAATGTGTCTTGATGTGTCCTAGCTATACCATAAATGCTATCCTCATGTATTCCTTTCATCAGAGTTATGACATCCATTGTCCAATATGTTTTTGATCTTCACATTTTTATTAGGTATTAGGGGAAAGGTACCAGTAATGGTGCATCTTAACTTTGGATAATGAATTAAGGTGCCACAACATCACAGTAGATTCCAAAATTTTTACCCATTTCCATATGTTGTCTTAACTACTTATAACTAAGGTTTCAAGGTCTAACTCATTATACATTTTATGATACAACCGATTTTATCACGAGAGGTCATAAAATGCATTTTATAAACCTATGATCAAAACTTAACCTTTGGAGTACAAATAGTTGTGAATTAGAGTATCAATACTTGAGTCTTACTTGTCAAGATGTGATTGGTTACTTTTAGTTTTATAGATTAAATGTTGAACAAGTATTAGATACTACATACACTACTACTGTGCACTTTAATATTTATACACACCAATATGTTCCATCAATAGAACACACCTGAACAATACCACTACTGAAACCTTTCCCCTATCCATAATTTAGAATAGTTTACTTCCTAGTCTCGATTTTAAATGCTTTTATTTTTCTTGGAATCTGTTTGCCTTTTGCTTACCTATTAGTTTTTTCTTCTTTGCCATAAAAAAGTATTTATGTTTTCTTCTTAATTTAGCATGCCATGTTCAAGATAATGATGATATCTTTGTAGCACAAATAACTTGAAAGTCAATTTACTGACAACATTCATTGACATGTCACATACTTGTCACTTATTATTCGGCAGGTAATATAGTAACTAGTCAAGCGGAGTTTGCAATTAGTTCTTACCTTTCTGACCAATCAAACTACATGATGTTCTCTTGAAAATATTATTTTCCAAACTTGAAACATATTCAAATTTAAAATACCAACTAATGTCCACAATAAGATGTTTACCTAATTTTAGATACCGAAACAAATTAAAAACTTGGCTCTAGGTGGCAATTGCATGGAAGGGAATGTGTGCAGACATGGTGCATAAATTATATTTTGTTTTGTTTGTTCTTCTATGCTTTAACATATTTTCTCCTTTAATTGTATTTGGTTTTGCAGTGTCCAAACAAATTAAATCTGTTGTAGTGAGGCCTATCAATGAACCGGATTTGTTTTAGAGGTGGATGTGAGAAGAAAATTAGATCAACCTTTTTGATGCGGTTAATTTGGCAACAAGGTGGTTGGATGTATGTGTGTGTTTCTATTGCAAAATAACTCTTAAAAAATAGTTGTGAATGCAGCTGCAGAGGCAAAGCAATAAGTAGATATGTGAGCTCGAAAGAGGATTCATGGAATACGTGATAATTAAGTTAGTGCCTCCTGTTAGGTTGTGGAGCTAAAAGCTTCACTAATGCAGACATGGAGAAGGCCATTGGAGGGGTTGCTGAAGGTTGCTGAGCGTTAGAGCAACCGGCATCGGTCTGATCAGCCGACGTCGGCAGGATAGTGAAGAGAAGCAATCGACGTCGGTCAGGGTCGGCCAGCGTCGGTCACCTCCAGGCAGACAGGGACCGACGTCGGTCGCCTGTGTGGTTCAACTGCGAGCTAATTACGGGCAGTTAGCTAACGAACCAAGTGTTTGCATGATTAGAGCTATTTTTAGACTGAGAGCTGTGGATCTAATTATTGTAATTAGATGTCTAATCACTGTTTGGATGAGATCTATATAATGGACTCATGGTTGTATTGGAAAAGTATTCTAGTTTGAGTTGAGCAAAGTTTGTTCCTTCTGTGTGTGAGGTGAGCAAGGGTGTTCCTCTTAGTTCCACAGTACCAGGTGGGTGCTGGTTTTGGAGAGTCAGCAGGATTCTTCAGGTGTGTAGGATCTTGGTCACAGTTGCATGGCCTATATAGGAGATCTACATGGTAAGTAAGATCGTTGATCTGCAGGTGTATGTGTGTGCAAGGTCAAGGTTCACAGGGGAGCAGAACCGTGTTTGATTTGCAGGTGTGCAGGATCATATAGACAGCAACACAACAGGGAGTAGTATCAGGCAGGATCTACTTGGAGTACAGGTGTGTACTCGGATAGAGCAGAGAGGAAGGCAAGGGAGTTCTTTCCATAAGTATGGTCTGTTGAAGTGCAGGTTATTGCAAGTTCATGGGAGATCTACTTGAAGTACCTTGAGTACTTGTGGAGCACGTGGAGTGCTTGTGGAGTGCGTGGAGCACTTGTGTTGTGCGTGGAGCACAGGAGGTGAACACCAACTCTGTATTTTGAGTTGGGTGTTGGGACCTGAGAGGGAGAGCTTTGGGGAGAAGAATTACAGTTCACTTGAGGTGTGGCGAGCCTCTGAAGAGGTGGTGGAGAAGAAGTGGCATCTTCTTTATTGTATTCTTTTCTGTATAAAGTGTTAATACAATTTGTGTATTGTCTCTCATATCATGTGTTATTCTGAATTCTAGTTACTTGGTGAATCTGGTTAATTTCCGCATATTAAGTTGCTTGGTTTGGTAATCATATTGTGCTCTTTTGGTGGAGCAAGATCCTGACAAGTGGTATCAGAGCCAGGTTTTTGGCTCATAGCTTGATACCACTGACAAGTGGTATCAGAGCTTTTGGTTGGGATACTAACAGATTGGTTTAGATCTGGGTAGTGTGTTTTGATTACAGGTCACTCTCAGGGGTTTCTGATTGAGTGGGAGTAGAGCAATGGCAGATGAAAGTAAGCTAAAAATGGAGGAGTTGAAAAGCACAGATGGTTACTCACGGTCCTATGGAAAGAAAGAGCAGGTAAAAGATTATTGTTGGTTGGTAGCAGATCAACATGAAGAAACTGAAGAAGCAGATGTAGCAGGTGTTGTAGCATAGGATGCTCTAGGAGGTTTCTTGGATAAAGTTGAATCTTGGATAAAAGATTCAGTTGCCTCTTTCCATGCAGCCCTAGGTAGAGGAGCTGGTGAGCCTTGCCAAAGAATTGGCAAAGGGGAAGTGAAGCTGAAATTGCAGGCGGCCAACACACAGGTGTTGATGAAGGTCATGCAGGGCCCAGGTTTGGAGATATGGCTAATTTCTTCAGAAAGATTGGGTGATGAGAGATGCACAAGAACTCTCACAGCGGATGCACTTGAATTAGCTGGTGGTAAGAAAACATGTACCCTTTATCTACTTGTTTATATTACTAATTCTTCTTTTGTTGCGGAGACGTGGCCACATAGGCTTGGTCACATGAGCAGGAAGGAGATGCATGTTCTTAAGCGGGAGACAGATATATTTGACAGGCTTAAGAACTGGAAAGCCTTGGTGTTTATGGAGGAGATGGCGGACAGAACCCAGTGGATGTAGTTGGATACTTCTGAGCAGGGCAGTTTGGACATGGGTATTGATTCAAAGGAGCTCGCAGGTAAAAAATCATCACTCACAGGCGAACACAGGTACCGATGTCGGTCAGGAGGAACCGGTGTCGAACAGACAGGTGCCGATGTCGGTCATGTGCAGACCGAAGCCGGCGATGTCGGGCAGGGTAAGACCAACGTCGGTCACGAGGCCGACGTCGGCAGTATGTAAGACCGATGTCGGTCATAAGACCGACGTCGGCAGAAGGGACACCGCAGGGTCGGTAGTCAGGGACAGACGCATGGGAACCGATGTCAGTCAGATGCAGACTGTGGGGTGACCGAGGTTGGTCACTGTAACGGATTTTGGGTGGACAGCACGCTGTCAAGGAGTCTCAAACACCCATACGGAGGACTGAAGACGTAAGTAGGCCCTCAAATTCGTTGTTCCTCTTCTTTATACATGTTGCTGATTATAGAGCAGGAAGGATCCAGGAAACAGGGGTGAGGCTGGCATGGATAAGGATGTGATTCCTTGGAAGAGAACCAAATAGGTGTTTTTGGTAGGGTTGCCAGCTGGTATGAAAGCACAAAGACGATTGGATTCCTTAGTAGAAGAATAGAGAGAACGGATACGTGAGACGAAAGACCAGGTATATGGTCTTGTGGAGCTGCAGGACAGTGGTACAGGTTTTGACAGGTGGAGGACGAAGCATGGCTTCAGTCAATGTCAGGTAACTACTGTGGTTTGCCTTACTAGGAGGATGATGAGTCATGACATCATTCTGTTGCTGTATGTGGATGGTATGTTTTGCTAGCAGGATTGTACATACAGGGTTTTGCTGAGGTAAGGGTAAGATTAGTTCAGTGGCATGTCAGGAGGAGTTTGGAGCAGCGAAATTCTTTGACATGGGAGACATGGAGATCACAGATTGATTTTGTCTCGAGTGGGAGCTGATGTGAATCATGTGTTGGCGAGGTTCAGGGTGCAGAGCCGGAGCACACTAAGGGCTGGACAGGTACAGTGTCCGAAATCACATGAGGTCTGGTATAGACCTGAGTATTCCCATGCAGTGGGAGCTGTCAGAGAGTTAGGAGCCAATTCGGGGAAGTGGGTTCTCAAATACTTGAGAGGGACCAGCAGCAGGGATTCATGCTATGTAGGGTCAGGACTTCACTACATGTATTTGTAGGTTTGGATGTGGCAGGGTACTCGGATGATAGGAGGTACACCACGGGATGTGTGGTGGGTTGTCTTCAGGATTGATCTTGAAGAGGGATACAAACCAGGAAACAGATTAGACGGAGTACAGGTACAGGTACAGTGCAACTGTTTATCTCCAAGTGGGAGATTGTTAGGTTGTGGAGCTAAAAGCTTCACTGATGCAGACATGGAGAAGGCCATTGGAGGGGTTGCTGAAGGTTGTTGAGCGTCAGAGCAACTGGCATCGGTCTGATCAGCCGACGTCGGTAGGATAGTGAAGAGAAGCAACCGACGTCGGTCAGGGTCGGCCGGCGTTGGTCACCTCCAGGCAGACAGGGACCAACGTCGGTCACCTGTGTGGTTCGACTGCGAGCTAATTACAGGCAGTTAGCTAACGAACCAAGTGTTTGCATGATTAGAGCTATTTTTAGACTGAGAGCTGCGGATCTAATTATTGTAATTAGATGTCTAATCACTGTTTGGATGAGATCTATATAATAGACTCATGGTTGTATTGGAAAAGTGTTCTAGTTTGAGTTGAGCAAAGTTTGTTCCTTCTGTGTGTGAGGTGAGCAAGGGTGTTCCTCCTAGTTCCACAGTACCAGGTGGGTGCTGGTTTTGGAGAGTCAGCAAGATTCTTCAGGTGTGTAGGATCTTGGTCACAGTTGCATGGCCTATATAGGAGATCTACATGGTAAGTAAGATCGTTGATCTACAGGTGTATGTGTGTGCAAGGTCAAGGTTCACAGGGGAGCAGAACCGTGTTTGATTTGCAGGTGTGCAGGATCATATAGACAGCAACACAACAGGGAGCAGTATCAGGCAAGATCTACTTGGAGTACAGGTGTGTACTCGGATAGAGCAGAGAGGAAGGCAAGGGAGTTCCTTCCATAAGTATGGTCTGTTGAAGTGCAGGTTATTGCAAGTTCATGGGAGATCTACTTGAAGTACCTTGAGTACTTGTGGAGCACGTGGAGTGCTTGTGGAGTGCGTGGAGCACTTGTGTTGTGCGTGGAGCACATGAGGTGAACACCAACTCTGTATTTTGAGTTGGGTGTTGGGCCCTGAGAGGGAGAGCTTTGGGGAGAAGAATTATTGTTCACTTGAGGTGTGGCGAGCCTCTGAAGAGGTGGTGGAGAAGAAGTGGCATCTTCTTTATTGTATTCTTTTCTGTATAAAGTGTTAATACAATTTGTGTATTGTTTCTCATATCATGTGTTATTCTGAATTCTAGTTACTTGGTGAATCTGGTTAATTTCCGCATATTAAGTTGCTTGGTTTGGTAATCATATTGTGCTCTTTTGGTGGAGCAAGATCCTGACACCTCCATGCATGTTTAAATCTACCATTCAATGGTTAGGTCTGGTTTGCCTCTACATAAGTATGGTTCTCAGATAACTATTGGCTTTTAGGAAGCTTTATCTTTTCTTTCTTTTAAAACTTTGCTACTTTATGTTTCTTGATTGACCGACGCTTACTAACACCTGCCCTTAATTTCACTTCAATTATTTACCATGTAACATTTTATTTATTTATTTATGTGGCCTTGTTATTTTGTAACCAGTTCAGACCTCTCCTATGTGGACTTGTTAGGTGGTGGTGGTCACCAACAAAGATTTAAAACTACTTGCCAATTCCATGCATTTTGCTCCTTATATATATATATATATATATATATATATATATATATATATATATATATATATATATATATATATATATATATATATATATATATATATATATATATATATATATGTGGCTGAATTTTGACCACCATAATTCTAACCAAGTGGATGATATGGGATATTAGTGGAAGTGAGGTTGAATCGATGATAGGTTGGCTTGATGGTGCAGGTTTCAAGCATGAGATCATGGAGACAAGTTTTGACAGTTTGCAGTGGGATTTTGTATTCATTGTCATGCTGGGGTTTGAGATCAACTCGGCTTCAATCCTACACCCTACACCCGAATTGGCTCCAACCCTTCCCATCAACCCTGCTCGAGCAAATCAACTTTAATAACTTGTTGACCATTTTGACCACAAGTCAAAATGAGTCAACCCCTATAGTCCAAAACTTGATATAGGGGTCAATTACAATGTCATAGGGTGTGTTATAGTCTATTTTATGTCATTTAATGTCATATTAGCCTTAGTCATAGTCCAATTAAGTCTTTATGTCAATTTGAGTCACTTAGGGGTCATAAATGGGTCATTAAATGAAGTGGTACAATTTTCAAGGTGTCTATGTGTTCCAAACTTCCTTCTAATGTCCAATGTGTTATATTCCTTGTCAGGAATGTCAAGATTAATTGTAAATTACAAGTTCCTAACTGAAAATCAAGAAAGTAAGTGGAAAAGGAGGAGTTTCAAAGGTTATATGGTCCATGAGGAGAGTGGAACATGGGAAGAGATTGTGGGATGTATTTTCAACTTTTTTGGACTCATTTCCATGCTTTACATGCTTTAGAAAGCCAAAATTGGGATACATTCATTCTATCTCTCCATCGCTCCATTATGTAAACAAAACTAGTCAATAGGTCTTTGGATAGTACAGTTAGTAGGAGGACTTCCAAGTCAAGATATCTTGGTGTTAGATAGTAAACTTGGTTAGATTAATTTTAATGTTTGGAGTTGGAGGAATGGTGGCTTATACTTTATGAACCATCCTTAACAAGTTGACTGTTCATTTCTGCTTATTATTTCCCACACCCTACATGATTTGCTCTTGTTTGAACTAGTGCGTACAAATAAATTATTGAATTTGCTTCTATAGGATGTATAATTCCTCCTCTCATCTATTTCATGTTTATTTTCATGATTGGAAGTGATTTCATGAGCTGAATGGTTTAGGTTGTAGGTTGGTGTCACTAAGTGAGGTTGCAATCAAGTTTCACTACTTGATGAATGTTTCCTTCTCTGCAATGGTTTCATGTGAGTGAGATATGATGTAATTAATGTTTTTAATGTCATGAAAATTACTCTCCTTCCAAATTTAGTCTCTCAAGATCATGCATTGATCAAGAACACAGTCATATGGAGACATAGTCAACTTGTTGCTTACCTTCACTTGCAGTCATGGCATGTGGGGTCCTGAAAACATTCACGAAAAGTGTTTGAAGAGTCCAAGAGGTGTTGTATATAGCCTTATAAAATTATAAATCAAACAAAGTCCCTCCAAGTGACACAAGAAGGACTATGACAACCAATGCAATGCACATACACAGTTAGTCCATTGAATGAGTAGCTACATGTGTCATAGAAAGAGCCAATCACATTGGGACAATGCATTAGATTGTTTTCAAGATTCCTTTTGATGTAAATGTTTCAATTGAAAATCTTAAGGAGAACTAAGACTTGTTATATGATGCTTTACTATGCATATTGTTCATGATTGTGCTCACTATCATCTCTACAACTAAATGTACATCTAAAACTACCCTCAGGAGATGATCACATTGAAAGGGAGAATTTGAGTTGAGTGAGGTTCTCCATGGTGAAAATAATCCATTTGAAGGTGCTAAGATAGTCTGAACCTCAATGAATGCTCACATACCATGCTTACTACCTATATCTCACAATCACTGCCCTGCAACCTAATATGTCCACCTATAGGTGGCTCATACAGAAGCATGAGGGTGTTATATGGAGAGTTTTGATATGTTTATACACCTTCATGGAGTTTGTATAGTTGAATGATAACATGACATACATGTTTGAGACATTAGGTAGTCAAGCAAGTTGGAAGGAGTCATCTTCAAGTTGGTGATTGTGCTCAGGGACAAAATCCCTAAAAGTCCCAAAATAGAGCTCAAGGCCCTTTTGTTGATGCCAAATAACAATGCTGCATAAATTTTGATAAGGTTTTGATGCATCTATCTTGTATCCATATCCTAAGGGAATAGCCATGAAAAAAGGAATGGGTGTGTGACTTGAGGAAAGTGATATTTGAAGGTCTTTAAATTACATATTTGTTCACTGCAAGTTTTTAGTGACTTCTATAGGATTTGAACCTCAAAATAACTCCACAACCCAAAGTTGCAATGCAAGAGCATGTATATGTATGACAAGTGGTGCTATAAGGGTGAGAAAGACACCAATGCTTTAAAGGTCATCAACAAAGGTTGAGATGTAGGGTTTTGACCCCATCAACACCTACATATGTGCTTCCCCTTGAGACAACTTGTGTCAGGATCCCTGCTACTGAAGAGTACACTTGATTACCTTTGTATAAGCAACTAAACATGGAATTAAACCAAAATAATAAGTAACTAGAATTCATAAATAACACAGAATATGAGAGACAATAAAACCTTGTATTAATACTCTTCCAGAAGGAAATACAATGAAGAAATCACACTCTTCCCACACCTCTTGGGCGTACCAGTAATTCTCCCTCAAGATTTCTCTCTCTCAATTACAAACAAAATCAACTCAAACACAGAGTTGTTGTTTCAACCAGTCAGTAACAATACTGCCAATACACCAACCAGTAAGTGACAATCAACTCAATCGTTGTTGCCTACTTCCAGTACCAACTGAGTACACCACGTACTCCAAGCAGATCTCCCTGATCTTGCTCCTTGTTGTGTTGCATATCTCCTTTGACCTTGCACACACACACCCCTACAGATAAACTAGCCTTACTTACCATGTAGATCTTCTACCTGATCTTGCACAACCTGCAGATCAACCTGGTCTTGCACACTTGCAGACCTAGATCTTACACACCTTGGAAGAACCCTTGTCCTTGCCTTTGCAAGTCCTTATGATTCTACAATCTTACAATACAGCCCCATGGGTCTCTTAAATAGATCCCATACAAACAATAATTAGACTTCTTACTTACAATAATTAGAAATGTAGACTCAAGACTAAAATTAGTCTTTTACATGCAAACTGGCCGTTCATCAAACTAATTGTTCATGTAACTAACAGTTCTGGAATGCACAGGCGATCGACATCAGTCCCTATCTGTCTGGAGATGACCGACATCGGTTATTGTGACACTCAACAACCTCCTCCATGTTTGCATCAGTGAAGCTTTTAGCTCCACAACCTAACAACTTGTCTATAGTTGATTGTAGACTCCTATAGGTCCCTAAAGTGAACGTAGACATGGAAACACAAACCTTTGATAGTGGAAGATACCTAAAAATGACCTCAAAGGGATAAAAAAATATGTGGTACAGGTTTCAAGGATGATACTCACCTATAAGACCCCTATTTTGCTCCAAGACAGTCAACTGTAGCTGATTGTAGTTGATAGTGAGCTAAAAGATGGTGTTCTTGATGTTTGTATTGTAGGAACATGACTTGGATAGATCCAAATGGATTTAAAATGGTCAAGAACACTCCAATAAGGTCTTTGAACATTGTATTCAATCTCTAACCATGAAAATCTATACTTACAGATGTCACTCCCTAGGCAAGACAATACAATCACAGTTGACTGTAATTGAGCATGATAAGGAAAGGTGAATGCACCTTAAGTTTGAAATGGAACATGAATATTAGGCATGATTAAATATAATCACAAGTGATTTTGAATTCTCATGATCCCCATAGCATGCAAATAGGGGAATAAGAGACTCTAATAAGGCAACCTACAATCAACATATAGGCCCCTGTACACAGTTGACTTCTCATAGTTTGCCTTGGATATTTTATGAGGTTTGAAGGAGATATCCATATGATCAAGACCTGATTTGAGATCCTTGGGACTAATTTTTTTGTATTATATATTGATAAAATAGGGGAAGTACCATTTCTTTTGTCTCAAATAGAGGGTACTCCCCTAGGATGCAAACTTGCAAACTTTGAAGAAAGGTGATAAGAAGATAGGTTGAGGGTTGATAAAACATTTTAAGAAGATATATAAGGTTGATATAGACATGGACCAACATAGCTAAACCCTCAAAGATGTTGGAAACATGCCAGAATGGCCTAGACTCATAAGTATGCAGGCAAACCTACTTGGTCTAGAGTAGGCCTAAAACCCTTGAGGGGCATGATTTCACTTCTAGCCTTAGGTGAGAATTCCAATGAATTGAAACATGTTAATTAAATATTATAATGTGTGTTCAAGATTCTAGTATGTATAAGAATCCATAGGGAAGCCATTTTTGGCTTAAGACCAACTCAAACCTATGCAGAATGGAAGACAATACTTGAGAGGCTAACTTAATAGGCTCATACCTACTTGGAGGTTTTGTGTGTGAGTCTGAGGAGTTGGGGGATGTTGAAGGAGGTATTAAATAAGATTTTTTTGGAATTTTTTTGATAATTGGATGTCAAACCTATATGAAACATCCTTAGAGAGCAAAAGTACTCTAAACCCTCCAAAACCCTTGCCAAAGACCCGATTAGGAAAATGAGGAAGGAGATGCATCTAGATGGAATAGAATGGCTTGGAAAATGGTTAGAGGTAGTAGAGGATTCTTTATAGCTCCTCCCCATCAACTTGAGTGCTATTTTACTTGTATGAATAGGGAAGAAAATATATTTATTTATCTATTTTTGGTTTTGTGCAGGTAGGTTCCAAGAGATAAAATTCATTTTGGGAGATATATTGGGACTTAATCTAACTCACCATGAACATTTCATGCTTCAACAAATCTCACAACTATATCTGCAAGTGCCTTCATCTCAGCCAGTCAAATTTGGTATAGTGGACAAGCTCGTGAAGGAGTGAGAACTCTAAGTGTGAGGCCTTTTAAGGCTTTCCTAAGGAATATAAGGCCATGAGGTATCCTCACAGGTGTCATACACTCCCTTGTATGGATCAGATTATAAAATTGAAGACAAATTTGGTGCCAAGTGTGCAAGGTGAGTGAAAGAGGAGTTATTTAAACTACAGGCAGTGATAACTCATGTCCAAAAGAATCCTAATGATTAGGGATGCAACCAATGCATGTTGGAACATGTTTATAACCCTCCCTCTAAGTAAAATCATCACATCTATCCCTAGTCTACTATGTACATTCAAAGAAGGCCAAATGATGAAGGATGTTTTTTTAGCAAGCAATGAGGAATCCTACGCCACATTTTAGGAGTTTCATGTTTTGAGAGATATTTGTCCAAGTAGACCTTTCATGGTCTATTCCATATTCCTCTCCTACATGTGTAACTCCTTTTCTCAACATGACACATGTCTTAGTGACTCTTGAACTTCATTCTCTTATCCTCTCTCTCCAATTCTATAAGTAATAGCCATTTTAACTCTTGTAAGCTAATACCACACCATGTATGGCGAAGCCCTACTGGAATGAAATTGTATTTTTCCTTTTAAAAATAAATATAAGTATAGTTTTGAGTTCATGAACATTTTTATAAGTGTGCAAAGTGATGTATGGTGAAGTTAGTGATTATCTTCTATCCTTGCTTTCCTTATCCTCTCATATTTATGCAAGAGTTATTATTCTAACAGGTCATATAGAGTGTAGTCAAGTGTGTTAGGCATTTCAAGTGTAAAATTGTTCTTGGAGTGTGAAATCTACCCTCCGGTTCACTTACCTTGTGTTGCCTCATGCATATCACCTCTATATTGAATCACTTATGTTAGAACTTTCTAGGACTTAAAAGCTAGTTTGTATGCCTTGTTTCTTAGTGAAAGAAGTATGATGATCAAGTGGAAATTATCTTGGTGTATCACCCCTTAAATTAGTTTCATTTCATGAAAAATTCTATCCCTTTTTCCAAAAGAAAATAATTAGTTAGGTGATAAGCATTTTAAGGTATATTCAGGGAGCTAGCCCTTAAACCTAGAGGTCTACTTCTACCTATAAGTGAACCCACATACCTAGAAGTATTTTCATGCTGCCCAAAATTGAAAGAGACTTGAACACCCTATTCTAGGGTGAAATATTTGGTGATAATAGTTTTGACACATCCAATGGGACCCATTGTCTTCAAGACAACTTGTCAAGGTGAATGCTAGTCTTGACAACATCAGCTAAAAATTGGTGTGCTACTCAATGTTTGGCAACTCCATTCAAGGTATAATCTAGTTCAAGGCCATTTTTTTTTCATAAATTTTCTCTCATACTCCATGGTTCTTACTAATTCATCATCTAGTAGAGTGTTCAATCCACCTATTTACCCTGAACTTCCTCTTAAAGTTTAATACCCTCATCCTAATCTGCCCTTTGAAGAGCAAACATATTTTGCTAGCCAAGAAAGTGAAGAGATTGAATAAATTTAAGATCTTGAAGAAGACATGGCTAGGCAACATGCCTTTCCTACCTTTAATACTAAAAATCCAATTCACCTTCAAGCCTATGATGACATTCCTTCTAATACCACAGAGTGTGCCCACATTCAATGATGATGTTGAACATGCCTATTTATTGAGGGGGGGTGAATCAGTAGATCTCAAAAACTGGTTACAACTTTCAAAAATAATTTTAAATATATGCAAACATAAACACATGAAAGAGAAATAATGCAATCACAAAAACATAATACACAACACTAGATTATATGTGGAAACCCAAAGGGAAAAACCATGGTGAGAAAGCTACTAGAATATGATATTCTAATCCATCCTCACAAATTTTATCTCACTAACAAAACTTCACTAGTTACATTTTAAGACACCCATCCCATGGAGACACCAATCCCCTATTTTAAGATCACCAACTCTCAGGAAGCACCTACTTCCTATTTTGAGCACCAACCTAGTTTAATATGATGGCATGAACCTATCAGACATTTAAAATTCAAATTAATGAATCAGATTCATAAAAGAATCCAAGTCTCTATTCTTTGTTGTAGGTCCAATCTATAACTGCTCATTTATTCTTAAACACACTTTTGTGTATCCTTCACTCTTTCTACACCCTTTCTCTGTATCTAAATTTATCTGTTTGACACTCATATATTCTCCAATTAGATATTAATCCTCCATGCTCAGATGAGTTTCATAATTTTGCACCTATGGCTCAAACTCCTCTCATTCCAAAAAAATGACTGTTTGTCTTCCCTCTTCTTTATAACTTTGGAATTTTGCATCACCCTTATTTGAAATCAACCTCTGAATATATATGAGAGACTCAAAGGAATAACCATTTTAAAAAGAATCAGTTATGTTCCTTCAATTAACGCTTCAAACTTTTATAACTAACTCACTCTGTCGAGTTCTTAAAAATGCTTGACTTAACTTACTTTGATGTTATTCTCTGATAGTTTTGTTAACATCTCACTCTCTATGGCATCCTTGAATGCCTTCGCTCCGTCAATCTCTTCTAGACTTGTTTGATGTTTATCTTGACACTAACTATTATCAATCGAGCACCTTTCAAGCTTGGAAACACTTCACTCTATTATATGTTCACAGTATTGCTGATCATGATCCATCGATATTATTAATAGGGATGAATTTTAACCCACTGAACAAGCACAAATGTGACACTTGTCATTTGTGCATTAGCTCAGAGATTTACTCTACACTTCTTCTAACCATATCCATTGGAAATTTTTGAAAAATATCCTTCAGGAAGTTCTTTGAATTCACTCAAAAGTGTCCTTTGGCAAAAGTGAAACCATCCTTCAAAACTTTGCACATACCCTTTAGAGACTTTGGAATGGTCCACATACCCTTCAGAGACTTTGCAATGTATCCTTCAAAAATTTACTTGGGTCACTTATCCTTTGGCATTTCTACAAACTACCCTTTAGTTTCTCTATAAAGGTCCTCATACCCTTA
Organism: Torreya grandis; assembly: GCA_037957365.1. Lineage (NCBI taxonomy): Eukaryota > Viridiplantae > Streptophyta > Pinopsida > Cupressales > Taxaceae > Torreya > Torreya grandis. The sequence continues at coordinate 1,924,456 of JARHVA010003079.1, forward strand.
GGTATTTTTGAAAAGATCCTTTTAGAATTCTTTAATGGTCCAATTGTACTTTGAATTTCCTAAAATGATCCTTCAGTTTTTTTGAACGGTCCAATTGCCCTTTGGACTTTTTGAAAATCACCTTGCGGCTTTCTTGATTGGTCCACTTGCCCTTCAAACTTTTTGAAATGTACCCTTCGGCTTTCTTGGTTGGTCCACTTGCCCTTCAGACTTTTTGAAATGTACCCTTCAGGAAATTTTCAAGTGACCACATACCCTTTGAGAATTTTGAAATGTACCCTTTGGGAACTTTGTAAGTGACCACATACCCTTCAGATTTTTTGAAACCATCCCTTTAGCATTTTGTTCAAGACAGTTTTCCCGACAAGGACTTAACACTTTTTCCAAAATAATTCTCCAAGACCATTTCGGGTTCTCCAGATGGCATGACTTATAAGCTTGAAAGAAATGAACTCATTCCAAAACCCTGATTCAATCATCTAGACCAATTCAAGTTCTTCAACCTACTTAACTTATAAAAATGAAACAAGTTAAGTCACTTTACAACCCCGATCCACTCATCTAGACCAATTTAGGCTTTTCAACCTACTTAACTTATAAAAATAAAATAAGTTAAGTCACTTTGCAACCCCGATCCACTTGTCTAGACCAATTCAGGTTCTTTAACCTACTTAACTTATAAAAATGAAATAAGTTAATTTGTTCTGTAAACCCGATCTACACACCAAGACCAAATCGGGTTCTTCAAGCTACTTAGCTTATGAATTTGAACAAAGTAAAGTCATTCTGGAAACTCGATTAACACCACAAGACCAATTTGGGTTTTCAAATGCTAGTTACTTATTACTTATGAAATAAGTAAAAGTAGTGGAGGTTCACAAACTTGATTTGTACTGCAAGATCCATTTGGTTTTTCAAAGGTTATTTACTTATTACTTATGAAATAAGTAAAAGGAATCGACGTTTACAAGCCTGATTTGCACTTCAAGTGACTTTTGCAAGACTTAACTTCTGCCTTATAAAAAATCTTTGGGTCAAAAGCCTTCTACAAAAACACTAAGCTATTGTCATTAATGATTGCATTTTTGACATCCATGACAACCTATGATACTGGAGCACACTAAACTTTCTTCACTGGACTTATTGACATCAAAGCATCTCAAATTACCAATAGATGAGAGTCATGTTACACCTAGTGAACACATCAGGGATATCTTTAATTTTTGTAGTTTCCATAATGTCACTAAAGAGAATATTGCCATTAGAATCCTTTCCATGTTCCTTAGAGGGAAAGCTCTTGATTGGTATAGGACTTTGCCCAGTGGATGCATCACTTCATGGGATGACTTTGGGGTGTTGTTGATTTCAAAGCTTGAAGATGAAAGTAACCATACCTATCTTATACATCAACTCAATGTGATCAAAAGATGTCCCAAGGAAACAATGCATGAATTCAATGAGAGGTTTCAAAAGAATTGGTATAGACTATCTCCTATGAGATCACCTACTAGCTTTGTGTTCCCTACATACTTGAGATCCATTGGTACCGATATTGATATCATGCTTCAATCCATAGATGGTTTTATTCTTATCGATGCATATGAAATTTACATTAGAGCTAAGAATAACTTCATTCGAGAAGGAAAATTGCCTCCTAAGGTCTCTATGCCCTTACTGCCCAATACTTTTAGTAATAATCCAAATGTGACCCAAGTTCCCAATGTTAATGCTCAGCCTAGGACTACCTCTAAGAAGGCAGATGAACCTGATCCATATGTAAGAATTCAAACCTTAGAAGTTGAGCTTAGTCAAGAGAGAATACAAATATGTGCCTATCAAAATCATTATCCTTATCAACAATAATTTGGTAAAAAATATGGAAGAGGAAGAGGTCAAGGGTAGCCTAACTTCAATAGGCCTGCCAATGTGTATAATCCCAACTCCACCACCAATGCAGGAGAGATGGTACCAGTGCATAAAAACTTGGTGCAAGGAGAATATTGGAAATAAATCCAATTCATGGATACTAATGAAGGTGGAGATCAAGTTTTAGTTACTCAAGGAGGAGTCACTCCTCTCCTATCAGCTGAATATGAATTCATGATGCAAACAAATGAAGATTGATATCCTCATGGAGAAATCTTCACCAAATTCTTGGTGGAAGACACTTTTGTGCTCAATCAAAGGAATTATATTGTAGACAATAAAATGGATAAGAGAAAGGCTCTATGAGGTGACAATAGCATGCCTACAAGCTCATTTAATCCTCCTCCAAGGTAGAAAAGCATGGATGCAAACATGATAACTCCAAACACACCTACAACTCTTCCAAGTAAAAATGTGGTAAGGTCTACCCAAGGTGTCTCAATTCCTCAAGTTCCAAGAAATATTTTACCTCAAAAGACTCTAGATAATGTGAGTACTTATGTCCTAAATATAGTGGATTCATTGAAAAGTACCAAAGCTTCTATCTCTTTGTGGGATGTCCTTCACATGCCTGGCCAAAAAGAGCTATTAAAAAAGTAGTTGTCCACTATTCCTACTAGTCATTCACCTTCAAGTCAAGGTCATGGCCATGTAGCTCTTACAAATGCCCCTAATACCATTATTGAACCATTCACCAAGGATGAGAAACCTCCACCAATCTAACTCACTCTCATAGTGGGTGACAAATTGCTACACAATTACATAGTTGATAGTGGAGCCTCTACTTCAATCATGCCCAAAGTTGTATCTAATAAGTCAGGATTAAAATATGAGCCTCATAGCAAAGGAGTGATCTAATAGGGTTGATCAAAAATTTGAAGGTCTTCTTGCATGATTGTCCTAGTTTTGCTATCCTATAAGACATTGTTGTGTTATACTTTCCTGCTCACTTTGCAATCTATCTTTCAAGAGAATTTACAGTCAAAATAGGTGGCTATCTCTTAGCTGATTAGTCCTTCTTGGCCTTTAGGATAAGATATGGGACCAAGGTGACCATAAGAACCCAACCTCTTGCAAGGTTTCACATTGAACCCTACATTGAAACAAGCTCTAACTTAAATTGTGTTGTCCATGAGGAGGAATCTAATGTGGATGATGGTGCTTCTAAACTTGAGGGAATTTATAATGTGTTCCTAGACGAATATGGTAATAACACTTATGAGCATGATCCTTATGCATAATTTGAGTAAACTAACCTTGGTACTTATATCATGCATGAAGAGCCATTTAAAAGAGTTGAGGTAAGTGTCAAAAATTCTCTTTCATAAGTTGCTGAAGGTAACTACATGATTGATGGGTATGATGATGATAGGTTGATGAATATAATTGATCACCATGGTGGGAAGAATGATGTCTTTATGCCTGCTATTGATGAAGCTATCCTTGTTGATGACACTCATAAAGAAGAAGAGGATGACTTATGTCTAAGATTCAATGCCATATGTCAAGAGTTTAACCAATTGAGTAATGTTCTTTCTCCTCCCAAAAAATGTATATCTGATGTGTTTGGTAATTAGACTAATAAGCAGGCTCTTGAGTGCTCTATCAAGGATGAAAGTAAGGGCCATGTTGTGAAGGAAGATGGATATCAATCTATTGTTCAAAAGCCTACACTCGTAGAAGGACCTAATGGAATCAAGGCAAAATTTTTTATTGTGATTCAGGGATAGTTAAGATCTCCATCTGATGTTGGTCTACATTTAGAGGTATTGGATATTAAAGAAGAGCTTAATACTCCTAAGCATCAAGTATACCATTCATAAGAAGCTAGAAAGGTTGAGGTAGGTGTCATACATTCCTATCTATAGTTTAAGGAAGGAATATCATACATGGAAAAGATCAATCAACTTGAAACTCTAATCAAGGCTCTTAGAGATCAAGAAATACCATTCATGAAGGTTCCCAAAAGTCTAATTGTAGACCTAAGAATATCCAAAGGTGATAGGTTTCTTGAACATCCACATATGCAAGTGATTGGTGATAGACATGATTCTCATGCTAGACTGCCTTCATGGAGTGACAAAGATGCAAGTGCAAATATTTTTGACCCTAGTTGAGGTATGATTAGATGTTTCACCTCAAGAGTGAGGTTTTGTAAATAGTAGATAAGGATGTGTGTGATTTTATTTTAGTTGTGTTGTTTTCCATAAGCGTTCTAGTTGAACACATGTGTGTTTATTTTTAGGGTGTCTTGTTTTGTGTGTCCTTTTTTATTTTTTGGCGTGGCATCACAAGAAAATTTTATGTCAAATTGGTGTATAGGTGATTTCATGGCCCAATGGATAGGATTAGGCAACTGGTCTTGGCATAACGAGCATACCACCCTTGAGAAATCACCATGAATGTTGACCATTTTGACCACAAGTCAAAATGAGTCAACCCTCTATATTAAAAAAATTGATATAGGGGTCAATTAAAATGTCATAGGATGTGTTATAGTTTATTTTATGTCATTTAATGTCATAGTAGCCTTGGTCATAGTCTAATTAAGTCCTTATGTCATTTTGAGTCACTTAGGGGTAATAAATGGATCATTAAATAAAGTGGTATGGTTTTCAAGGTTTCCATGTGTTCCAAACTTCCTTTAAATGTCCAATGTGTAAGATTCATTTTCAATAATTTCAGGACTAACTGAAACTTGCAAGTTCCTAAATGGAAATCAAGAAAGTAAGTGGAAAAGAAGGAGTTTTAAAGGTTTTACGGCCCATGAGGAGAATGCCACATGGGAAGAGATTTTGGTATGGATTTTCAACTTCTTTAGAGACATTTTAATTATTGACATACTTTGGAAGTGCCAAAATTGGGATAAAACTATTCTATCTCTCCATTGCTCCACCATGCAAACAAAATTGGTCAACATGTCTTTGGATAGTATGATCAGTAGGAGGAATTCCAAGTCAAGATATCTTGGTGGTAGATAGTAAAATTGGTTAGATTAATTTTTATGTTTTTAATTGGAGGAATAACAGCCTATACTTTATGAACCATCCTTAACAAGGTGACTATTCATTTTTGCTTGTTGTTTCCCGCACTCTACAGGTTTTGCTCTTGTTTAAACTATTTCATACAACTCAATTGATGAATTTTCTTCAAAAATATGTATAATTCATCCTCTCATGTTTCTCATGTTTAGTTTCATTATTTTAAGTGATTTCATGAGCTAAATAGTTCAGGTTGCAGGTTGGTGTCACCAAGTGAGGTTGCACTCAAGTTTCATTACTTGAAAAGTGTTTCCTTATCTAGAATGGTTTCACATGAGTGATATATTATATAATTCATGTTTCAAAAGTCATGAAAATTACTCTCCTTCCAAGTTTAGTCTCTCAAGATCATGTATTGATCAAGAACACATTCATATAGAGACACAGTCAGCTTATTACTTACCTTCACTTGCAGTCATGGCGTGTGGGGTCCTGAAAACATTCATGAAAGGTGTTTTAAGAGTCCAAGAGGTGTTTTATATATCATTATAACATGATCAATCAAAATAAGTCCTTCCAAGTGACACAAGAAGGACTATGACAACCAATGCAATGTACATACACAATCAATCCATTGAATGAACAACTACAGGTGCCAAAGAAATAACCAATAACATTGGGACAATGCATTGAATTGTTTTAAATATTCCTTATGATGTAAAGGTTTAAATTGAAAATATTGAGGATAACTAATACTTGTTATATGATCTTTTACTATGCATACTATTCATGACCGTGCTCACTATCATCTCTACAATTGAATGTACATCTACAGTTGCCCTTAGGAGATGATCACATTGAAAGGGAGAATTTGAGTTGATTGAGGTTCTCCATGGTTAAAATAATCTATTTTAAGGTGTTAAGATAGTTTTATCCTCATTGAATGCTCACATACCATGTTTATTACCTATAACTCACAGTCACTACCCTGCAACTTGAGATGTCCACCTATATGTAGCTTATACAGAAGTATGAGGATGTTATATGGAGAGTTTTGATATGTTTATACACCTTCATAGGGTTTGTATAGTTTAATTATAGCATGATAGACATGTTTGAGACATTAGGTAGGAAAACAAGTTGGAAGTAATCAATCTTCAAGTTGGTGATTGTGTTCAAGGACAAAATCCCTAAAAGTCCCAAAATAAATCCCTAGGCCATTTTGTTGATGCCAAATAACATTGTTGCATAAAGTTTGATTAGGTTTAGATGCATATACCTTGTAACCCTATCCTAGGGGAAGAGACATGCAAAAAGGAATGGCTGTGTGACTTGATGAAAGTGATATTTGAAGGCCTTCAAAGTACATATTTGTTTACTACAAGTTTTTAGTGACTTCTACATGATTTAAACCTCAAAAGAACATCACGACCCAAATTTGCAATTCAAGAGAATGTATATGTATGGAAAGTGGTCCTATAAGGATGAGGAAGACATCAATGCTTCAAAGGTCATCAAAAAATGTTGAGATGCAGTGTTTTGACCCCATCAACACCTATAGGTGTGCTTCCCCTTGAGACAACTTGTCTATAGTTGACTGTAGACTCCTATAGGTCCCTAAAGTGAATTTAGATGTCGAAACACAAACCCTTTATAGTACAAGATACCTACAAAGGACCTCAAATGGATAAAAAATCATGTGGCATAGGTTTCAAGGATTATACTCACCTACAGGACCATTGATTTGCTCTAAGACAGTCAATTGTAGCTGATTGTATTTGATATTGAGCTAAAAGATGATGTTCTTGATGTTTGTATTATAGGGACATTACTTGGATAGATCCAAATGGATGTAAAATGGTCAAGAACGCTCAAATAAGGTATTTGAACACTTTATTCAAGGTCTAATCATGAAAATCTATACCTATAGGTGTCACTCCCTAGACAAGATAATACAATCACGGTTGATTATAATTGAGCATGACAAGGAAAGGTGAAGGCACCTTAAGTTGGAAATCACACATGAATATTAGGCATGGTTAAATATCCTCATAATTTATTGTGACTTATCATGATCCCCATAACATGAAAATAGGGGAAGAAGATACTTAAATATCCAATAAGATAACCTACATTCAACATATAGGCCCCTGTATGCATCAACTTCTCATAGTCTACCTTGGATATTTTATGAGGTTTTAAAGAGATATCCATATGATTAAGACCTAAGAATTTGTATATCTAATACCCATGTCTTGGAGAATCTCCTGAAACAATAAATTTTGATGAGACAATAGGGGAAGTACCCTCTATTTTGTCTCAGACAAAGGGTACTCCCCTAGGATGCAAACCTAAAAAATTTAAAGAAAGGTGATAAGAATGAAGGTTGATGGTTAATAAAACATTTTAAGAAGATATATAAGGTTGATACAAAAATTTACTAACATAGTTAAACCTTAAAATATGTTGGAAACATGCCAGAATGGCCTAGACTCATAAGTATCTAGGCAGACCTATTTGGTCTAGATTAGGCCTAAAACCCTTGAGGGGAATGATTTAACTTATAGCCTTAGGTGAGAATTAAAATGAATTGAAATATGTTCATTAAAGATTATAAGGTGTGTTAAGTTTCTAGTATGTATAAGAATCCACAAGGAAGCTATTTTTAGCTTAAGACCAACTCAAACCTATGCAGAATGGAAGATAATACTTGAGAGGCTAACTTAAGATGCTCATACCTACTTGGAAGTTTTGCATGCAAATCTGAGGAGTTGGGGGATGTTGAACAAGGTCTTAAAAAATAAATCTATGTAATTTTTTGGATAATTGGATGTCAGACCTATATGAAACATCCTTAGAGGGCAAAAGTACTCTAAACCCTTTAAAAGCCTTGCCAAGGACCTGATTAGGAAAATGAGGAAGGAGATGCCTCTTAATGGAATAGAATGGCTTGGGAAATGGTTGGATGTTGTAGAGGATTATTCAAGGCTCCTCCCCATTAACTTGAGTGCTATCCCACTTGTACGAACAAGCAAGAAAATGACTTTATTTGAATATTTTTGGTTTTGTGTAGGTAGGTTCCAAGAGATACAATTAATTTTTGGAGATATATTGGGACTTAATAAAACTCACCATGGAAATTTAATGCTTCAAAAAATCTCACAACTATCTTTGCAAGTGCCTTCATCTTAGCCAATCAAATTTGGCATAGTGGACAAGCTAGTGAGAGCGTGAAAACTCTAAGTGTGAGGCCTTTTAAAGTTTTCCTAAGGAATCTAAGGCCATGAGGTGTCATCATAGATGTCATAAACTCCATTTTATATATTATATTGGAAAACTAAAGACAAATTTAGTGCCAAGTGTGTAAGGTGAGTGAAAGAAGAGTTATTTGGAACACAAGCAGTGATAGCTCATGTCTAAAAGAATATTGATGATTAGGGATGAAACCAATGCATGTTGGGTCAGGTATACAACCCCTCCCTCTTAGTTCAATCATCACATATATCCCTAGTTTGATGTGGATGTTCCAAAAAGGCCAAATGATGAAGGTAGTTTTCTAAGCAAGTAATGATGAATCTTACACCATATTTTAGGAGTTTCATTTTTTGAGGGATATTTTTCCAAGTAGAACTTGCATGTTCTATTACATATTACTATCTATTACATGTGTAACTCATTTTCTCAACATGACACATGTCTTAGTGACTCTTGAGCTTCATTCTCTTCTCTTCTCTCTCCAATTCTATAAGTAGTAGCCAAAATTAGCTCTTGTAAGCTAATACCACACCATGTATGGCGAAGCCCTACTGGAATGACATTGTATTTTGACTTTTAACAATAAATATAAGTCTATTTTTGAGTTCATGAACATTTGTCTAAGTGTGCAAAGTGATGTATGGTGAAGTTAGTGATAATCTTATATCCTTACTTTCCTTATCCTCGCATGTTTACGCAAGAGTTCCTATTCTAATAGGTCATATAGAGTACAGTAAAGTGTGTAGGATCCTTTCAAGTGTAAAATTGTTCTTGGAGTGTGAAATATTCCCTTTGGTTCACTTACCTTGTGTTGCCTCATGCATATCACCTCTATGTTGAAGCACTTATGTTAGAACCTTCAAGGACTTAGAAGCTAGTTTATATGCCTTATTTCTTAATGAAAAAAGTATGATGGTCAAGTGGAAATAATATTGGTGTATCACACCATTAAAATAGTTTCATTTCATGGAAACTTCTATCCCTTTTCCCACAAACAAATAATTAGTTAGGTGATAAGCATTTCAAGGTATATAGAAGGAGCTAACCCTTAAACCTAGAGGTTTACTTATACTTATAGGTAAACCCAAATACCTAGAAGTATTCCCATGTTGACCAAATATGGAATAGGATTGAACACCCTCTTTTAGGGTGAAATATTTGGGGACAACACAAATCATAATCATAATCCAAGCTCATTACCTGAGTCATCTCTAACATTACTCAAGCCTGCTAGGGTGGTTTTGTAGTTGATAGGTTTCATGGGTCACATTATAAGGCTTGATTTCCAAGGGGTTGTATTATAGTGGTAGAGATTCAATAGATGTGAGGTAAGTGTTAGGAACCCATTGTATGTGGAAAAAGGGAGTGGAATCCACAATAGTGCATGACAGGGTTAGAGTTTGATGAGATTAAAAATAGTTTTCAAGAGCTTGGGTGGAGTCCCAATGGGTGACTAAAAAGGGTAAAAATTTGATGGGTGCCTAACAAGGGCAAAAATATATTAGGTCCCTAACAAGGGTGGAAACCCAATATATGTAAAACAACTTTTAAAGTCTGACTTAGTGCAAATTGACTCTATTTTATTCTTTTTTCCAATTCTTGATTGATTCCTATGTTATTCCTTGAACAATTAGCCTATTGGGGTTTTGGGTTATTCTCTATCATTGATTTTGAGACTTTAAAGTTCTCTATGTTAAACCTCTCAGTAATTGGTGAAATAGTGATCATTTGTTTCTTTCACTTATCTCCAGGATTTACTATCTTCTAGCTTCTCATGACTTTGGTTTTTGGGACTGCCATTAGCTTCAAAAACCCTATTGATGAGTGGATCAAACCTAACTAACACCAAAGTAGATCCTGATCACCATTTATGCTTAAACAACTTGTTTATTCTAGGCTTATTTCCTTTTGACCTTCTTCTATGTCAATTAGATATTTTTTGAGGTTGGCTTGGATATCTCTTCATTGCTGCTATCTATTGTCTTGTAATTTAATTTGATGGATGCTCTTATGGTTGGGAACCACAATTCTTTGGATATTAAACCTCATGATAGATTAAAGAATTGGTGGATTACTTTGAAGACCCTTTTATAGGTACTTCTATTTTGATGGAGGATGTTTGGAGTGAACCTTTAACTGGCACTTCACATTTTAGTGGGGAATAATCATGCTTCTTAGAATCCTATTCTCCTTTTTGGAGTTTAGGATGTGGCATTGGTAATAATGGTGGGTCTAACAAGGCCTTAGACAAGGTGACCCTGATAATTTTTGAAGTGATAAGGGACAAAATCCAACCTCCCAATCTATTTAACTCTTCCTTCCTCCATTTTAAAGGTCCAACTGATTCCCCACCCCTTGACCACTCAAAGGCCTCCATCAATTTCACTAACCCCCTGACACATAATCTAGGTATAAGAAAAGAAACATTTTAGAACTTAGTGCAACATAGGGTGATTTCTAATCACATGGATTCTCATGAGGACACTGTTGATACCCTTTTGGTTTAGCTTCTTGACTAGTCCATTGGGAGGACCAATCCTTTATCTTTGCCATTGGTAGAGGACTTGGGGCTATCCAAGGTGGCTAAAGGGAGAAAAAGTATAAGGTGTGGTAAGTTACAGGGAAATAAATTTAGACTTATCCTTTGTGAGGATGTTAATATGGATCATGTGATGGCAATGGTGAACATGACCTTGATAGGTTGTTTAATTAGGAGAAGAATCTTCAAAACAAACCTAGATTCTTGGATGGTTGAATTTTGAAGGCCGCTCCTTGGATACATCCCTGTCTCACATTTTAGTCAGGGGGTGGCTAGCCTTTGTATTTAAATCCTCCAAATATGTGAACTTATTATTGGCAAATAAATGGTTTTGGGGGTCTTCACCCCTATCTCTTAGTAAGTGGATGTCGAGCTTTGACCCCCGAGTGGAAAAATTACAATCTTAACCTGTTTGGGTTAAACTCATGGCTTTCCTTTAGACTTATGGAATAAGATCATTTTAAGGCTAAAGGGGGTAATTTAGGGATTTTTATCATCAAAGATGACAAATATATAAATGATTCTTTTAGGATGGTGGCAAGAATCTTAGTTGACTTAGACATGGAGGAAGGACTAGAGATGGATATAGACCTGGGATATGGGCCTTGGAAACACACCCAATTTATAGACTATGTGGTCATTTCATTTAATTATGATATATGTCATTCCTATGTTCATTTAGCCAATGATTGCTCTCTATAGTTCAATTTCTAAGTTTGGAGGTGGAATCTGATCCCTCCCTAGATTGAAATGAAACTTAAAGATAACAATGTCAAGATTTTTGGCCATCAGTGAGAGCCTATAGGTAGGATATTTAGATTTTAATATTGGGAAGATGTAGATCCACTGAGTACTTAGTTGATGTCAGAGGAGTACTTACATCCTCTAAGGTTAGATGATGAAGACTTCATGCTTCCATTTTTTACCTATCTATCTGGTATTGAATTAGAGGGTTCTTTGTGAGTTGACCCTTGAAATGTGATGCTATTAGATCCCATCACTTTTAATTACTCTCACCCTCTAGATAATAATGAGTCTTCCATATAGGCCTATTTTTTTAAGGAAGCTCTTACTATAGAAGTCTTTAAGAAGTGGTCAAGATAAAAGGCTCACACAGATGGTCTAGGTTGGTAGACGAGTCATCAGAAGATAGGAATTGTTTATCTCTCAGATGAGTATGTGAGCCCACTTTCTTTGCCTGATTATTTGTAGTTTATCAATTTCAATTTTGAGATTGCCTTTGATTACTTGAACCAACCCAAGTATATCTCTTTAGAGTAGAACATAACTAATACATTCATTGCTCTTGACCATTTCTAATATCCTTTAGGATCATGACTTGTGATTGTAGACAAGGAAGTTGTATGTATTAAAGGAGGCATCAATAGTCTAAAAGGATGGGAATTCATTTTCAAGGAGAGGTTAGACTTCCCTACTCTCTTGCACTCAATTCAATTTGTTCATGAAATCCAAAAAAATCTTCTTGGGGCCCTTAGAGTAGGGCATGCTATGGTGTTATGTTAGTTATGCTTATTATTTACTTAAATATCAGAGGGTTGGGCAATACATTAAAAAAAAAGTACTTTGAAGAGGCTAGTTCACCTCCAAAAATTGGTCATGATTTTGATACAAGAGACAAATGGGAAGGTAATAAGGTTATAGGGGAATTATCAAATTTTTTAAAAACGGATTTTTTGGATACTAATTCTATTGGTAATTCAAGGGGCTTGGTCTCAGGATGGAATACCTCCTCTTAAAGGTTGGTCAATTTAGCTCTCTTTCCTTCAAGCATAGGGGTTGATATCCACTCTATGGAATTCAATAAAAGCTTTCTAGTGACAAATACCTATGGGCCTTATGAGGAGAGAATAGACTATTTGGAGGCCATGTTTGCCCAAAATTACTTGAGAGTAGATAAATCCATTCTAAGGGCTGATTTAAACTTTACCATGAAGAGTGACAAAGTGTGGGGGGATTCCAAAAGATCTGACCCAATCACTAATTACTTCCTTCATAATATTGAGGAGGCCAACTTGGTGGACTTGAAACCTATTAATTTGGTTCCTACTTTGTAGAATGTGAGAGCTAGGCTGGATCATGTGTCCAAATAACTTGATAGATTTCTAAGTATTGACTCCCTCTTGAACTACTTTGAGAAAATAAGATATTGGGTGTCCTAGGGTGGTGACTATGATCATCTTCATATTTTTCTTCAGATTGAAAAAGAGGAAAAAAATCCCCTGAGTCCTTTTAAATTCAATCCTACGTAGCTACAGGATGGGGAGTTCATCAAGTTAGTTAAGGAGGAATGGATAGCCTTTGATGCTACTTCCTTGGAGTTCAATAATGTTCAATTTGCTGATAACTTGTAAAGTGTGAAGAAGGTAGCCATCAGTTGGGTGGCTATCAAGCATCATAAAGCTGAAAAGGATATCTTATCTGTGGAATAATAGATAGCTGACATCTTTGGTCACATTTTTTATAAGGATTTTGATAAGGTTACTAAAATTAGGGTTAAAGTTTTGGAGGAGAAGGGGGATCTGTTGGTAGATTTTAAATCACTATAACAACTTAAAATTAGAGCTTTATGGTTGGATAATTATGATGAGAACATAAAATATTTTCATAACTTTATCAATCATTGTAAAAGCAAAAAATACTATTTGGGAGATGCAAACTGCTAATTGTTTTATTGTGCAGTCTTTCCATGAGATTGCCAATCTTGGCATCTACCATTTCAATAACTTGTATAAGGATCTTGGAAAAGTGAACATAAGAGAGATTGTTAAAATTTACACTTTTTTACTAGCTTTATTTTTGAGGATGATAATGAGTGACTTGAGGAGGAAGACACTTTGGAAGAGCTATAATTTACTCTGACTTCTTTCCAAAAGGACAAAAAACTTGGCCCTGATCATTAGATGGTTGAATTATTTTATGGGTTTTCTGACCTGCTGGTTTAGGATCTGCTTAGAGTCATTGAGGAATCAATGTGTGTTGGGAAAATCCTTGGGTCCTTTAATTCCACCTTCATCACCCTATTTCCCAAGAAAGACATCCCCACTTCATTTGATGATTTTTGCACGATTTTCATGTAATTGTATTTATAAGATCATTGCCAATATCATATCTATTAAGATAAAAAATATCCTTTCTAACTCCATTCCCAATGAGCATTTTGGTTTGTTGTATGGGAGACAAATTCATGATGCTATTGGAGTGGCTCAGTTAGGTCTTCACACTATCAAATTAAAGAAACTACCAGTGATAGTTTTAAAATTGGACCTTTCTAAGGCCTTAGATAAAGCAAATTGGCTTTGCTCAAGATTGATCTTCATCCATATTAGGTTCTGGATTCAGATAGTGAATTGGATTATGGGTTGTCTACCTTCAGTTTATTTTTATTCACTTGTTCCACTCGTGGTTTAAGGTAAGGTTGCATTCTCTTTCCACTACTCTTTCTCATGATCACTAAAGGGATTAGTTGTATCATTCTTGAGGCTAAAATATTTGGCTCTATCAGAGGGGTAAAGATTGATCAGACTTTATTTTTCATGCATCTACTCTATATGGATGATGTTTTACTGTTTGTTGATGGCTCTCTAAAGACATGCTTCTTCTCAATGAGTCTCTAGAGAATTTTGTGTGGCCATTAAGATGAAGTTAAATGTCTAAAATTCCAACATCTCTTTTCATTATTTGGAGGAACATCAAACCAATTGGATCCTTGGTATTTCCCCCTTCCAATTAGTTAATCTCCTTGATGGCTTCAAGTATTTGGGATTTTTCCTAAAGCCAAATGATTATTGGATAAATGATTGGAACTAACTACTCAAATTGGTAGATAAGTGAATTCATTGTTGGTGTAATAAATGGTTATCTTTGGGAAAAAGGATTACTTTAATGAAGTTGGTGATGGAGGCTATCCTTGCCTATTGGATTTCTCTTACTCATATTCCTAAAGGTGTTCTTGATAAGATCCATTAAAAAAGCTTTAAATTCCTTTGGATTGGAAGAAATGAGTAGGATGATATCCCTCTAGTTAAAAGATAGTTTATTCCTAAAACTAAGGACATCAAAAGTTGTTTTTAAAAATAATTCCATCTATTTGGGGAGGCCTTAGTGGTGAAAGGTATTTGGAGACTTATCTCAAAAGAGGGACTATGGAGTCAAATCATCACTAAGAAATACTTGAACCACTTAGTATTGAAGAGTGGATTAGAATCCTTGTAAAAATTTTCCATAATGCTTCAATCATGTGGAAAGCCTATGTGCAATCCTTTTCAATTATTGGTAATTGGATCATTTGGAAAGTGGGATTTGTTACTAAAATTAGAGTTGGGATCAAACCTTTGGGTTGGTTGTGCTTTTGAATACAAACTGCATATTAAAATAATTGATACTTTGTTAGACATGGGCATCTCCTAATTGGCTCAAGTTGTGGATCATTATATCACTAACCCTTGGCAAAAGGGTTGAAAAAGTGCCCTTTTTATTATATTGGATGGGGAGGTTAGTCATCAATGGGATGTATTTGTATCTAGACAAAAATGGAGTCATATTGATCTTAGTCTTATGGCTAATTTTTTGGTTTGGTCTATGAACCCATCCATGGGGGAATATAGTGTGAGGCTTGGTTATATTTATTTTACAAAAAGGTCTTTGGTGAGATATTATGGTGGTGGCAAATAATTTGGATGATTAAAGCTCCCCAAAAAACAAAATTATTTGTGGATGACACTGAGCAACAAAGCCCTTACCTAAGAGGTCCTCCAAAAATGGTTGGCAAGGTCTGGGTAGATGTAATCTTTGTTTCCAAGATTTAGAAACTATGAATCATCTCCTTATCACTTTCCCATATGATAAAAATATGTGGATTGTGTTGGATACTTCTTTAGGATTCCAAGATTGCTAACAATGTAATATTATGCATTAAGAATTGATATTAGAGGCCAGAGTTAAAATTATCCAAGGCAATACCTTTGATTGTGTCCTAGGGAATTTATCTTGTGAGGAATGCCTATATTTTTCAAGGCATTAATATTCCAACCTTTCAATGCATCTTGCATGCCAATGTTATTTTTTTGGGCATTTCAAAATATATCCTAAAATTTAGGGACAATGCTTGTTGTTACCTCCTCTCATTGATTATAGTAAATCTTGGGGGTACTTTGATGGTACTTTTCAAGGTACTTCAACCATTTGTGGTGCTGGTGGAACTCTCTTCTTCAACTCCAAGTACTTCATCCAATTTAATGCTGGTCTAGGACATGGTACTAATAATTTTCTTGAGTCGATGGCTCAAAGGATTATTCTCAAGCTTTCACTTGTTAAAAGAGTGGGAAAGCTTCAAGTTTTTGGGGACTCACAAATTGTTATCAATTGGTCAAAGGGGGTTTACAAGATACATAATCTAAACTTACTACCCCTTTTCTCTTTGAATAATTATTTATCAAGCTCCTTTATTTCCTTTTTTCTCTCTCATATATATAGGGAAATAAACTCTGACATTGACTCCCTCTCCAAGGAAGGATTGTTATATGACAAAGACCTTTGGATCATCATCAAATCTAGAGACAATGTCTGCATAGAACAAACATATCACTTGGTATTGATGGACTAATGTTTCTCTTTTGGTCTACATTTTGAATTTCTCTATTTTTTATTGGGCGAGGTGTTTTACATCTTTTATATCATTTTCTTGGTCTTTATAGGGTCTACTTGATTTTTACCTCTTTTATTTTTTCCTCATTTTGTTGCTCTAAGTGTTTGGGAATGGAGCTTATTGGTTTACACCCTTTGGTGTTTTTCTCTATTGGGTTCTCCCTTCTTCTTTTCTTGATTTTTTCCTTTTGGAATGCTATTTGCATCTACAAGTTGTAATTTCCTATTTTTATTAATATGGAGTTGCAAATTTTTTCCAGGGGTAAAAAAAATCTGAATTTTGATGTATGAACAATGTGTTCCCACCTACATTATCTATCCTATTTGTAATTATGTATATGTTGACATACATGACTGTAATGCATAATAACCAAAATCACACCCATTATGACATATGACCCCTACAATTCCACAAAAACTAATAGTGTAACAAAGAGTATGTTGGTTATTTAACTTTATGAGAATGCAAAGCACTCCTATTTTTTGCTATAAATAAGTAGTATGCTACACAATTAATTGTCAAATTTAAGTTTTGAATAATTGAATATGTGAGGTGGTCAAATAAAATGAAATTAAGCATAGAATAAAGGAGAGATTATCACAAAAGAATCAAGACTCACATGAAAGGAGAGATTAGCATAAAATTAACTTTATAAAACCTAATGTGGGAAAAATCTATAGAGAGGTTGTGCCACCTCGTCTTCACTATCATCATGGAATATTTACAAGCCATTGACTCATTTTGAGCCATATGTAACACTATTACAATGCTCATGGATATTGTGGACGTCCTCCAACTCTTCTATAGTTGTCTACATGATTGCCTTGTCATGGTATACTTGCATACTTAAGCAACATGCTTGACTGCTACACTCAATTATACAATCATCTTGTATCTTTAGAATTTAAACTCAAACTTATAGTGCTTATGAAAATGCCCAATGGGCATATTTTTGTTTAAAAGTGAGCAAATAGGTCATATAGAGGATCCTAGATGCCTCTCACATGAAGAGATGAAAGAGAAATATATCCAACTTCTTTATAAACACTTGATTATGTAGTTTTTTATTATATAGGGTGGGTTTGTATGTATTTGAACTTGCATGGGTAAGCCTATTGGTTGTTGTATGGGTCTGTGTTGGGTTTAAGATCCTAAACTATGTTTGTATATAAAGTCAATTAAATGTATGGGGCATGCTTCTCCTTGTGAGACACCCCCTTTAACAAAGTTACATGATTAATATTTTAAGTGAGTTAAAGTAATGTTATTTAGGTGAGTTGATTAGTTAGTTGGTAGTTTCACCCATAGGGTAGTTGGGTCCCATATGTAAAATTTTTACTTAAGCATGAGGGAATTAGAAAATGAATGCTTGTGCATTTGATATATTTTTCTTTATTGAATGAATAAAATGGTATAGTATTCTATTTACCAGTGTTTTATCTAAATATTGAAATTAGAGCCTTCATGAAGCTAGTCATGTGGAATGGGAAGAGGTTGAAGCCAAAGGAGAGTAGAAATTTATTAGCATGATTTTTTTTGAGACATTACAATATTTTTGTTTTGCTCTGTGATTTGAGTCTTAATTTTATTGAGAGTTGTTTTTTTGTATTGATTAAATATATGAAGTAGTATATGAAAGAATATATTTGATAACAATATTAGTTAACATGAGTAATATGTTTGACAATGTTTCAAACTATTGTACATGCATTGCAAAGTATGGAAATTTCTTTGAGGCATGGTATATGACATTGAACAATTGTGAGAACCTATGTTGAAGCATGAAGGCTGCCTAATCATTGAATATATGTTGAACAAAACTTGTTAAAGCATGAGAAAGGTTCCTTGAATTGATAAAGGAAGCTTGGTAATCTATATGAAGCATCAAATGAACCCTGGTAATCTATTTGAAGCATTGGAAACATGATAGATTAGCCTATGAAGTGTTGCAAAAGTTTTGAACAATATTTAGAACATTTATACATATGTCTAAGGTGCTAAATATACATGACAACATTTAATTTGTCTTAAAATCATTGACCAAGTTACAAAAGCATGATTTCTACTATTGAGATGTGTTGTTTATTGTCAAAAGTGTGGAAATTGCTTGATAAATTTGCTTGAAGCATCATAAACCCCTAAAAACGTGTTGAAACATCTTAAAAATGCTAAAGTGCTTTGGAATAATAATGTGAAGAGCACAAAATTAATATATTTCTGTTATTTTTTGGTGTTGAATGGCTTCTAGATAAATTGCATCGTGACATTTACTTTGCTCTTGCCAATAATATTAGGGCAAAGTAAATTATTCACTTAATTTTTTATGTTTTTTTAAAATCAGACCACTTGATAAAAATGGCTATAACAAATGTTTACACGATAAGTTTCATGAATACTAGTAGATCATGTGACAGATGATATTTTCTACGGCACTTGATGAACAAATAGGTCATAGGTTCAAACATCACTCTCTTGTTTTGGTAATAGAATATATTTTAAGCAAAATATTCAATGTGTGAAGGTTATGTAAAAAATTTGAAGTTTATATTTAAATGGGAGTTATAGAGTTGGTAAAAATGTCTTTTTTCAAGATATTTAGTGTGTAAGAGGTCAAGAGGTCTAATCTTATTGAGTGAAAAACAAAAAATTAAAATCTTGAATAAGAAGAAGATGATTCTATTTGGGCTCTTGTCCTTGTGGAATTTGAACCATTACATACCAAACATAGTTTTAGAAGTTCAAGAAGAAGAGTATGAATAAATAGATTATCTTGAGAAGTGATCAAAAAAAGAAGAGAAGTAGGGATCTTAATACAATATGACAAAACCAACAATGGCCTTCTAATAATACAACATTTGAGATTAGCCCTCAAAAATCATATTGATTTTTCCTACTCTGTTAGAGTATATCAATTCATGAAATCTTTCATTCTTACTTAGAAATTGTATATACTAAAACTGAATATTTATAACATCTTAGTCTTTTACATTTGACAAATATTAATTAAGGTTATACCTTTCAATTCTAAACCTTCCTATTGTTGAAAGGCTCACATTATCCATCTCGTTGTGCTTAAATGCTTATCTCTTAGTTTGATCCATATCATTCTAATGACCCAGGTCACTTGTACTATGTAAACAGCTTAAAATATGATAAACATCCTTCACTAACATTTTTAGAGTGATACCTATTTTATAGCTCTTTGGACATTACCAACCACAAAAGGACACTACTGTTGATGATACTGTCTAGATACTTATTTAATGCCTAGTAACCAAAATTCATCCATATTACAAATTGATCGAAACCTATGGGTTAGCCTAATTGGCTTATTGAAACCTACCATGAGATATTTTCAAAAGTTGTGGCATACATACAAGTCTAAGCATTCTCATTAATCATATAGAAAATACCAAACAAACACCTACAAAATCTAAATAAATCAACTGCATAAACTCTCTACTCTATGATATTCATCCCTATTTCCATATCAAGCGTAAAATAATCATATTGTATGTCTAAAGCATATAAAGAGTAGCCCATGAGTGATATTTGTCAAATTATTAACTAGATCACTGCATGCATTTTCATATAGTATATTGCACCATTGTGCATGCACTCTTCTACACATAGGGGGAAATACATAAGTCTGAGGCCTTCCCTCAAGTATTGGTTATGTAGGCAATGCCCATTGATAGAGGGGCCTTTGGGGTATCTCAACACCATGAGCCCACCAACTTATTTTTTAGCAAACTCAATCCAAAGGGGAAGAAAAGTGAAAATCTAGTTTTGATCAATCAATGAAGAGTGACAACTAATGTTCCAAATTTGAATATACCAATATAAAGGTGATGAAAAACTTTGAATAATGAAATTTGTCACATCTAGATACAATCATTATTTTTTATTATACATATGTGTCACAGTCGAATGGTAACATCACGAGTAGTGTCTAGATTTGACAGTAGTGTTTATGGCCACAAAAGTACAATTTACAAAATTTGATGACTGATCTAAAACACTTATCTTGAATACTTTACAAATGTTTCTATTTTAGATACACTTACACATAGTAAACCAACAAAGTACTATTATTTCTTATTTATTGCAATATCTTTCAATAGCTGCACTTTATTATTTTTAGCAATCTTAGTTGTATAAATTTAGAATATTCTTTATCTGAGTAGTTTATTAATTAACCTACTCTATATTAATTTATCACCCTTGTGTTAGAATGGTTTCTATATTTATTAACCCTAGATACCCTACATATCTAAATTTAGGGTTAAATTGAAACCTAGAGGAGTATTTTGAGAGATAAGAACCCAACTTATTTATTGTGCAAAGAACACACAAATGTCATAAGTTGTGATGAATTGATCCATGGTTATGTCAGGGATTGCATAAATATCCAATATGGAGGGCTCACTTGGAGGTTGTAATTTATGGTAGAGGATCTAATACTTCTTGTCATATTTCCCTTTTGGTCTCCTCTAACTTTTGTGATTACCCATTGTGTCACTCTTGGTGGAAGTCTATTTTAGAGGGGCAGGGGAATCCCTGATGGCACATTTCCTTCCTTGGAATTTTAGTTTCACAAGTGGTTGAAATTATGAGTGGGCATTGAACCAATAATTCAATATCTTTTCTATGAGATCAATCCTCCCCAAATTGGTTGACAATGAAGGTTTCATGGTAGGACAAATTTAGCATTGTTCTTCTTAGGCCTAATAGGTAGGATGTGATCCAAGTTTGACTTAATTTACCTTGATGTGTTTGCCTCTAGGTCTTGATTTGGATTTGGGATCCTATATAGATAAAAAATTATTTCATTATTTTCACTTAATACAATTTTTCATTTGGTAATGCCCTAGCTAGAATGTATTGAAAAGAAAAAAAATAGGCATGATTGGTGCAAGGGTTGAAATCATGTAATATCCTAGTGTTTTCAAAGTGTATGGTGTATGGTGGGTTGCTTGTGTAATTTTCCTTGGTGATTGAAAACCAAATGAGTTTCATTAAATGCTCTTATCCCTTAACACTATTACATATGTCTTCCAAGGTTAATGACACCCTAGAGGAGGAAGACAAGTTTAGATCCATTGAAGGAGAATCAAAATGGGAATGGAGAGGCTAGAAATGCATAGTATGAGAAAATTCAGTGTGAATAAACAACATGGGGCATTATTATAAGAAGATATTCACATATTTGAGGTGGCATTTTGAGATTTCTTATGTGCTAGAAATAAATGAGAAATGGTGTGGAGGGAGATGCAAGGTGGTGGATGGTATACTAGTGTGGAAGGTGATGATATTCGAGATGATTGGGATGAAACCAATATTTTAAAAATAATTTCTTTGAGACCCTCAAAATCTTCTACTTGGTCATTATTTACAAGACTGAATGAATCCATTACTACTCCCAATTTAACTACGTGATTCACAACCATGTTTGTCTCTTTGAAGCAATGAGAAATGGTTGAATCTTGAAATATGATGAGAAGTAAGGAAATAGGTATAAGAAGAGCTCCAATATTCCAATTAGGAGTAGACCCATTCCTTATAGTGTTTATGGCTATTCAGGAGTTACTGTATACACTCAAAAATTACATGGTGTGATATTTTTGATATGATGTCCAATGATGATGCAATGATCTTCATAATATTGAAGAGCCTAGATTGGTGGACTTGGAACCTATTAAGTTGGTTCCTACTTGGTGGAATATGAGATTTTGGATAGATCATGTGGCTAAAAGACTTGATAAATTTCTAATTTCTGACTCCCTCTTAAATGGATATGAGAAAATTAGATCTTGGGTATCCTCTGATGGTGACTTTGATCATCTTCCTATTTTTCTTTAGATTGAAAAAGAGGAAAAAATCCCTTGAGTCCTTTTAAATTTTATCCTACTTGGCTACAGGATGAGGAGTTCAACAATTTTGTTAAGGAGGAGTGGATAGCCTTCAATGCTACTTCTTTGGAGCCAACCAATCTTTAATTTGTTGATAAATTTAAAAGAGTGAAGAAGGTTGCCATCAGTTGGGTGTATATAAAGCATTAAAAATTTGAAAATGATATCTTATGTGTGGAACAATATATATCTGATATCTTTAGTCATGTTTTTGATAAGGTTACTAAAATTAGGCTCAAAGTTCTAGAGCAAAAGAAACATGATCTGTTGGTGGATTCTAAAGAACAATGACAACTTAAAAGTAGATCTTTATGGTTGGATAGTGGTGATGAGAGTACAAAATATTTTCACAGCTTTTTTAATCACCGTAAAAACAAAAATACTATTTGGGAGATGAAATTGGTTAATGGTTTTACTATGTAGTCTTACCATGAGATAGCTGATTTTGACATCTCCCATTTCAATAACTTGTATAAGGATACTATAAAAGTGAACATCAGATAGATTGTTAAAATTTCCACTTTTTCATAGATTTATTTTTGAGGATGACAATGAGTGACTTCAAGAGGAGGTCACTTTAGAAGAACCATGATTTGCTTTGGCTCCTTTCCAAAAGGACAAAAGCCTTGTCCCCAATGGATGGATAGTTGAATTATTTTATGGGTTTTTTGACCTGATAGATGGGGATTTACTTAGCTTCATTGAGGAATCAAGGTGTTTCAAGAAAATCCTTAGGTCATTTAATTCCATTTTCATCGCCCTTATTCCCAAGAAAGACACCCCCATTTCATTTGATAATTTTTGTCCCATTTCCTTGTGTAATTGCATCTATAAGTTCATTGCCAAGATCATATACATTAGGATAAAAAATATTATTTTTAACTCCATTTACAATTAGCAATTTGGTTTCTTGGATGGGAGACAAATTCATGATGCTATTGGAGTGGATCAACGAGGTCTTCACACTATCAAATTGAAGAAACTACCAGTGATTATTTTGAAATAAAACCTTTCGAAGGCCTTTGATAAAGCAAATTGGTTCTACTTGAGATTAATCCTCATCCACATTGGGTTATAACTTTAGATGGTAAATTGTATTATGGGTTGTCTATCTACATTTTCTATTGCCTTATTAATTGCTCTGCCTCTGCTTTCTTCTATTCCACTCATGGTTTAAAGTAGGCCTGCCTTTTCTCTCCATTGCTCTTTCTCATGATCACTGAAGGGATTAATTGGATCATTCTTGAGGCTAAAGAATCTAGATATATCATAGGGGTAAAGGTTGGTTAGAATTTATTTCTCATGTATCTTATCTTTGTGGATGATGTTTTGATGTTTGGTGATGGATCTTATAGAGACATGCTACTTCTCAAGGAGTCTCTAGAGTTTTTTTATGTGGCCATTGGGATGGAGTTAAATGTCTAAAATTCCAACATCTCTTTTCATATTTTGGAGGACAATCAGACCAATTTGACCTTGGTATTTACCCCTTCCAATTAGTTTATCTCCTTGGAGAGTTCAAGTATTTGGGTTTTTTCTTGAAGCCAAATGATTATTGAATAAATGATTAGAAAAAGCTACTCGAAAAGGTGGATAACTAAATAGTTGGTGAAATAGATGGATATCTCTAGGAAAAAGGCTTACTTTAATGAATTTGATGCCGAAGGCTATCCCTATCTATTGGCTTTCTCTTGTGTTAGGTTGTGGAGCTAAAAGCTTCACTGATGCAGACATGGAGGAGGTTGCAGGAGAGTTGCAGAGTGTCACAGAGACTGGCGTTGGTCTGGCCAACCGACGTCGACAGGATAAGATAGGAATGCAACTGACGTCGGTCATGGATCGGCCGGCGTCGGCGACCCCCAGGCGGACAGGGACCGACGTCGGTCGCCTGTGTGGTTTTACTGCGAGTTTATTACGGGCAGTTAGCTAACGAACCAAGTGTTTGCATGATTAGATCTATTTTTAGACTGAGAGCTGTGGATCTAATTATTGTAATTAGATGTCTAATCATTGTTTGGATGAGATCTATATAATAGACTCATGGTTGTATTGGAAATGTGTTCTAGTTTGAGTTGAGCAAAGTTATCTCTTTCTGTGTGTGAGGTGAGCAAGGGTGTTCCTCCTAGTTCCACAACAGGACCTAGGTGGGTGCTGGTTTTGGAGAGTCAGCAGGATTCTTTAGGTGTGTAGGATCTTGGTCACAGGTGCATGGCCTATATAGGAGATCTACATGGTAAGTAAGATCATTGATCTGCAGGTGTATGTGTGTGCAAGGTCAAGGTTCACAGGTGTGCAAAACCAGGTTGATTTGCAGGTGTGCAAGATCAGATAGGACAGCAACACAATAGGGAGCAGAATCAGGCAGGATCTACTTGAAGTATAGGTATGTACTTAGATAGAGCAAAGAGGAAGGCAAGGGAGTTCCTTCCATAATTATGGTCTATTGAATTATAGGTTGTTGCAGGTTCATGGGAGATCTACTTGAAGTACCTTGAGTACTTGTGGAGTATGTGGAGTACTTGTGGAGTGCGTGGAGCACTTGTGGTGTGCATGGAGCACAGGAGGTGAACACCAACTCTGTATTTGAGTTGTGTGTTGGGACCTGAGAGAGAGAGCTTTGGGGAGAAGATTTACTGTTCACTTGAGGTGTGGCAAACCTCTGTAAGGTGGTGGAGAAGTGGCATCTTCTTTATTGTATTCTTTTCTGTATAAGTATTAATACAAGTTGTGTATTGTCTCTCATATCATGTGTTATTCTGAATTCTAGTTACTTGGTGAATCTGGTTAATTTCTGCATATTAAGTTGCTTGGTTTGGTAATCATATTGTGCTCTTCTGGTGGAGCAAGATCCTGACAAGTGGTATCAGAGCAAGGTTGTTGGCTCATAGCTTGATACCATTGACAAGTGGTATCAGAGCTTTTGGTTGGGATACTAACAGATTGGTTTAGATCTGGGTAGTGTGTTTTGATTATAGGTCACTCTCAGGGGTTTCTGATCGAGTGGGAGTAGAAAAATGGCAGATGAAAGTAAGCTAAGAATGGAAGAGTTGAAAAGCACAGATGGTCTCTTAAGGTCCTATGGAAAGACAGAGTAGGTAAAAGAATATTGTTGGTCTGTGGAAGATCAGCATGAAGAAACTGAAGAAGCAAATGTTGTAGGTGATGTTGCACAGGATGCTCTGGGAGGTTTCTTGGATAAAGTTGAATCTTGGATAAAAGATTCGGTTGCCTCTTTCCATGCAGCCCCAAGTAGAGGAGCTGGTGAGCCTTGCCAAAGAATTGGCAAAGGGGAAGTGAAGCTGAAATTGCAGGCGGCCAACACACAGGTGTTGATGAAGGTCATGCAGGTCCCAGGTTTGGAGATATGGCTAATTTCTTCAAAAAGATTGGGTGATGAGAGATGCACAAGAACTCTCACAGCAGATGCACTTGAATTAGCTGGTGGTAAGAAAACAGGTACTCTTTATCTACTTGTTTATATTACTGATTCTTCTTCTGTTATGGAGACGTGGCTTTGTAGGCTTGGTCACATGAGCAGGAAGGAGATGCATATTCTTAAGCAGAAGATAGATATATTTGACAGGTTTAAGAACTGGAAAGCCTTGGTGTTCTTGGAGGAGATGGCGGACAGAGACCAGTGGATGGTGCTGGGTACTTCTGAGCAGGGC
Source organism: Torreya grandis (assembly GCA_037957365.1). NCBI lineage: Eukaryota > Viridiplantae > Streptophyta > Pinopsida > Cupressales > Taxaceae > Torreya > Torreya grandis. Next base: position 1,950,402 of record JARHVA010003079.1, read on the forward strand.
AGTTTGGACATGGGTTTTGATTCAAAGGAGCTCGCGGGTAAAAAGTCATCACTCACAGGCAAACACAGATACTGATGTCGGTTAGGAGGAACCGATGTTGAACAGACAGGTGTCGATGTTGGTCATGTGCAGACCAAAGCCGGTGATGTCGGGTAGGGTAAGACCGACATCGATCATAAGGACTGACGTCGGTAGTAGGTAAGACCGATGTCGGTCATAAGGACTGATGTCGGTAGTAGGGACACTGCAGGGTTGGTAGTCAGGGACAGATGCATGGGAACCGACGTCGGTCGGATGCAGACTGTGGGGTGGCCAAGGTCGGTCACTGTAACGGATTTTGGGTGGACAGCACGCTTTCAAGGAGTCTCAAACACCCATACGAAGGACTGAAGACGTAAGTAGGCCCTCAAATTCGTTGTTCCTCTTCTTTATACTCATTACTGATTGTAGATCAGGAAGGATCCAGGAAACAGGTGTGAGCTTGGCATGGATGAGGATGTGATTCCTTGGAGGAGAATCAAACAGGTGTTTTTGGTAGGATTGCCAGCGGTGAGAAAGCATAGAGACGAATGGATTCCTTAGTTGAAGAATAGAGTGAACGGACACGTGAGATGGAAGACCAAGGTATATGGTCTTGAGGAGCTGCAAGACAGTGGTACAGGTTTTGACAGGTGGAGGATGAAGCATGGCTTCAGTCAATGTCAGGGTAACTACTGTGGTTTGCCTTACCAGGTGGATGATGAGTCATGACATCATTCTATTGCTGTATGTGGATTGTATGTTTGCTAGCAGGATTGTACATACAGGGTCTTGCTGAGCTAAGGGTAAGGTTAGTTCAGTGGCATGTCATGAGGAGTTTGGAGCGGCGAGATTCCTTGACATGGGAGACATGGAGATCACAGGTTGATTTTGTCTCTAGTGGGAGCTGATGTGAATCAGGTGTTGGCGAGGTTTAGGATGTAGAGCCGGAGTACACTAAGGGCTGGATAGGTACAGTGTCCAAAATCACATGAGGTTTGGTATAGACCTGAGTATTCCCATGCAGTGGGAGCTGTCAGAGAGTTAGGAGCCAATTCGGGGAAGTGGGTTCTCAGGTATTTGAGAGGGACCAACAGTAGGTATACATGCAGGGTCAGGACTTCACTACATGTGTTTGTAGGTTTGGATGTGGCAGGATACTCGGATGACAGGAGGTACATCACAGTGTGTGTGGTGGGTTGTCTTCAGGATTGATCTTGAAGAGGGATACAAACCAGAAAATAGATTAGATGGAGTACAGGTACAGATACATTACAGCTGTTTATCTCCAAGTGGGAGATTGTTAGGTTGTGGAGCTAAAAGCTTCACTGATGCAGACATGGAGGAGGTTGCAGGAGAGTTGCAGAGTGTCACAGAGACTAGCGTTGGTCTGGCCAACCGACGTCAGCATGATAAGATAGGAATGCAACCGATGTCGGTCATGGATCAGCTGGCATCGGTGACCCCCAGGCGGACAGGGACCGACGTCGGTCGCCTGTGTGGTTCGACTGCGAGTTTATTATGGTCAGTTAGCTAACGAACCAAGTGTTTGCATGATTAGATCTATTTTTAGACTGAGAGCTGCGGATCTAATTATTGTAATTAGATGTCTAATCATTGTTTGGATGAGATCTATATAATAGACTCATGGTTGTATTGGAAATGTGTTCTAGTTTGAGTTGAGCAAAGTTAGCTCCTTCTATGTGTGAGGTGAGCAAGGGTGTTCCTCCTAGTTCCACAGCAGTACCTAGGTGGGTGCTAGTTTTGGAGAGTCAGCAGGATTCTTCAGGTGTGTAGGATCTTGGTCACAGGTGCATGGCCTATATAGGAGATCTACATGGTAAGTAAGATCGTTGATCTACAGGTGTATGTGTGTGCAAGGTCAAGGTTCACAGGTGTGCAGAACTAGGTTGATTTGCAGGTGTGCAAGATCAGATAGGACAGTAACACAACAGGGAGCAGAATCAAGTAGGATCTACTTGGAGTACAGGTGTGTACTCGGATAGAGCAAAGAGGAAGGCAAGGGAGTTCCTTCCATAAGTATGGTCTGTTGAATTGCAGGTTGTTGTAGGTTCATGGGAGATCTACTTGAAGTACCTTTAGTACTTATGGAGTATGTGGAGTACTTGTGGAGTGTGTGGAGCACTTGTGGTGTGCGTGGAGCATAGGAGGTGAACACCAACTCTGTATTTGAGTTGTGTGTTGGGACCTGAGAGAGAGAGCTTTGGGGAGAAGATTTATTGTTCACTTGAGGTGTGGCAAACCTCTGTAAGGTGGTGGAGAAGAAGTGGCATCTTCTTTATTGTATTATTTTCTGTATAAGTATTAATACAAGTTGTGTATTGTCTCTCATATCATGTGTTATTTTGAATTCTAGTTACTTGGTGAATCTGGTTAATTTCCGCATATTAAGTTGCTTGGTTTGGTAATCATATTGTGCTCTTCTGGTGGAGCAAGATCCTGACATCTTGCTCATATTACTAAAGGTGTTCCTAATAAGATCTATAAAAAAACATCAAATTCCTTTGGACTGGAAAAAATGAGAAGGATGGTATCCCTTTTTTAAAATGACAGTCTCTTTCTAAACCTAAGGACATTAGAGGTTGAGTTTTAAAATATATCCATCTATTTGGGGAGACCTTAGTGACCAAAGCTCTTTGGTGACTTATCTCAAAAGAGGGACTATGGCATCAAATAATTACTCTAAAATACATTGAACCACTTAGTATTGAAGATTAGATTAGAAACCTTGTAAAAATCTACCATAATGCTTCAATCACATGGAAAGCCTACGTGAAATCCTTTCAATTATTAGTAATTAGATGATTTGGAAGAGGTATTTGGTACTAAAATTAGAGTTGGGGTTGACCCTTGGGTTGGTTATGATGATGAATATAAACTACCTATTGAAATAATTGATACTTTGTAAGAAATGGCCATCTCCTATTTGGCTCAAGCCATTAATCATAATCTCACTAACCCTTGGTGACAGTGTTGGAAAAGTGTTCATTCGATTGGATTGGTGAGGGAGGCTGGTTGTGGGTGGGAATTATTTATATCTATACTAAAATGGATTCATATTCATCTTTGTGATGAGTCTAATGGTTTGGTTTGGTCTATGAACCCATCCACAAGGGAATATAGTGTGAGGCAAGTGGTTATCTATCTTTCTTTTACAATGAGGTGCCTAGTGAGAGATTATGGTGGTGGTAAAGAATATAGATGATTATAGTCCCTGTAAAACTAAACTCTTCATGTGTCTAACACAAATCAACAAAGTCATTACCTGGGAGGTCCTCCAAGAAATAAGTTGGAAAGGTTTGGGGAGATTTAATCTTTGTTTCTAGGATTTGGAAACTATGATTCATCTCCTTGTCATTTTCCATATGATAAACATATTTGGATTGAGACAGAAACTTATTTAGGATTTCATGACTACTAACAAGGTAATATTGTAGCTGAGTGCCTTGGAAATTAATATCAGAGGCCAAAGTTAAAACTATCCAAGGCATTACCTTTGATTATTGTGAGGAATGCCTATATCTTTCAAGGCTTTAATATTCCAACCTTTCAATGCATCTCCCATGTTCATTTTATTTTTTGGACATTTTAAAATATATCCTAAAATTAGGAGACAATGCTTGTTTGTATCTCCTCTCATTGATCAGACTAAATCTTAGGAGTACTTTGATGGTACCTATCTAGGTACTTCAGTCATTTGTGGTGCTGATGGAACTCTCTTCTTCAACTCCAAGCACTTCATATGATTTAAGGCTAGTCTAAGACATGATATTAATAATTTTGTTGAGTTGATGGCTATAAGGTTTCTTATCAAGATTTCACTTGTCATAAGAGTGGGAAAGCTTCAAGTTTTCTAGGACTCACAAATCATTATCAACTAGTCAAAGGGTGTTTCAAAAACACACAATCTGAACTTACTCCACCTTTTCTCTTTAAATAATTCTTTGTCAAGTTCCTTTGATTCCATTTCCTTATGTCATATATAGGGAGGTAAATTTTGACGTTGATTCTTTCTCCAAGGAAGGATTGTTATATGATACTAACCTCTAGATCATCAAAAAATTCAGAGACAATGTCTATATACTTAAAACATATCACTCGATATTGATGACTAATGCTTCTCTTCTAGTCTACATTTTGACTTTATATATATTTTAATTAGTGTGTGTGTGGGGGGGTGTTTTACATCTTTTTAACCATTTCCTCAGTGTTTACAGGGTCTCCTTACTTTTTACATCTTTTATTTTTTCCTCATTTGTTCCTCCATTGTTTGGGAGTGGAGTTTCTTGGTTTACACCCTTTGGTGTTTTTATCTTTCAGGTTCTTCCTTATTATTTTTTTTATTTTTTTTCCTTTTGGAATGTTATCTGCATCTACGAATTGTAATTTCCTATTTTTATTAATGTGAAGTTACAATTTTTTTCCTGGGGTAAAAGAAAAAGGCTAAATTTTGACGCATCAATAATGTGTTGCTACCTATAGTCTTTATCCTATTTGTAATTGTGTATATGCTAACATACATGAATACAATGCTTAATAACCAAATTTCACCCCCATTATGACATATGACCGCTCTAATTCCACAAAAACCAATAGTGTAACAATGAGTATGTTGGTTATTTAACTTTATGAGAATGCAACGTACTCCTATTTTATGCTATAAATAAGTAGTATGTTACATAATTAATTGTTGAATTTAAGTTTTTAACAATTTAATATGTGATATGGTCAAATAAAATTAAATTAAGCACATAAAAGACTCAACACACATGAAAAGAGATATTAGCACAAAATTAACTTCGAAAAACCTAATGTGGGAAAAATATATATGAGAGGTTATGCCTCCTCATCTTCACTATCATCATGGAAGATTTACAAGCCATTGACTCATTTTGAACCATATGTAGCACTATTACAATGCTCACGAACATTGTGGACCTCCTCTAAATCTTATATAGTTGTCTACATGCTTGCCTTGTCATGTTATACTTGCATACTTACTTAAGCAACATGATTGATTGCTACACTCCATTACAGAATCATCTTGTATCTTTAGAATTCAAACTCAAAATTGGAATGCTTATGGAAATGCACAAGGGGCATATTTTTGTTTACAAGTGAGCAACTAGGTCTCATAGAGGATCCTAAATGCCTCTCCCATGAAGAGATGAAAGAGATATTATCCGACTTATTTATAGACACTTGATTATGTAGTTTTATCTTTTATGGGGTGGGTTTGTATGTATCTAAACTTGTATGGATAAGCCTATTTCTTGTTATATGGGTTTGTGTTGGGTTTAAGGTCCTAAACTATGTTCGTGTATAAAGTTAAATAAATGTATGGGGAATGCTTCTCCTTGTGAGACACCCCCTTTAACAAAGTTACATGATTAAGATTTTAAGTGAGTTAAAGTAATGTTATTTAGGTGAGTTGATTATCTAGTTGGTAGTTGCACCCATAGGGTAGTTGGGTCCCATATGTAAAAATCTTACTTAAGCATGAGGGAATTAGAGCATTTAATATCTTTTTCTTTATTGAGTGAATAAAATGGTGTAGTTTTCTATTTACTGGTATTTTGTCTGATTAGTGGCATTAGAGCCTTAATGAAGCTAGTCATGTGGAATGGAAGGAGTTTGAAGCCAAGGGAGAGTAGATAAATTTATTAGTGTGTAATTATTTTTAAGACAATATAATATTTTTGTTTTTCTATGTGATTTGAATCTTTCTTTTCTTTAGAATTATTTTTTGTATTGCTTAGATATATGAAGCAATACATGAAATAAAATATTTGATAACATTATTTATATCTTTGTAAGGTTGTAATTTTCTTGGAAGTGTTTAAAGAACATTAATAATATGTTTGACAGTGTTTCAAATTGTGCTATACATGCATTGGAAAGTATGAAAATTCCATTGAGGCATGGTATATGACATTGAACAATTGTGATAACCTCTGTTGAAGCATGTAGGCTACCTAATCATTTAATATATGCTGAACAAACCCTGATAAAACATGAGAAAGGTTGCCTGAATCACCAAAGGAAGCTTGGTAATCTATCTTAAGCATCGAAGGAAACTTGGTAATCTACTAGAAGCATTGTAAACACGATAGATTAGCTTGTGAAGAGTTTCATAAGTTTGGAACAACATTTAGAACATTTATAATTATGTTTAAGGCATACAATATATAATATAACAATTAATTAATGAATTAAACTCATTGACCAAGTTACAAAACCCTGATTTCTACTATTGAGATGTGTTGTTTATTGTCAAAAACATGGTAATCACTTGGAAAATTTGCTTAAAGTACTGTTAACCCCTACAAACATGTTGGAACATCTTGAAAATGCTAAAGTACTTTGGAAGAGTAATGTGAATAGCACCAAATTAATATATTTCTATTATTTTTTAGTGTTGTATGGGTTCTAGATAAATTACATCATGAAATTTACTTTTCTCTTCCCAATAATATTAGGGCAAAGTAAATTATTCACTTTATGTTTTATGTTTTCAAAAAATCAGACCACTTGTTAAATATAGATATAAAAATCATTTTCACCATAAGTTTCATGAAAACTAGTAGATCAAGTGGCAAATGATATTTTAATTAGGTACATGATGAACAAATAGGTGACAAGTTCAAGTGTTACTCTCTTGTTTTGGTAATAGTATATTTTAAGCAGAATATTCAATGTGTGAAGGTTATGTAAAATATTTACAGATAAAATTTAAATGGGAGTTATAGAGGAGTTGGTAAAAATGTGTTTTTAAAGATATTTAGTGTGTAGGAGGTTAAGAGGTCTAATCTTATCAAGTGAAAAATGAAAATTTAAAATCCTAAATAAGAATAAGAGTATGAAGAAGAAGATGATTCTATTTGGGCCATTGTCCTTGTGGAATTTGAACCATTACATATCAAGCATAGTTGCAAAAGATTAAGAAGAAGAGTATGAATAAGACGATTAGATCGAGAAGTGGCCGAAAAAAATAAGAGAAGAAGTAAGTAGGGATGTTAATACAATATGAAAAAAGCAATGAAGGGATTATAATTATGCAATATTTGAGATTAGCCCTCAAAAACCATATTGATTTTTCCTACTCTGTTAGAGTATAGTGATTCAGGGAATATTTCATTCTTGTTTCAAAATTGTATACTAAAATTGAATATTTATAGCATCTCAATCTTATACATTTAAAAAATATCAACACGGGTTCTACCCTTTAGTTTTAGACCTCCATATTGTCGAAAGGCTCACATTCATCATCTCATTGTGCTTAAATGCTTATGTCTTAGTTCGATCCATATCATTCTGATGACCTAGGTCCCCTATACTATGTAGAAATTTTAAAACATAATAAACATCCTTCACTGTTAGTTTCATATCAATACCTATTTTCTAGCCCTTTTGACACTACCAACCATGAGGGACACTACCCCCAATGATAGTGTCTAGTAGTCAAAACTCATCCAAATTACAAAATGATTGAAACGCATGGGTCATCCTATTTGTCTTATTGGACCCTACCATGAGATATTTTCAACAGGTGTATTATAAATACAAGTATAAGGCTTCTCATCTCTCATCTATAAAATACCAAGCAAACACCTAAAAAAACTAAATCAATCAACTACATAAGCACTCTAATATATCCCATTCATCTCTATTTTCATATCAATCACAAGAGTATTCATATTATAGGTCTGATGCATTTAAAGATCAACCCATAAATGATATTTGTTAAATAAAAATCTAGATCATTGCATGCATCTTCATGTAGTATAATACACCCTAGTGCACACATTTTTCCACACATATGGAAGAACTACATAAGTCTAAGGCCCTCTTTAGAATATTGGCTATGTAAGAAGTGTCCATTAACAAAGGGGTCTTTAGGTCAGCTCAACACCATGATCCCACTAACTCATTTTTCAACAAACTCATTCTAAGGGTGAAAAGGGTGAAGATATAGGGTTTCATCATTCAATGAAGAGTGACAACCTATATCCAAAATTTGAATACATTACCATAAAGGTGATATAAAACCCATAATGATGAAGTTGGTTGCATACAAATCTAGTCATTATTTTATACTAGACAACTGCATCACAATCAGACACTAGTGTTAACAGTAGTGTCTAGATCTGATAATGATTTCGAAGGCCACAAAAATATAATTTACAAAATCTAATGACTGATCTAGAACATTGATCTTGCATACTTTAAATCTACTTCTAACTAGATCATTTTATGCATAATAAACCAACTAAGTACCATTATTTCTTATTTATTGCAATATCTTTCAATAATTATACTTTACTATTTTTAGCAATCTTAGTTGTATAAATTTAGAATATTAATTATTTGAGTTTTCTATTAATTGATTTGCTATAGATTAGTTTATCACGCTTATGTTAAAATCATTTTTATATTTTTTAATGCTAGATACCCCACATATCTAAATTTAGGGTTAAACTAGAACCTAGAGTAGTGTTTCAAGAGATAAGAACCCAACTTATTTATTGTGCAAAGAACACACACATGTCATAAGTTGGGATGAGTTGATCCATGGTCATGTTAGGCCTACAGAAATATCCAATATAGAGTGCCTACTTGGAGGTTGTCCTTTGTGGTAGAGCATCCAATACTTGTCTTCATATTTCCCTTTTGGTCATCTTTGAATTTTGTGTTTACCCACTGTTTCACTCTTGGCAAAAGTCCATTTTTTTTGGTTGGGGGGGGAGGGGAATCCTTGATGGCTTATTTTCTTCCTCAACCTTTTGGTTGCACAAGTGGTTAAAATTAAAAGCTGGCTTTGAACCAAAAATTCAATCTCTTTTTGAGGACATCAATCCTCTCCAAATTGGTTGACAATGAAGGTTCCAAGGTAAGACAACTTTAACATTGTTCTTCTTAGGCCTAATAGGTAGGATGTTCTCCAATTTTGATTTAGTCCACATTGATATGTTTGGATCTGGTTCTTGCTCTAGATTTGGGAGCCTATATAGATTCTAAATTGTTTCATGATTTTCATTTAATACATAATTCATTTGGCAATGCCTTGGCTAGAATGTATTGAAATATAAAAAAATGTAGGCATGATTGGCACAAGGGCTGAAATTAGGTAAACTCTTAGTATTTTTTAAGTGTATGGTGGGTTGCTTGTGTACCGTACCTTGGTGATTTTGAACCAAATGAGTTTCATTAAATGATCATAGCTCTCAACACCATTACAAATGTCTTCCAAGGTTAATGACACCCTATAGGAGGAAGAAAAGTTTGGATCCATCGAAGGATAATTGAAATGGGAATGGGGAGGTTGGAAATGCAAAGTATGAGAAAATTTAGTGAATGAATAAGCAATAAAGGGCATTGTTTAAAGAAGATAACCATATATTTGAGGTGGCATTTTGAGATTTATTATGTGCTAGAAATAAATGAGAAATGATGCCGAAGGGAATGCAATGTGGTGGATGGGATAATAGTGTGAAAGGTAATGATATTGGAGATGATTGGGATGCAACCAATATTTTAAAATGAATTATTTGAGACCCTCAAAATATTCTACTTGGTCATTATTTAAAAGACTAAATGAATCCATTATTACTTCTAATTTAACTAGGTGATCCACAACCATGTTTGCTTCTTTAAAGTAATGAGAAATGGTTGAATATTGAAATGTGAAGACAAGTAAGGCAATGGGTCTAAGAAGAGTTATAAGATTCTAGTTAGGTGTAGAACCATTCTTTAGAGCGTTGATGGGTATTAGTGAGTTACTGTATGGACCCAAAAATTGCATGGTGTGATATTTATGATACAATGTCCAATGATGATGTAATGATACCCAAACTATGATCAAATGATCTCTCTCTGACATTATAGTCCCTACTCTCTTCCTATCTCTCTCTTGGTCCCTCCCAAACAACTCTTTTTGGACTTTTTATCTTTATTTATATTATTGATGAGGAATATTATATGGTGGTGTTTATGCTGCATAGACTTCTCACCTCTCAAATAATAGGGGAGAAGTGACTATTTTTATTTTGATCAATCTTTATATGATTTCACATACTGATAAGGGATGTAAGCATGTATTTTAGAGTAGTCAAAGTTTTTGGGCATCATATAATATGTACCATATTTTAGGTATGAAATTATTATTGAGACAAAAATAATGTGGTTGGGGATTCCCGTGATGATGCTCATACTACAATACATGTACAAATGATCAAGGTGATAATGAATGATGCACACCCAACATATTTGTGTCAGGTTAGTGTCAATAAACACATGGAATAAATTTTTTGGCTATGATCATAGTAGTCATGTCAACACATGTTAATCAGTGTCAAAGGTACATGTGTCCATTTGGCAGGTTATGGCAATGTTTTTTAGATAGCTTCAAAGTTTTATTATTCAGGATCATCTTCATTGCCCATTTTATATCAAGGGAGGGTTTATTAGGTTTATGATCCAAAAATATGTTTGTATATAAATTTAAATAATTATGTGGGGTATGCTTCTCCTTGTGAAACACTCCCTTTAATTAAGTTAGGTGATTGATATTTTAAGTTAGTAAAAATAATGTTATTTAGGTGAGTCAGGTGGTTAGTTGGTACTTGGGCATGTAGGGTAGTTGGGTCCCATATGTGGAAAACTTACTTAAGCTTGAGAGAGTCATAAGACAAATGCTCGTGTATTTGACATTAAGCAAGATTTATTTATTGAATGAATAAATGGTGTATTTTTCTATCTATGAGTGGCTTGTTTGAATAGTCTATATGGAGATAAACATGCTTCTATGAGTTTGTACACATCCAAATTTGTTGTAAGGGTTCATACTCAAGTGAACTTGCTTTACACATGTTTTTATTTTAAGTTATTTAGGCCCTAATATACCTATATCATCCTTAAGCCTTCATACACCTTCCTCCTACATTTGTTTTGCTTATACACTATGTTTCACAAATTTGTGAGTGAAAATGTTTCTCAATGCACTTTATTAGTCACATAAATTGTGAAGTAAAGTTGATTATGCTAATCAATTAACATTATGATATTTATTATAAACCAATCTGGATCAATGACCATTAATGTTCTCTAGACTAAATTGGTAGTAGGACCTATTAAAGTTACAAACACCACAATTTACTTATATCTTCATTGCAAAGTTTGATCTTGGAGTTGCTTTTGTTAACACCAACCATTGGTTTCCTCTGATCTTTGGTGTCTTCTCAAGTGAAGTACCTAGTAAAAGAAGGAATAAATCATAAAAAAATTAACATAATCAATGATTATACCCAAAATGAGATAAAAATCATGAGAAATGGTTTTTGACACCTTAGTCCAAGGAACATAGCCTATCAAAATCAATTTTCACTTATTTAGAGAGTCGATTCAATGGGCACTTTAATTTGAAATAAATTGCCTTGCCTTTTATGGTTATCTTGAATTAGGATTTCATGACTCAGGTTATGGTTGCATCATGTTTAATATCATTATATAATATGGACATATTAAAAGGAAAAATGTTTTTCTATTTTCATTTTACTCAAACAACTTACAATTTATATTTTCCCAAATTGCTCAATTAAAGGGTGACTGCTTAATTGGAGGATTTTATAATTTCTTAAAACCCATATTATATTTTATTATTTATCTCTACACTTATTATTATTTAGAAGTCCAATTCAATAGATCATATTTCAGTTTGAAGCTTTCTTTGTAAGGGATATGGCCTTTTTTGGGTATTGAAGCACTAATGTTTTTAGATTCATTTTCAAGATACCTCATCAAATATGTGTCTCTTCAATGCCATTATTAAGTTAACTTCTCTTTATGGGTCTAAGCTTATGGCTTCCAATACAGAGTCTCATGCTTTAGCATATAATATTATTGCAAACAAATAGTTCATCAATACATCATCCAAATAGAGTTTGCTACCCAACCCTTTTAGTTATTTGGATCTAGATTATAAGAGGTAACCCTACTTATCACTTTATTATTTAGAGAGGACTATGTCATTGGGACCCACTAAATGTTGATTTTTTAATTATTCTAAGACTAGTTTTCTCCCTTAATCTATCAACATATTTATTGATCTAATTCTTCTATTTAGGTATTCAATTGATGCTCTTACTCATTTTATTCCCTCTAAGGAGATCATCAATGGAGATGTTATAGAGGATATTTATCGATAATACATTAGGGCATGTGGACTTTTCCACAACCATTTAACCCCAAGTTAGATTTTTGTATTGAAATTTTATTATAGATTATAGATGGCACCATCATTTAGCATAGATCTAGCATCATTGATCACATTAGTCAAGGATTCCCCTTGGTCAAGTAGGAGTGTGCTTACACTAGTTACATGTTGAAATTGAACACCATATCATGTATGGTGATGCAATATGTCTCCCCCATGCACTCTATGTAGTTGAGACTAAGGAACATTAAAGTTTAGGTGCCCTATAAACCATGATATTTTGGGGAGATACCATTATTTGTATAAAGACATGAGTGACTATCCATTTAATTTCAACACCTTAACCAAAGGTGTCTATCTTTCTTCTTCAAGAGGTTATTATTCTCTAAAAGGTAGATCCTTAGATGAGACACCTAAAGCTTCTAGGTTGGATTACTTCCTTGTTTCAGCTTACTATAGACATTGGAGGCATCAAATTCCCATTGGATATGGTTGTTTTATGACCAAAGAAATAAATTTATATGATGCAATGTTCCTCTTTGTGTATTAATACCAAAATTCCTTAACCCCATGAGCCTCATTCTAGGCATTTGAGTGGGTCTACTTTGTTTTGGCATTGAGTTCCCTCCTTGTTCACAACTCAAGCCATAAAGATAGACATACATTACTAGTTTTTTGTCTTATACAAGAGGTTCATTGGATTCAAATGTTAAATAGAGATTTTAGGGACATTTCTTGGCTTCCCAACATTTTTTAGTCTCCTTCCCTTAGAGCTTGACATTTTTGTATGAGCATTCTCAAATCTAGCTGGGGCACTTTTCAAATAATAGATGGAAATGTTGTTGGTTGTTGTGGTATGAGCCTTTATAAAAACATGCCAAAACATTGGTATTATTTCATGGTCTCAGGCTTGAGCTTCATTAAATCCTTGCTTTTTTGAGGATCTTTCCCTGACAAGGCTGCTTATATTTGTATTGTCTTATAAATTGAGAATGATCAACTTTAGGTAATATACTATTAATTCATTTATATTTTATTTATACTTTGTGTTTAGTTAATTTTCATAACATTGGACCTTTAAATACTATAACAGTCTTGTCTTATAATCAATTGTACTTTTTGAGTTCCATTGCCCTATTTTATCTATCATTCTCTATCTATTACAATTTAGCATGCATACAAGTAAATTGTGGGGTTTCACTATAAAATATTATAATCTTAGGATGTATAAATTTGAATTGATCCATCGATATATAATTTCATATTTGTTTATAACATTTTTGATATAATGAAGTTTAGGCATCAAAATAACAAGATAATTCACTAACCTCAAATTGACAATTGATTGAAATATTTAAATGTATGGTAAATAATTCAAAAATATAAATTAGTTTGTAGAGGAATTATTAGTCATTTATATTTGGATAATTCAATATTTTATTTACCCATGCTTGAAAATCCTCATAGGGTTTCTAAAGAGTAATAGGCTAATCAAACTTCTTCAAAGGAAGACACGTTATGATAAAAGCATTAGAGACTTAAGCATAGGAGCTATGCTAGCGAGGCACCCACAGTACTTTGAGTCCTTAAATGTGGTCTAATTAGGGTTCCTTATATGCATCTTGACTCTACTTACAACCATATCTCACAAAGTTCTCAAAGATAAGGGGGAGATTAATTTTCTATAAATTTGACTTAAGATAAGCACCTATTTCCCCTATTTCTTGATATGATTATGTATGTTTAATGTTTAATCTTATTTACATCATAACACATACTTATTACCATTTAATTTATTGTCAATTTTAATTTATTATAACCATTTCCTATTACCATGGTTCCTAACCTAAATAATATATTTCTTGCTCATTACCTTGTTATTGCTTGTTCTAGAAAGGTCTGTTATTACTTGTTCTAGAAAGGTCCTCTACCCTTCTCTTTTGATGTATTACATAATAGTGACATTTTACCAAAAACTAATCTAGAACATCTATCTACCTTTTATCTATTTAGAGCCTTGTGTATGTAGAGACTTATTCTAAGACCAATACATTTTGATGAACCTGGAGTGAATCTTACTCCACTTCTACTTGGGTCATATTTACATTTTCTATTTTATCTTATCTTGCTTATATTTATTTTTAAACACCCATTTATCCAAATTTCCAAACATGTCACCTCTTAAAGCATTCTTAACAAGCCTTAACCCCATTAGATTCTATGTAGGTTGCTCATGTATTCATTCAATAAATAATAACATGATTGAAGCTAAGACCTCCTAGTTTAATTTCACTCAACCTCAACCTTAATGTCAACATATTCCATTTAATCAATATAACATGGTTGGATCTACCAAATATTCCAACCAAACCATTCAAGGTCCTCAAGAAGACCCATATATAATCTTTGAAACTGTTGACATAAAAAATAATAGTGACATGAATTTATTGAGCACTAGCCCTTTTGTTGACATGGTTGAGGTCTTCTGGTCTTCCTCCTTATTTCCCAACTCTAACATTTCATCTATCTCTACATCAATAGTGGGTGCCACAACTAGTGTTCCACTTCTTAACATCTCTAACATAAAACTTGGTCAAAATTTTCAAATAGATAACACCAAATAGTTCTAACTAGTCTTGGACCAATTGGCCCAAATGTAAACTACAACCAATAACCAAATTCTCAAAATGTAAACATAAATAATAAAAATGGATAGTTAACCAAAAGTCTATCAAGAACCCTCCAAAAAATGTCTACCACTTTCTCTCATTATGGATGCAGATGGGAGACCTATCTAAAACCTATGATATAACACAAATCTCTCTAAACATTGTAAAATGAACTTTTCCTCCTTATATCCCAACCATGGGTGGTGGGGGAATTTCCCCAATGATCAAAATTATGATGGCTCAATCGATCCTCTGTACACCTCAAATCATTTAAAAGTATCTACAAAGATTAGATCATAACAAATACCTATGAATTGAATAAACTCTTAGCTAAAACCCTCATTAAAGATGCACTAAAATGGGATAATCAACTCAAACCCAACTCTATTGTCCAATTAATATACCTAGTCAATGTTATTATTTAAGAATTTAAATACCATGATGTACCCAAAGCTAATATAGGAAACTCCATCAATGAAAGACAACAAGACAATGAATCTATGCATGATTTTAATAATGGCAAAAAATCAAACATGAGTGAGCAAGGACTCTTTAAATTATTCATCATTGATTTAGATCCAAAATTATAATATAAAGAAAGGTCCTATTTTAAAACCCTATTATAAGATTTTTATCAAGCTAAGAGTCAAGATAATCTCATGAAACA
Organism: Torreya grandis; assembly: GCA_037957365.1. Taxonomy (NCBI): domain Eukaryota; kingdom Viridiplantae; phylum Streptophyta; class Pinopsida; order Cupressales; family Taxaceae; genus Torreya; species Torreya grandis. The sequence goes on from JARHVA010003079.1 coordinate 1,965,988, forward strand.
ATTTGAAAATTCTTAAGAAAAAGTAAATAGAGTCCTTTTCAAGAATAAAAATTAGTAGACACTAGTGATGGTTTCTCTGATGCTTTTGTCCCTAGTTTCAACTCAAAACGTGAAATCAATGTAATTATCCAAATGTAGCTATTCTAAATGCACCTCAAAACAATTATCTTCTCAACTTATAATGGGAAATCCTTTTTACTAAAACCTCCAAGTGAAAAATGTCTCTTATCAACTTTTAAGCAAATAAGAACTCAAAAAGTAAGCTTCCAAAGCCCTACCCTAAACAATCATATCCTACCAAACACATGACTCAATGGTATGATTCTTTAAAATAAATTATTTGTGGCATTCCATTTATGGCCACTTACATGAAATCTTAGAAAATATCACATGTGAAATCTTATTAGTACATAACTTTGATCGTTATGTTATGATTTTTGAGATGTACCTAGAATTTATCACTGCTAAACTAGCATTGGACAATTGAAACAAATGTGAAGTCATACATCTAATGAATGCTTACTTAACAATATACATCAAGCCACTTGTTGACCATTCAAAAAGAAATAAACATTCCCCTAAAAATAACAAACCCTAACACAATCAAAGAAAATTAAAAAATACCATAGGAAAAACATCAAATCCTAATGTGCCAAACAATGAATAAATGATACTCCAAATGCAAGGCATGATATATTTCTTTGAAATAATAGACGTGAGATGCCCCACTTATCAAACACATAATAACACTAAAAAAACCTATTATATTATCAAATATAATCCTTTACCTTAAAAAATGATTGAAAATAGTCTGACAATTGCAAAAAATGAAAATCCACCATATCCATCCTCACATGCCATGGCTGATGACATGCAAAATCCATTAGATGAAAATAATTCATCATAGGCCATGGATGATGACACAAAAATACACATGGAACTGAATATTTTATCACAAGCCATGGATGGGCAATGACACATAATATCCACTTGAAGTAAATCCTTTATCACAATCCATGCTTGGTGATGTGAAAACATAGTTTGAATTAAATGCTTCATCATTGGCCATTTCTAGGGATGCACAAAATTAGTCTGAAGTGGCCAACAACATAAAATTTTAACCATCATTAGATCATTTGTCACTATCTGTGGTTGGTGACACATAAATTCAACACTCATTATATCCTTTGCCATAATCCATGGCTGATGCCATACAAAGTCAAACAAAAAATTACCTTTTGTCATAGGCCATGGCCGATGATGATGAAATCAATATTAATAATTCATCTTAAACACCATACAATTTTGAAACACCTATACAACCCAAAAAAAAAAAAAATATCATTTTATGCTCAAGTCACTAATATAAGACAAATCAAATAAGAAATAAAAGATAAAGACAACTACTATGTAGGCCTAAAAATTGACATTCAATATAATGGACCCCTACCAACACTACCTAGTGATTAAGAAATCTTAAAACTCCTCAACATAAGGAAAGTGTTGTCACCAACATACCCCCATTATAAAAAATGGAGACCCATTAGATTTAAATTAATTTTCTATTAACAAGTACATGTTTTTTGGGATTGGATTTGGGATGATTGATCTTTCATCTGTAATTAGTTTGGAGTCAACATATTGGTCATGCTTTTATTATTTCATTTTGACTTTTAATTTTCTGTTTGAGTGCTTTGATGCAGGGCTTATCTCCATATGTCAATCCATTTCATGTTATTAGAATGAAAACACAAAGGGGCCTTATTGGGACTTTATTCTAACAAATTTATTTATTAACGATATTGGAATTATTTAATTTGGGTTTTATATTTTGATATCCATAATTTTGCTCTTTCATATCTAGTCACATGTAATTGGATTGGAATTTGCTTACCATGGAGTTGACTTTGATCTAAGTGTCACATCTTCAGATCATATCATTCATTCATACTCTTTTCACCCTTTACACATTACACATATTATTATTTCAACCTCTAAATGCAATAATATTATATGTATCAACCTCTTATTTAGTCACATCATGAAAATAATTCTTTTGAAGATTTCAAGCATAAGTTTAGTCCATGTGTTCATTGTGCATCTAGTTTCAACATATAAACCCATGGGTTATTGCATTTGTATTAGAATATTATTTATCACAAATGTCCAAGTCATTCGAGCTATGCCAAATGTCAAATTTTCATCCCCTCATGGCTTCACAACTTGGTGATTAAAATATTTCAACAATGTTTCACTATATGTATGTGACTCAATCAAAGCAAGCCACTTGTTAACATTCTATCACATCTTCATAGTATATTGATCAAAACATTGATTACATAGAGTTATAGTACATAGAAATGCAACCCTATGATATGATTCCATGTGTTATGACCTTGTGCCTTCACAAAATAAATTCTAAGTTTAAAGAGTATGACCTCATGACATATGGCCATGTGTCATGAATTCACAATGTTGTAACATTATATAGTTAAAAAAAGTATGCACAATGGAGTTACTATTCATATAGTATGTGAACTATGATCTAATTGGAGCATGCCACTTATTACACTTGTATAAAATATAATCTATATTCAAACATTCAAAGAAAGGCCATGACTATGCGACATGGTGACATGTGGCACTACCATAAGGAAAAAGACAACCACCCTCATATGTCAAAAGTGTTGCTATCCCAATAATTGACTCAACTAAACATAAAAATAACTACAAAAGGTCACATTTATTGTGAAAATATGAATAAACACTTCAATATCCCATTGAAGTGAAAATTGAAGACGTGTCTGGGTTGAATTTATGTGTGAAGGAATTTAATTTAAAAGCAAAGTTAGAGCAACATGATATGGAAAAATAAATTTAATGCCATTACAACACATGGACTAAGATGATTATCAAAACATAAAAAAAACCATTAAACATAATTGTAAAATTGAAATCATTCAAAAATGCTTGGTGAACTTGTAGAGCTATCAATTTCTCAACTTTCGATTGCCTATAACTTTAAAACAAATTTAGATTATGCACTCAGGCAAGAAAAAGTCATAATTATTTTAAAAAACAAGCAATTCAAGATCATCATACTATCTATCATGGAATATATCTGCTCATTTCATATAAACCAAATATTTATAGGCACAACATTCAACTTTTAAGCATTGGGCATAGGCTTGAATCACCATAGTGCCATGTTTGATGAGATAGAACATTACAAGGATGAGAGTGATAATGAAAAACTTCTTTTGGATATATGTAAATATATATCAGACATTGAAACCATTATAGTAGTTATTCTACACCATGTGGGAGCTTAAATAGAGGTATACCCTTATATATACCCAATTTATAATGTTTTCTATATCATTTCCTCCAATAATGATATAGTGTAAACATAAAAAATAGGATCCCAATGACATAAATAGCTAGTGTTTCTTATTAAGGCTACTATAGATGACCCCAGCAAAATGCTATTTACAATTAGGAAGTATCCCTAGAATGGATGGATAATAATGATATTAGAGAGATCCTAAGAGATTGGGCTAAATATTCCAACAAGTTTGTATTCAAATAAAATATCAACTCAATTCATATCAGACAATTTAGACAAGAGGTTAGATTGAGGATAGCTTTGATGAACAGATTGTTCAGATCCATATATATATATATATATATATATATATATATATATATATATATATATATATATATATAACTAGAATAGATGAGAAGTAGATACCTTTACTCGCTATGATAATTGATGACATAAATATCTACACTTTAGGATGATTAATTTGATACAATATAACATAGCAGGTTCACAGGGTTAAGCGGGGAGTGAATTTTTATATGTTACCATATCTAGTATATGCAATTTGTGCCATAATGGACTATCTAGGTATTACTATATGAACCTCTGATTCTAGAGTAATGGTGAATTAATCCTTTTCAAGGATCTATGCTTATATATATAGGTAAAACATTAAGATGATCACTGATTTATTTTATCGACTAGTCTATGTAACCATCAATGAAAAACCTATGCGTAGATTGTTAGAAGACATAAGGAGATCACTAGCTAAAATTGGTGTTTACTCATATTATCGATATTACATTATAATCAAAATAGAGGGTATATTGGAGGCACCATTGACATTACCCAATTTTTTTCTTGATAAATTAGCAAAGCAAGAGATTGCTCATCAAATCATGAATGGGGTAGATGGTGTCTACAATAGGAGTAAACAAACTATGGTGTATCCACTATTTCTTCAAGTTTGGAGATCTATTTTTAAGGTATGGTCACCATTGACACATGTTGGAGCTCATTGTTCCTCATTTGCATTAATTACCAATTAACTCAAACACTAGGATCCTATTGGTAAAGTGATAACTCATTTAAGGCCACTAATATGAAAAGTCCAAGTGGTCTACCATCATAAGCCACATAAATTAGAAAAAATATTCATTAATGCTCAAGATGAGGATGAGGTTGCAAGGAAAATGCAAGTTTTTGGAGTCATATTGGAGACAAATATAAGAATTTAGTTTGGAGGAGTAAAGGAAAGGAAAAAATAACTAGATAAGGAAGATATTGCTTCAACTGATGAACACCCAAGAAGGAGGATACTACATAGATTTACACCTACACTTGATTCATATAGAATAACTCCACCACCACATGTAATTTAGTCATCTCTTATTGTTCCTCCAATTCAAATTCTTGTTTTTGCATCTCAAGGACAAACATCAAGTTTATGGTGCCTACTAATAAGCTTCCATTAGTAAATGCATGATGTTGGTCCCCCTTCTCCCTCCATGCTAGGATGAGAATATGTTCCCATTTATTCCCCTCCTCATAATTTAGTTCAACAACCCAATGTTGAGGTCATGGTCCCCAAGAGGGACATTACAATTATAAAGGTATATAGTAGAATCTATTTGAAAGTGAATCCTACTCCTAAAGTTTAAATATTTGTTGCACAATTCTAAGTTTCTATTTCCACTTCTATTTCAAATGTTGAAATAGGAGTGGCTCAAACTCAAGCACAATCCAAAACATCATAAGCCACATCATATGTTTTTAAGGCTTCCCTTGTTTAACAACAATAGTCTCTTCCCATGCCTTCTATTGCTTCCACCATTTCTTCCACACTACCAAAAATAGGGTAATTGAATATACAAGTCCTTCTATAATGATAATTTCTAAATATAAACCCTCTCAACGCCACTTCTACTTCCAAAGTCATAATTATGTTAGGACTTCCAATCCTTGTCAGTAGAGTTAAAACCTAAGGACCTTGATGGAAAATGAAAAATGCCTCAAGCTCAACTTCAGGCTATCTTGGAAGAATGTAGTAGCTTAGGGAGGCGGTGTTACCTAACCTGCCATGTCATCATCATCAGCCACTTCCATTTCACCTATCTTTACTATACCAACTTCTTTCATAACTCCACCTAGGCCTTATCCTACCTTTGAAGGCACTTCATCATCTACAAACACTGCTTTTGTCTTGGCTAATTTTACAAGTCCAATTCAAGTTATAACATCTCCCCCAACTCTACCACATCCTACTACCACTTCCCTTTCCTAGCCCACTTGAGGGAAGGATTGGATACAAAAGATGCAAATTAAAAAATTATAAATACAAGCCTATTAATCATGGGATATATTGAGAGGTGGGGGTGAATCAATATATCATATATCTTATAAAATTTCACTTAATCAAATTTCACTTAACATACATTCAAGATATGCAATAAAATTTAAACAATAATAAACACCACATAAGAGAGAGAGACACCAAATTTTTACATGGAAACCCAATGTGGAAAAAACCATAGAGAACAATCTCAAGTATATGAATGAGCACCAACTCAAATTACAAAGTTCACAAGCACCAACCCTTTTGTCGAGTACCAACACAACAACTATTTGTGAGTACCAACCCATAGGAGCACCAACCCCTCTTATGTAAAACACAACTATCTCTCAATGTTGCTTTCTCAATAAATGATAGAAATATACTATATCTCTTTCTATTCTCTCCTCTTTTCTTAAAATAAAACAATTACAAACCATGCACTCTTGCATATTACAAATGGCTTCCCAAGCCTCCTTTTATATCTTTCCAAATGACCTTTGGCATTCACCCTTTGTGACCCTTCACTCCTCATGGAAAGTGGTGCCACATTTGCATGACCCATTTGAATCTTTTTATTTGAAAAGTCACATGGCGACCCTTCATGAAAAAATGCATCCTTTCCCTTTTGTATACATCTTGGTAACTTTTCAAATTCCTCAAGGTGACCCTTCATGATAAAATGTGCCCTTCCTCTTTTGTCTTCACTTGGTGACTCTTTAAAATCTTCAAGATGATCCTTCATGAAAAAATGCATCTTTTCCCTCTTTTGTCTTTACCTCATGACTCTTTGACTTCTTCATGGGCCCTCTTTTGACTTTATGCAACTAAATTTTTTTAATATTAAATAAACATCAACACACTTGAGCTAAAATATGAACATTAAAAACACCTTTAGACATTAAATGCTATGGGGACTTTGTCACCAATAATGTTAGACCTTTGACATCAATGAAAATATTTCCAATGATCTTCCCCTTTGTCATTGATGACAACCTAAAACTAAAAATGCCACATCTCAAAACCTATACTGCACATGCCATTCTACACATATTGTGAAACTAAAAAACGTACAGTAACTCCCTTTATTATAGCATCTTGTACCTATTCTTGTAATTGTTCCTATACCTATTTTTGTACTTCTCCCTCTTAACTGATGCTGATCCTCAATGGCAAGAAGTAAAAAAAATTACTCCCAAATTCTCTCTTAGATACTCAAATATATCACTTTGTAGTGCCTTTGTGAAAATATATGCAATCTATTATGTAGGACTGATATATTCCAACTTAACCTATCGATCTGCAACCTACTCTCTTAAGAAGTGATAGCTAATAAGAATATGTTTTGTTCTTGAATGCATCATTGGATTCTTAAAAATATTAATATAACTTATGTTGGCATAAAAATTAGAAATAGGTTCATCATATTTTACCTTGATGTCTTCTAAAGTTTACTTCATATAAAACACTTGAGTACAACACAACACCACTGCAATATATTATGATTTAGCTATAGAAAGTAATACTGAGTTCTACTTGTTTCTTAGCCATGATACTAGGATATCATTGAGAAAGAAATATCCTCCACTTCTACTTTTTATATCATCTAAACATCCTACCCAATCTAAATTTGTATAAGCAATCAAAATGAAATCTCTGCCTATGGGATACCATAATCCATAATCCAATGTCCCCTTGACATATCTAAATATTCTTTGAGATATGAAAATTTACTTTATCTAACTAAAATATTTACAATTTTAAGAAAAATGACAATTATCCAAGCATATACATCTCAAATTATTTTTGCGTATTATCAAAAAATTCTTTTGTCATCTTTTCAATGTTACCTCCAAATATTATGTCATCAACATATACCACAACAATCAATTGATGCTCACCTTCTATTTTAATGTAAAGATGATTGTTAGAAAAACCTCTCTTGAAACCTTCATCCTATAGTTACTTATCAAGCCTTGCATACTAAGCTCTAGGAACTTATTTTAATCCATATAGTGCTTTTTTCAATCTGTATACATGGCTACTATAATTTTAGAGAAGAAATCCCTTATGCTATTCAATGTAGACCTTCTCTTCTAGATTCCCATTTAGGAAAGTAGACTTGACATCCATCTGAAACATTTTGAAATTCTTAAACACTGCATATGCAAGAAACATTCTAATAACCTCTATCCTCTCTACTAGTGCATAAGTTTCTTCAAAAATTATACCCTCAATCTGAGCATATCCTTTACATACTAACCTTGCTTTATTCTTGGTAACTTCACCATCTTCATTCAGCTTATATTTGTATACCCATTTTATTCCTATCACATTTTAATCTTTTGGTCTAAGCACTAATTCCAAAGTATCATTCTTTTCTATCTGATTTAATTCTTTATCTATTGCCTTAACCCAATGCTCATTATGTCTAGCTTCTAAAAAAGTTTTAGGCTGAATTTTTGATAACAAAGAAAAATTAACTTGCTCAGATTCACTTACCATCATTCTTCTAGTGTGAACTCCTTCATTTATGTTCCCAATGATGTCACTTTCATTATGATTTCTCTAGACATATGTAGATGGTGTTTTGGTGTCCTTTTGATTCTTCTTCTCATCTTCATCTTATTCTTCAAAATCTTCTTCTTCAATGATTTCAAGAGTGTCTACCAGATCACTGGCTCTTTGTGCTACATCTTCATATATCTTGACACTTACACTTTCAACTATTTTCTTAGTTATTTTGTTATAACATTTATAAGCTTTAATTTCGTAATAATATCCAATAAATATACCTTTATCTATTCTAGATTCAAATTTACTCAAATTTTCATTGGTTCTCTTTATGAAACATCTACTGCCAAAAACTCTGAAATAATGAATAGTAGCTGGTTTGTCTTTCCATAACTCATACAAAGTCTTATCACTATTGACTCTCAATAACACTCTATTTTAGATATGTACTATTGTGACTACTACCTCTCTCTAATATTTATCTGGTATCTTGGATTCATTTAGCATTGTCCTTGCCATTTCTTGAATTATTTTATTTTTTCTCTCAACTACTCCATTTTACTATGGAGTTTTGGCTATTGAAAAATGCTTCTTTATTTCATGGTCTTCATAATACTCAATAAACTGATTTGACATGAATTCTCCTCCTCGATTTGATCTCAGACACTTAATCTTCAAACTAGTTTCATTCTCAACTAAAGCCTTGAATGCTTTGAAGTGGTTGAAAGCTTCTAATTTTTTCTTTAAAAATATCACCCAAATCATACATGTAAAATTATAAATAAGAAACATGAAGTATTTCTCACCTTGAGTACTTTGAGTTTTGGTAGGTCCACACGGATCAGTGTGAACAAGCTTTAAAATTTGAGTGGTCAAGTATTATTTTGTCTTGAACCATCTTCTAACCTACTTCCCATGCTGAGATGGTTTACAAAGCGTGTTAGAGGGATTTTTAATCTTTGAAAGATCTCTAATTTATTGCTTCTTACTGATTTTGAAAATATTGTCAAAATTTATGTGTCCCATCCTCTTGTGCCATAGCCAACTTTCCTCAACCTGACTCAAAGAACATCTTTGACCTTTGATATTTGATAACATATATAAATTGTTAGCTATCCTTTGAGCATCTACAATCAACACATCTGAATCTTTTCTCCTAATTTCATAACCTTCTGCATAAAACTTTAGTGTGTATCCCTAATCACACATTTGACTTACACTTAATAGATTATGTTTAAGACCTTCTACATATAGAATATTTTTAGTCTTAGTTATACCATTAGCCAAACTTAATGTACTTTTTTTGGATATTCTGATAGTAGTATTGTCTTTGAATTTCACTATGACACCATTAATATTCTTTAGAGTTATAAACTTGCTCTTGTCTCCTATCATGTGCCTCAAACATCCACTATCAATGAAGCATGACTTTTGTTAATTTATTGCATGCAAAGCTGTCTGAACTAACATAGACTTTTTAGGTTGTTTCTTCTACCATGAACCTATTTGAACTTTCTTCTTGATCAATAGAGCCTTGAAAATTTGGTCCTTCTTGACTGAATCAAATATGCTTCTATAATGTCAGGCTATGTGTCTAAAATTATTACACTTGTAACATACTATGACCTCTTCATCAAAGCCTGACAGAGGAATAAAAGAGTTGTGGCTTCCACTTGAATCTACATGAGTTTCCTTCTTGTTTCTAAAATTATTATCTATTTTCCAATATTTTATTTTCTTATGACCATAACCATTATAATAAAAACAATAACCATAAAAATAAAATTTATTCTGATTTGTATATCTTTGACCTAATTGCATTTTGTAGCTCTATTCCTTCTATCCTTCTTTGTTTGAGCTATCCTCTACATTATTAACTTATTCCCTTTTTATTTCATCTTTTTTAAGATCTTCAACATAACTCTTTTTATTTTCAAATCTAATACCTATCTTATCTAATATTAAATTTTAACTTTCTAATATCCTATTCAACATGTTAGTGTTATTCTCAAAATTTGAATCATTGACAGCTTTATCATTGACTACTTTATTTGCTTTCTTGATATCTTCTTTTAAAGAGGAAATTTCAACAACATACCTTTCACATTCTTCACTTACTTTTTGTAATTGAGCTCTTAAATCTTCTTCAGTATTTTTAGTTTCTTCAATTATTTCCTTTGACTCCTTTTCATTTTTCTCAATCTGGAGCTCCAATCTTTAATTCTTCTTCTCAAGAGATTTTAATTCTTCTAAAGAACAAATGAGTTCTCCTTCTAGATTCATCTCAGCTTCATCATGTTCTTCATCTTGATTATTTGTAGTTTTGCTTGCAGAGGCATCTTCATGTATGGTCATGAATAGGATCTCTTCTTCATCTGAGCCACTAACTCCAATATCTTTAGTTGAGCTAGGATCTTTAGAATATAAAATCTTCTTCTTGAATCATTTCTTGAATTTGCGTTTGAAGTTCTTCTTGTATGTAGGCTTTCATTCTTCATTGTCACCATTATTCTTTTCTGAGCACCTAGCTACAAAATTTCTAATCTTACCACATTTAAAAAATTTAAATGGTAATTTTCCTTGATATTTACTTGTGCCCTTTTTTGGCTTGTAGATGAATAGAGATCCATTGCCATCTTCCTCATCACTAGAGATGTCACTTGATTCTTTAATCTTAGCCTTGTCTTTCTTCAATGTCTTGAAAGCAGCTTCCCTCTTTGAGGGTTTCTCTTGTTCAGTCTGCAACTCAGATGTCATAAGAATATGATGTAGTTCATCCATCTTTAGCTTGACTAGATCTTTCATCTCCTCAATTTTTTAAACCTTTGCATCATATTTTAATGGTAGAGATCTCAAAACCTTTTGTACCACCACTAATTATTCTAAATTTTCTATAAATCCTTGAATTTGATTAACTATTTGATCAACTTGCAAAAGATAAGTTGCTATAATTTATTCCTCTTCCATCTTCAATCTCTCAAACTATCTTCTGAAAGTCTGAAGCTTAGCTTGTTGATCCTTTCTATCACCTTTATAAATATTCTCAAGCTTCACCTAAGTCTCATGAGAAAATTTGCATTGCATAACTTTAACAAATTATAATTCACATAAACCACATAAAATAAAATTTAAATCTTTAGCATTATTTTCACTTGCCTTATTTTCCATAGGAGTAGTTACAAGTGTCTGTGGCTCTTCATATTCTTCCATTACTGCTTGCCACATATCAAATCCAAGGGCCATCAAGTGAGCCCTCATCCTTATGCTCCAAAAGACATAATTTTTTCTATCAAACAAAGGTGTATTATTTATAGAAAAACCTTCATGTGATCTAGCCATCGTGCTTTCCCCAATCTACCTTCAAGGTGTTAAACTCTTTCCAAAAGAACCTACTCTGATACTAATTATTAAGCATGGGATATACTGAGAGGGAGGGTGAATCAGTATATTATATATCTTATAAACTTTTACTTAATCGAATTCCACTTAACCATACATTCAAGATATGCAATGAAACTAAAATAATAATAAACACCACAAGAGAGAGAGAGACACCAAATTTTTATGTGGAAACTCAATGTGGAAGAAACCATGGATAAAAATATCAAGTATATGAATGAACACCATATCAAATTATAAAATTTTCAAGCACCAAATTTTAAGATCACCAACCCCTTTGCTAAGCACCAACACAACAACTATTTGTGAGCCCCAACCCATAGGAGCACTAACTCCTCTTATGTAAAACACAAGTATCTCTCAATGTTGATTTATCAACAAATGATAGAACTCTACTATATCTCTTTCTATTCTCCTCTCTTTTCTTAAAATAAAATAATTATAAACCATGCACTCTTGCATATTATAAATGGCTTCCCAAGCCTCCTTTTATAGCTTTCCAAATGACCTTTGGCATTCATCTTTGTGACCCTTCACTCCTCATGGAAAATGGCACCACATTTGCATGACTATTTGAATCCTTTTATTTGAAAAGTCACATGGTGACCCTTCATGAGTAAATTCATCCTTCCCCGCCCCGCCCCGCCCCCCCCCCCCGCCCCCACCCCCCCCTTTTTTTTTTTTTTTTTATCTTGGTGACTTTTCAAATTCCTCAAGGCGACCCTTCATGAGAAAATGGGCCCTTCCTCTTTTGTCTTCACTTGGTGACTCTTTGAATTCTTTAAGATAACCCTTCATGGGAAAAGTCATCCTTTCCCTATTTTGTCTTTATCTCGTGACTCTTTGAATTCTTCATGGGCCCTATTTTGAATTTATGCAACCAAAAATATATTTTTTAATATTAAATAAACATCAACACACTTGAGCCAAAATATGAACATTAAAAACACCTTTAGACATTAAATGATATGGGGCTTTTTTCACCAATAATGTTAGACCTTTGACATTAATGAAAATATTTTCAACAAAGCTCTAATAATTATGGACAACCCAAAGATCATGATGAGATTTGAAAAAACTATAAGGTTTATGAAAAGGGTAATTGGAAGGAAGGTTAAACATTCCTTTCAAATGGTTATTTGTAAAACTAAAGAAAAACTCTTTACCTTGACCAATAAAATAAAAACAAGACTATGTGAAAGAGATGAGCATGAAGAGGACCCTAAATTGGTCATAGATGCTATAGGAGATATGAAAAAAAAATTAGTCAAGGGATTAAAGTAGAAGATGCAAAGATTAAAGACTTAAACCAAAGTTGAAGTTCTTGATAGTGTTATTTTGAAAGTGGAAAAAATATTAAAATCTTTATATAACCTACTAGTTGATGTTTTTGAGGCCAATATCAAACCCATTCATTTGAGAAATAAGTTTAAGTTATATCAAGATAAACTTAGACAATTAGGAAATAGATTGGCCACTCTTATTAAAGTAGTGAAACAGGGTTGGTGTCCTCATATAGAGGTAATTCCTCTTGTGGACATTAATCTAGTTCATACCTAAACATGCTTATAATATTGGTAAAATGAAATGCATGGAGTGCTTGGGACTGTTGATAATGTTGTTGACAAAATTTTAGAACTATATAAGGAGGCTAACTTACATGCAATTTCAATGCCAAATAGAAAGTTGGTTCCACATGATCATTTGTTGCTCATGTATTTCCCTTTATGAAAACTTTTTAAGAAAGAATAACACATGCAAACTAAGGTAGTATTAACAAAGTAATTGAGTTGGTCACATATGTGAAAGAAAAGGTAGAAAGAGTAACTACAATTAAACAAGTCTTGCATGATCCTCTCATAAGTCATGATATATTACTAAGAAAAACTAAATTTCCCTTCAGATTACTAATTATAGACTTAGCTTGGGTGGATAAGAAGTTTACAGATGTGATAATTATTTTGCGAAGTCAACATCTAAACCCAAGTATAATTTTAAGTCTAAGTACTTCAATGGTCCCTTCTACAAGTTAAGCACAAAGCTAGATATAGTAATCTAAAGTTTTATTTATAATTATAACATTCTAATCTAATTTTAAGTTAAAGTAATGATTTAATTTTAGTTGTAGCACTCTTAGATCATCGCATGTACTCTAATTTGATCACAATGGTGCCAATCATTGGGCTATTTATACTTTGAAATACACCTCCCAATGGGGGATTTTTTTTGAAATACCAATACAAGTTTTATAATTCTTAGGAAAATATAATGACCTTATGTTTTCTTTCTTTCTCAAGTGTTAAAAATGCATGCATGATTTCAATTAGGTTAATTGAATTATGATATTTAGATATGTCGTTACTTTGCAAAAGTTATATTGAGTGAATAACTATTATGACTGGTTATGTATGTAGATATATTAATTTAAATTTGGTTTATGATTGAATGTGCATGTTATCAATTTGTTATAAGTCATATATATTCCAGGTCAATGTTATAGGATTTACTTGAAAATAATTCCCTTTAAACTCTTCACTCTGTCTATTTTGCTTTGAGTGTGTCAGTAAAGCATGGTATACATTAATTTTATTGCATGTTTAATCTCACTAACTTAATTTGATTAAATGATATAATTCCTGTTGATATAAGACACCATCCTTTTCTAGCTTACCTCACCTTCATTTTCATTTTTTGATCATATCCAAATCACTCTAGTATAATTTTATATGTAAATAAGTCCATCTTAAGTTTAGAGATAATTAATTTTCCATAGAATAGATTGAGCTCTTGGAAGTCCTTGGGTGAAAAATAATTACTTTACTCAAATTTATATTTCACCACTACTACATTAGAGAATCAAAACCTATAAATCATGCCTTGGAGTGGCATAAAATGATATGGAATTATCCCATCAAACTATCAAAGTAGGTTTATAAAACTTGCATTAACAGGTATAAAAGTTGGCACTAAAAAGAGGGCTCCCTCAATATTTTGATGAATTAGCATAATCATCTAAGTCATAACCACACTGGATTTTCCACAAATACTTACTAGGTTTAATTCTGAGTTTGGGTTGTTATTACTACCACCTCTAGAATTATAGTGAAGACCTAGACTAGATAGAACACCAATATGATTAAAAACAAAACCAATATCCCCTACCAATTTAAACTCTTATCAGTATGGAGCAATAGCCTGCCTTGCTGGATCAACTATTAATGTGTAATTAGTTGTCCATGATTTGCCAAGAAACCCTGAGAAGTATCTTCCTCTGGACAAGTTATGTATATGTGTTATACCAATTGTTTTCCATCCTGAATAGAGAACTTAATTAACCAATTGAATATTTTAACACAAGATTATAGAAGGTGTATAGCTGGGTTATCCCACCATATTGAGTAGATGCTACATTATCACTTGAATTATAAAAAGCACTTTGGATTCTATGACCTCTTTTCCTACATAGGGCCCTATATATTTAGACTCTTTAAGAATATTACAAAGAAGTCATTAAGGTATAAAGATAATTAATCCCTAAGGGTATCTTCTTTGGCTATTCCCAATGTCAATCATAATCTCCTAGCTCTTAATCCAGTTCCCAACACCAACAAGAATGCTCCTATAGCTAACCCTACCCAAGGGTTCAACTAATTACCTTTGAGGTATGCATCTCCAAATCAAAATATAAGGATCCTCAATAATAAAGTTAATTTTACCAATCAACAAAATCTAAATCAAACCCTAATCCCAGTCAATAATAATGCTAACTTAGATTCCTCAAAGGGAAAACTTTATGCAATCAAGCACATGGTTCATAAACTGAGTGGTGATTTATTAAATCTCAAAAAATAATTTGGGAATACTAGAGGGGAAGGTCCAAATCAAAATTATATATTTAATAAGTACAATAGGCCTTTCAATCTATCAAATAATAACCCCAAACATTCACCAAACAAACAATATTTGTGACTTAGCTCTATCTAATTGGTGTAGGGTGCATAACACAACTCAACATGGGGAATTGTACTGTATTGAAATTTAAATGCCTTTGAAATATTCTAAAAGGAGATGGAAGGGTATGAGGTAATACCATATCACTATAATTTCACTAGCACATCTAATGCACCAAGCATAACTATTATGTTTTAGACTTATGATTTACTAGAACAAGAAGTCAATGAACTTGAGGAAAAAACTAATGAATTCCACTATTTTTATAAATACCAAAAGAATAACTATGTATTGAAGAGTAGGACACAACAATAACATATTAATACCTTCACTCTTCCAAATAATGACACTTCAAACCTAGATCCAAAAGTTGACTATAACCCACCTCATCTAAAAATAAATGATTAACATCCTCAAATAGATACACAATATTCTTAACAAAGGTGGTTATAACATAGTGGAAGACATGAAGAATATTAAAGCAAACATCACTTTGCATGAGTTAGCCTAAATTATAGAGTAACATGATTTACTACTAAAATCATTAATTGAGAAACCTATTTTAGGTAAATAAAAATTAACTCACACAAATGTAATAATCCTGAAGAACAAAACTAAAGTTCCTCATTTTTTACTTACCATGAGAATATTTGGGAATAATTTACACAATGTTTGGTAGATTAAGGATCCTTAATCAATGTTATCCATTGAAATATATAAGAGTGGTGCTTTAATTAGAAAAAATAAAGGTCCTTATTGTAGGAGAATTACTCAATATCCACATGCAATTGGTCACAAAACCCAGAGTATAACAATTTATAAACATTTAGGTAGTTGACATACTTAAAACTTATGACATGCTCTTAAATTGTAATTGGTTTGAAACTCTCAACATATATATGAATACTAATTATTTTCATGTGGTTACCTTGGAGAGGGATAACCAATCAAATTAGAGTAGATAGGGAACCCAAAATGAAACATATAATTATAGAGTATAATGCTAGAAACAAATAAAATAATTTTTTTCCCATCTAAAATTGGTATTTACACTCTGACCACAAAATATGTTCCCAATAAAGAGAAGTTTTGTGATGTTTTAGGACTTTTGACCATGCATTTTGATGGAGCACATTCAAAACAAGGATCAGGTGTAGGCATTATTTAATTGACACACATAAAAAAAAACCTTGTTATTTACAAATTGCAATTTCTATGTACTAACGATCTCACTAAATATGAAGATTTGGTTTTAATATTACAATTTTTCCTCAAGCATAATGTTAGAGAGCTCTTGGTTTATGTTGATTTTCAATGGTAGTAAATCAAGTAAAGAGTAAATTTCAATGAAAATTTTCTTCTATGAAGATATACAAACAGAGAGCCTATGATTTAATTGAGTCATTTGATGATTTTAACACCATACATGTTCCTAGAGAATAGAACTAGACAATGGATTATTTAACATATTCTATTTCAAATTCAGTTCCTCTTTAGGAATCAAAGTTGCAAAATTTTTCAGTTGAGTTTGTTCCATGTTCTTCTATTCCTGATAATATTTACAAGTTGAAGGTGTTTGATAATGATCAATAGATAATATAGTTTATAAAAAATATAGGGGTATTTAAATCATAAATCATTAATGAATAAGAGCTAGACCTAATTCTCAAATAGGGAATAAGAGACAATGGTATTTTTCAACTTAAAGAGAATCAAATCCCAAAAGGTATGGTGTCCTTGAAGATTTTTTTAGACCTCAATACACATGCATGAGATCATTGACCAAGACAAAATGATACACATAGGTTTACCCTAGTTGATTTGGGAATAGAGGAATCCCCCCATCATGTGAATATTGTATTGAGTTATTCTGATTCGAAAAATGAGAGGCTAAAAACTTTATTGCAATAATAAAAAGATGTAATTCCCTGGTCATATGATGATCTATTTTTTTATCATAGAGTTATTATGCATATAATACCACTTAGATAGGATCATAAAAATTTTAGGCAAAGGAAAATACTAATTAACCAAATCATAGAGCTACTCCTTTACAAGGAAGTCCAAAATTTACAGCCATAATCATTTTACCAATTAGACATTCAATTTGGGTTGAACTTTTAGTCCTTGTATGTAAGAAAAATGATGAAATTAGAATTTGTGGTTATTTTATAAATCTGAATAAAACATCAAAAAAATATAATTATCCTTTACCTTTGCTTTGTAAAGTGATTCAAATAGCTAGTGGATCTAAAATGATGTATTTCTTAGATGGATTTATAGGATATAATCAAGTCTTGGTTGATAAATATGATATAATGAAAACTGATCTCACTACTAAATGGAGACCTTTTGCATATAAAGGGATGCATTTTTTTGTAATTAATGCAGGTGAAACATTACAATGTGTCATGTATTTTATTTTTTAAGGATTGATAAGTAAGTGCATCATCATATATATGGATTATTTGACTATTTTCTCAAAAGACAAGTTAGAAAATTTAGATCATTTGCAAATAATTTTTAATCGATGTAGAAGGTATGAAATTTATTTGAATCTAAAATAAAAGTATTTTTAGAGTTACAAAAGGTAAATTACTTGGTCATATAATCACTAAAGAAGGAATTTCTATTGATCTAAACACAATCATTATTATTTTTAAAGTTCTATTTCCTAATAATAAGAAGGAATTAAAATATTTCTTTGGTATTATTAATTTTGTGCATAAATTTATCTTTGTATTTAATAAAATTGTTAGATATTTGAATTCCATGATAAAAAAAGATGCTAAATTCGAATGGATGCTAGAGGCCAAAAAATTATTTCAAGACATCAAGGATGCCATTGCTCAAGTTCTAGTTTTGGTTGGTCCTAAGTTTACAAAGGATTTATTCCTTTACTAATTTGCATCTAAACACACCACTACAACGATCTTCACTCGAAAAGTATATGAGCATGAAAACCCCATCACATTCATGAGTATGAACCTCAAGGATGAAAAATAAAAGTATTTAATGATTGAAAAATAAGCATACACTTTGGTTAAAGTAGTTAAGAAATTCAAGCATTACATACTGCATAACAAGGTCCATTCAATCATCCTAGATCCAACAGTGAAGCCTATGACTGCGAAAAATAGGTTAGGTAAACACAGGGGGAAACGAATGGAAAAGTTACAATAATTTGATCTTGAAATGAAGAAGGCAAATATGGTATGAGGTTAGGGTCTCACTTAGATGCTGACAAAATCAAGCTCCAAGATTACTATTGTATAAGTTTATCAATCTAAAATACTAGATAATGATTTGTATGATCATATCATACATTATCTTGTTAACTGAGAATTGTTATTTAAAACTAAATAAAGAACAAATGTAATCTCTCAAGTTGAAAACACTTCTTTACATGCTAAAGAAGGGAGTAGTATGCATAAATAATTATGAGAGAATCTATCTCAGTTGCATATCCAAAGAAGAAGCTAAATATATTTTAAGAATTTTCCATGAAATATTAGGAAGTGGGCATCCCTCTGGGAATATAACAACATACAATATTTTAAGATTTGGTAACTACTAGCCCTTAATTTTTAAGGATACACACAATCATGTGATAACCCAAAACTAATATAAGATATTTTATAGAAGAGATATACATGTAGCTATGATTCTTCATCTAGTAATTAAAGGTTACTCTTTTGCACGATGGAAATTATATTTTTTGTATCATCAATCCCAATTCATCTAAAGGGCATAAATTTATATTAATAATAACTGACTATTGCACAAGATGGATTGAAGTTATTGTTATGAGAAACTATAGAGCAAGAGATATTACCAAATTCATCTAATAAAATATTATTACAAGGTTTAGTACACCATTTTAATTAGTATATGATAATGGTCATGTTTTCCAATCAATATAATTTACATAATGGGCCTATAATAATAAGATTATAATCAAGTTTTATACTAACTATAACCCACAAGGTAATGGTGTATCATAATCAACCAATAAAATTTGTATCAATGCAATAAAGAAGTCTACATATAAAAAACCCAAAGAGTGGCAATAGTTACTAAAATATGGGGCTAACAAAAATTGGTACAAGTAAGCTCTCATGGCATCCCCATTTATGTTAGTATATGGGCATGAACAAATTTTTCTAATCACTCTCAAATTGTCCACTTATCAGTTCATACGAGAATACATGGAAGATGATGACAAGGTTCAATCTAGATTGATGGATATTATCAAAATGGAATATGCACGTGAATAATGCCTTCATAACTTTAGTAAACATCAAAATGTGGTTAATAGATGATTTAATAAGAAATCAAAGGTAAAATACTTAAAAATTTTAGATTTGGTCCTATTGTAGAATAAATTACATGATAAGAAAGAGTAGCATGATATTTTCAACCCCATGGATTGGTCCATTCAAAATTACAAAAATACTTAGAAATAACACTTTTCAATTGAAAGATCTACAAGGTAATTATTTGGCCTTTCCTATGAATGGACTATATTTAAACCATTACTTATTAGTTATAACTTCACAAATTGATTCATAATGACTGTAAGTCATAGTTTAGGAGTAGGGATAGGTAGGTAATTATATAAGTTTCTTTTAATTCACTACTTTCTAATCTTCCTAGTTATATTGGTATTGCTTTTAGTTGATAGAATAGGTTGTTTTTATTTATTGTAGTTACTGAATAAGTCCTTCAAGATAGTAGTTTAGTTGAATAAAGAAGCTTGTGATAAAATTAGAATTCACATGTGTATTATAGGCTAATAATTAGGTTGGCCTAAGTTAGGAATATTGATAAATGTCTGATCTTGGGAGAATTGGATGAGGTCTAAATTAATATCAATTACTATTTATGAATGTTTCATATTCTATTAAAATTGAAAATTCATTCTATTGAGTTATTAGTTGTTACTGAAATAGTTTTTACATTATAAAAGAGCCTTACTTCCACTTGAAACATTTTAAAATTGGTTTGGTGGAAGTTTTTAACAAGGGAAATATTATTTCACTAAAGTTATCTGACAAACCCCTAAATCAAGCTATATTTATTCCCAAGATTTGAGAGGAATTTAATACATAATTATAAAAAGGGGAGAAAATAATTTTTCTCATAAAAACATTTAAAAGTATTTTCCTCCTTAGAAGGTGATTTGGGTAAATCTCCACTAGGGTTATGAATACCTAGTTGGCAGTGGAGTAAGGCCTAGAATGGAGCCAAAGCTAACTCTATCAGGGCTATGGACTTCGAGCTAGCAACAGAGCAATGCTCAATAATTTTAAAAAAATAGAACCTTTGTTAAGTCACTAATCCTAATTTATCTTATTAAAACCCATAACATCTATAATTTAATTATTGTACACACATGTATGGTTCTTTTCTAATTTCTAAACTTTAATTATCACTAGATAAATATTTAGCTTGAAGTTTCAGTTTTAATATTTTCATGGATTTTTTTGATAAAGCATTAATTTATTTTCTTATCTTAATCATAAATTATAAGTTATAATGATTTATAGTGTTTCCCTGCATAAGTCATCATTTGTTGTCACCAATACACCCCCATTATAAAAAATGGAGACCCCTTAGATTTCAATGAATTTTCTCTTAGTAAGTACATGTTGCTTGGGATTGGATTTGGCATGATTTATCTTTCATCTATAATTGGTTTGAAGTCAATGTATTATTCATGCTTTTATTCTTTATTTTTGACTTTTAATTTCATGTTCAAGTGCTTTGATGCAGGGTTCATCTTCATACATCAATCCATTTCATGTTCTCAAAACCAAAAGACAGTGGCCTTGTTGGGACTTTATTCTAAAAAATATATTTATTAATAATCTAGGAATTATTTAATTTGGGGTTTATCTTTTAATATGTAGAATCACTCTCTTTCATAACTAGTCATATGCAATCACATTAGACTTTACCTACTATGGATTTGGATCTAATCCACATCACATCTTTGCATCACTGTATTCATTCAAACTATTCACAACCTTCACACATTAAACACAATATGTGAGCTAGGAATTTGACTCAAGAGAGGATGGTTAGTATTGTGTTAGTCCTAAAATGAAAACAAATTGATAAAAACACACTAACTAGCATAAAATCTCTAGGCCTAGACACTAGGGAGAGATTAGTTAAAAAACATGCATAAAACACACAACTAAAATGCAAAAAAAACTTTCTTTTACATTCCTTGGATGTTCCAAAATGCTTGTTGTAATGGCTTGCTTAGCTTGTGCTCATGAAGTATTCATCAAAGGAGGCTTGGCTATCTCCTCTTCTCCTTGGCATCTTGTGGCTTTGGATTGAAATCAATTTGGCATGATAACACTAATTGTAATGGATTTTGGAATCATTTTTTGCATTATATATTTGCACCAAAATAGCTTAGAAATGATGTTCATGGCCTCTATATTTATAGATTTTTAAAAATGACTAGAATCAACTTGAACCATCCATCTCAAGATTGGGATGTGTGGCTAAGGATTAATCCAATTATGCAATTAAAATTGATAAATAGTCTCATCAATATTTGGGATAGAGGAGAAATTAAGAGGCATGGAGGGCATTGATGAGGTATGGGAGGCATGAATCTTGATATTTGTGGCATTTATGGCCTAGGGATGTCTTCCCAAGAAATGAGGTCATCTGATGATACAAATATTCAATATTCATTTCTAAAAATAAGTATTCAACAAGTTTCCATGTAATTTTAATTAGGCTCTAATTTGGTTTAATTAGATCTTAAACATGATTAAGTATTTTGTGCACAAATTACTCAAATTGATCAGAATACCTTGTTATTGGTCAAAAATTTGACTGGATTGAAATTAGAATGTGATGTTAGATGCATTGGAACCATTATCCTATTTAGGATGTTTTCAACACAAAATAAAAAAGACACGTGTCTGGTGCAAGATATTTGATAGGAAAGAGCAATCCAAAGCACCTACGTGCAAAATTGGCATTTTGACTCAGAATGATCTGATCAAAGTTAGCTAGCCCATAAATTGCATTATCCCATTTAGGGAAACCCTAGACAAAATCAGCACTTGAATATATCAATTTCAACTCATTTAATGCATTTTAATGTTTTAGGCCAAATTTTGCACTTTAGGTGGAAATTGGTCAAAAGCCTAGTTGGAGGTCATTGGTGGCCAGATTTAGGTGTCTACAGTTTGCCCTTATTTGGGAAGATGTTAAAAATCATAGGCAAAGTAATGTCTTCTCAAATAATGAGAGATGGCTTGTATGCCAAAAAGAAGATGATGGCTGAAGAAAAAGCTATAAAGAGTGTTTGGGAAGCCTATGATGATGCCCCCTTGAGGGAGTGGCCATCACATTTGTTGATGGATGGTCCCTAAAAAATAAACAAGAAAAAATGTGGAATTAACTCATGGTTAATATTAATTCAAATGAGAAAATGCTTGCATGCATTAATTTAAAAAAGATGCTAATTTACTCAAAGGTGGTTATAAAAGTCAAAATAATGATTTGCCCATAGGTAGTTATAATCATTAAGAGGACTTGGATTGAATGAAGATGATGATGCCCTAGTTAGGGTTTATTAGCAAACACAACTCAAGGATATAACTTGGAATACATATTAAAGATGAGTGGGTAAAAAGTAGGGAAAGAGATAGATAGAAGAATAATATTGATCAGTGTGAATGATTCAGTTGTACCTACCAATGAGGAGATGCTCATCTTGATTAGAAATGATACAACTAGAATGGTCAATGGGTTGATTTGATCAAGGGTGGGATGGAAGGATTTACCAAGGTGCCAAGGAGAAACTTTTGTGGCTTCATTGATTGTATACCTTCTTGAATATAATTTTTTCTATAGCATGTGATGGTAGACTTCATGATAGAACACCATGAAGACTTGGCCAAAATGTGCATAAAGACTAACTCCCAATCTAATAAACACTCAAAAATAATGCACCAATGATAAAAACCATGATGACAATGTTAATGGATGAATATGGATAGACTCAAGAATAATGTGCTCAAGGAATCACCCAACAAAAACATATAGATTGAGTCAAGGTAGCAATGCTGAAAGCAATGAAATACGCAAGAGAACAAATAAACAAACAAATAGAAAAAAAAAAAAGACAAATAAACAACTTGAAATAAACAAACAAATAGAAAGCCTGAAAACAAAAGCAAAAGAAAGCATCCTAACAATGGCCATGCCCCAGTAAGGTGGATCAAGAATAACTGACTAGGCTTAGATAGGACAAATATTGTGGGATTTTTGAAATGTTATGAATGTTTTTAGAATTTTGAGGTATCTTAACTTGTTAGATAATGACAAGATACCTACTTGTAAAATGGAAAGAGTATATGGAAAGGGGGACTGAGGTGGCCTCAACATGAATTGAGCATGATCCCCATAGTCCTAAAATGACCTTAAGTCATAGTAATTCGATCCACATAAAAGGTAGTTAAAAACCAACTAGGTCCCAACAAGTTCTCAAATCTGGTAAATGGCCAGTCAAATGAAAACAATAATGGCAAGGTGATGCAACAATGCATGATAAACAAGTGTTGACCCTAGTTTACCCATAGATGGTTATAACTAAGATAATACAACATAGGTTAATGATACTAATTTTCCCATTGGTAGTTATAATTAGTAACAAGATTGGTGAGACACTAATTTTCCCATAGGTAGTTATAATCAAGCTCACATAAATGAAGTTGATATGATGGAAAATGAAATATATCTTGCTAGATCAACTATCACACTACTTTCAGAGATTATCATTGTAAACATAGATTTGATTGATTATTGAAACTTGATTTGAATCACCCCATAAAAGGTGCAATAAGAACCAAATGAACCAAGATCAAAATAAGATTGGGTAGGATGACTAAAAACAAGCTTTGGTTTAGATAGGAATGGCATGTTAGGATGGTATGGTTTTACTTAGGATAATGATGGTTTGATAAATTGAAAAAAATGGTAAGCAGGTTGCCCCCAAGTGATGGGGTGAATAACAGGAATATGAGATAATGGTAAATGGATATATGTAACAATGGCAATGGCATGGAAATGTGAAATGGTATGGTACATGTTTTTGTCTTAGGTGTGGTTTTTGATTCTATTGTTCTTGTTGATGGGGAGATGCATGTCCTAATCAGTAAATGATACAAATAGAATACTTGATCATGTTAATTTCTATCCCACACCTCATCTAAATAGTTTCTCTATCAAGAACTACCTACAAAATGTGATTTTAAGAATGTTGTTGTGATCTTCATTGGTCATTGATTCTAATTCCTTCAAGCATGAAGACAAGCTATATTTATATCCTCTGTAAAGGAAAGTATGGCCATGGATGGTAAACAAGGACAAATAATAGATGGTATGTTTGATTATGAAATGAAATGGTAGATGATAATGGATTTTGTAATGGTTGGGAAATAAATGAAGATCAAGACATCTAGTCACATGTAATGTTGTTGATGCTAGATTCAACATAACTTTGGTTGTGGTAGGGCTGAAGACTTGTTCTCTCGATAGGACCACCAAAATTTTCTATTGTTTGATCTTGAGAGTAACTACCATCTAATTAGGTTGTAGATTGGAAGATATTTTGATTTGATCTTTCATTTTGTCTTCATTAAGTAATGAATAAATTTTGTGCTTAGATATTGGTGCCTTAAAGAGGTTTTCACTAATGAAGTTATCTTGATTGTCCCATAGCACCTTCAAGAAGGTTTCACTAAAGAATGTTGACTTTTGAATTTAATTATCTTCTAGTGCTTACAAAAAAGTTTCACTAGAAGATGTTGAGTTTTGACTTTGATTATCTTTTAGCACCTCTGAAAAGGTTTCACTAGGAGAGTGTTCTTTTGCTATATGAATATGGTCTTAGCCTCCTTGTTCTTCTTCAATTGCTATGTTGTCATGGATGTATTTCAACAAAGTGTGATTCTATCAATCCTAATCGACACTTGTGGGAGATGGAATGTCAACGATATGGCTATTTTGGTTGATGGTAATGGCCTATGGAATGGTAATGGAATGGGGAGAGGCTACATAATCCTTATAAAATATACTAGGATAACTTGTGTTAAATTTGAATTACTCATCCTCAAAAATTGTAGAAGGATCATAAATGTATTTAAATTGATCTGCAAGGCATACGTAAGCAATGTTGTAACAATTATGAATATATTATGTATCTAAATTTGATTCTAATTCAAAGGACTTTAAATCCAATGTTGAGAGTAATGTTAATTTTTATTTTGATGTTAAATCTGATATCAATTCAAGAATAAAACCTAACTCTAACTCTAATTCTTCATCTGATGGGTACTCTATTACAATGACATCTTTTTGGATATTTGGTATTGGATAAGTAATAGCCAATGATGGCATAATGGGCTACACAAAAACTAGTTTGTCAAAGTCAGACTCCTCTACAATAGGAAAAAGGTCAAGAGACAACTCCTCAGAGATTGGTTTGACAAAGGGAGGCTCTTGAAAAATAGGCATATAGTCAAGGTAATGATTCACCCAAAGGCAATTATAATCATTAATAAGTGACTCAAGAGAGACTAGCTCATTAGAGTGAGACTCCTTGACAACTAGTATAGGATCAATAGGTGATTCATCACAGGTTGACTTATCATAAATGGTTGATTCAATAGAAACATCTTAGATTAGTTGGTTCTCTTGGCCTTGGCTTCCAATGAGTTAGAAAATACTAATTTTGAACATAGCTTGGTCTTCAAAAGATTGGATTAGTTGAGGTTTAGATGGGATTGGTTCTGGATGAGGAATGGCTTATGGTTGGATAAGGTAGGGCCTTGTGGAGCATGATTACTCACATGAGCCAAAGGATGAAGTCCTCAAATGGTAACGATAGGGAATTGTGGGGCTTGATTACCTACACAAGCCAAAGGACTAGGTCTTGGAATGATGAAGGGGCATTGTGGAGCTTGATTGCTCAAATAAACTAAAGGATGAGGTCCTAGTATAGAAATGGTTTGGCATTATGTAACTTGATTGCTTGCACAAACTAATGGATGAGGTCTTGGTATAGAAATGGTTTGGCATTTTGTAACCTAATTGCTTTCACAAACCAAAGGATGAGGTCTTGGTATGGTAATGGTATTACTTGGATATTACAGAGCTTGATAGCTTGTATAATCCAAATGAGGGTTAGGGGTATTCGATGATCCAATAACAAAAGGACATTATGGAGTTTGATAGTTTGTATAATCCATAGCATCTAATTCCTCTTGATAAACCATATCATCCCAATTGTGAGTTGGCTTATAAGCTGGTTCTTGACTATGTTCCACATACTGATTATTATAAAGAGGGTATGGATCCATATCCCAAACAATATTGTCTATAGTTAGGTCTTTAAATTCCTCCTCACAAGCCTCTTCATGCCAATCAAGGTCTCAATTTGTATTTTGTGGATTTTGACTATGTTCCCCATATGGAGTATTGTAGGAAGAATAATAAAACTCCTTCAAAAATCTTTCTCTATAGGGGTTCCTTGTGGGATTTTATGTGGCTATTCTATCATAAGTTGGATTATACATGACTCCATCATAAGTGTAGGTAGAAATATCTGTATAAATGATGAAAGCTCTGAAATAAAAATGCTTAGAGTTATACAAACTCTAAAAAATTGTTCAAAGGACAAATGGTTCAAACTTGGTTGAACTTGATCGAAGGGGTAGAGTTGTATCTCCGATATGGTCTAAAAGTGGAGCTGTATCTCCAAAATGATTTATGCTAAGACTTGGAATAAAATATTCTAACATCAAATGTCTAATGTCAAATTTTATATGCACAAAAGGTCAAGCATCTAAATAAAAATTGCCATGTCAAAGGTCTAGGTCAAAGTTTTCCAAACAAGGTCTAAAATAGGAAAGGGAAAAATTGAGTTACTAGGTCTTTTGGCCAAATGAGACATCAAAAGCTAGGCTCAAATAAATAGGCATGATGTGATTTGATTTAATCTAACAAGTTTGGAAACATATTTGACATAGACCTGACACATGGAATCAAACATAAACATGATTAGTTGGCATCAGGCATAAGGCAAAAGGCATTTGAGAAAGACTATGTTCTCACAAATAAAGGTACAAATAATGATGAGGATAGGCATTGAACAAAAAAAACATCAATAGTTTTCAAATTTAGGTAATCGATTAACTGAAGTTATGCAACCTAAAAGAGAAAGATCTATGTATCAACCCCATGAATTAAGGCCTAAATAGAAATCAATCAATATTTGAATCCAAACTTGACAAGGTTAATTGAAAACTCAATGTTGAAAACTAGGATTTTACCAAACAAACTACACAAATAAGGACAACATGATGACACATAAATGAGGTCTAAATGGTTGATGTGACGTGGTTTGAAACAAATAGTTTTTGGCACAAGGTAAACTAGTCTTGAAATAAATTGAGTAGCCTAACATGCTTGAATGATTTGATCTATGTTATATTTCAAAGACTCATAAAGGCTCAAAATGTTTGACATGATTTTGGAAGCATAACACTACCCTACTCAAATAAAATACATGGTTTTGACATGGCTTATGAACAAATAAACAAGTTTTAGTCTCAAAACATACCAAGTAAAAATGACTAAAATACACTAAGTATAATCATCTGAATCCTAGCAAGGGTATGGTAATGTAGGGTTGAATAAACTATCAAGCTTTTGAATGTTTTTATGGGAATCAATTGCACAATGAATTTTACATTAAATAATGCAAAAGACACACAAATATTTAATGACTATGGCATTAACTAGTTGTAAAAAGGTCTAGTCCTTTTTACAATCACTACATCTTGTTGTTCGATCAGTGTAGTGCGATGTCCAAATGTAGATACATCCCATGTGCAACTCAGAAGGAGTAAGTCAAGTCAATGCGAGGAGATGAAACCCCAGGCCAAAGCTTCCCTAAAAAACTTATGGGAGGTAATGATGTCCCCCTCCAAGCCAAGATGCAATGAAATAAAGTACATAAGAGAAAGACTTTAGGGGCATTTTCAAGGTTACCCAAACTTTGACAAGTTTTAGGGAGTGCTTTAGACGACATTATTTCTAAGCCTTGGACTAGGATTTTTGAAATAAGGATGGTGCTTTTGATTTCAAGGGTTCCCTAAAGGGGATAAATGGAAGAACATACACGCATCATCCTTGTATTTTGTGAAAACAAAGTGCTAATTGAAATAAGTGAAAAAAAATTGACAAGTGTGTTCAATTTTAAGCCCAAATGAAAGATTTGGTTGTGTTCATTTGACCCCTTAGTCTTAATTTGTAATTTTGAAAGTTAAACAATATCACCCTAAATGATTTTCCTTTAAGCACTAAAATGAAAAGTTTGATTCATTTTAAAACACCCCAAAAGAAGTTTAAAAACATCAATTTAAGCATGATTTGATGATTTTTCAAGTAAAACCTAAAAAAAAATGTTAGAAAGATGTTTATCTTAAAATCACTTTTGAAGATGAAACAACCGACTTAGAAAAATGAGCTCTTAGGTTTGTCTAAAAAAACACAGTGACTGCCAATAGTTATACTAACTGGTGATGGCAATGTTTATGCAGACTGATGATGGTTTTACTAACCGAAAATAGTTATATAAACCAACATCAATTTTACTAATGCTAATCGATGATGGTTATGAAGATCAATGACAGTTTTACTCAACTAATGATGGTTACTATGTAAACCTATGACAAAGAAAAAAATAGAAAAAAAAGTTAAAAAATCAAATTACAAAAGTTTTAAAGATCCAAATGAAGATTTTAAAGTTACAGAATGATCTTCTTCATGTGTGGGATGCGTTGGGTCCCACTGGGCGTGCCATTATGTGAACTAGGAATTTGACTCAAGAGAGGATGGTTAGTATTGTGTTAGTCCCAAAATGAAAACAAATTGATAAAAACACACTAACTAGCATAATATCTCTAGGCCTAGACACTAGGGAGAGCTTTGTTAACAAACATGAATAAAACACATAACTAAAATTCAAAAGAAACCTTCTTTTACCTTCCTTGGATGCTTCAAAATGCTTGTTATAGTGGCTTGCTTGACGTGTGCTCATGAAGTCTTCATCAAAAGAGGCTTGGCTATCTCTTCTTCTCCTTGGCACCTTGTGGCTTTAGCTTGGCTTGGAATCTAATTATTCAATTAAAATTGATAAATAGGATCATTAATATTTGGGATAGAGGAGAAATTAAGAGGCAAGGAGGGAATTGATGAGACATGGGAGGCATGAATCTTGATATTTAAGGCATTTATGGCCTTGGGATGTCTTCCTAAGAAATGAGGTCACCTAATGATGAGAATATTCAATATTCATTTCAAAAAATAAGTATTCGACAAGTTTCCATGGAATTATTAATTAGGCTCTAATTTGGTTTAACTATCTCTTAAACATGATTAAGGACTTTGTGCACAAATTACTCAAATTGATTATAATGCCTTGTTATTGGTCCAAAATTTGACTGGATTGGAATTAGAATGTGATGTTAGATGCATTAGAACTATCATACCATTTAGGATGTTGTCAACACAAAATAACAAAGGCACGTGTCTCGTGTAAGAGATTTTATAGGAAAGAGCAATCCAGAGCACCTAGGTGCAAAATTGGCATTTTGACTTAGAATGATCTGATCAAAGTTAGCTAGCCCATAAATTTCATTGTCCCATTTAGGGATACCCTAGCCAAAATCAGCACTTGAATATATAAATTTCAACTCATTTAATGTATTTTAGTGTTTTTAGGCCAAATTGTGCACTTTAGGTGGAAATTGGTTAAAAGCCTAGTTGGAGGTTATTGGTGGCCAGATTTAGGTGTCTACACAATATTCCTATTGCCTATAAATTCAAGCAAGTTCTAAATGTCAACCTCTTATTCAATCACATCACACAAAGAATTATTTCAAAGCTTCAAATCACAAGTTTAGTCCATGTGTTAACCATGCATCTAATCACAACATATAAACCCATGGGTTATCGCATTTGCATTTGAAGTTTTTTTATCACAAAGGTCCAAGTCATTCAATCTATTCCAAGTGTCGAATTCACATAACTTTATGGATTCTAAACTTAGTGATTAAAAAATTTCAACAAAGTTTCATTATGGGTATGCAATTCAATCGAAGCAAGCCACTTGTCAATATTCAATTCATTCACATCCTTGTAGTCTATTGATCAAAACATTTATGACACAAAGTTATAATTTACAAAAGCATGAACCTATCATATGTATCCATGTGTCACAACCTCATACCTTCACAATGCAAAGCATAAGTTTAAAGAGTATGACACCATGACATATGATAGTGTGCCATGAATTCATAATGTTGTAACATTATATAATTTAAAAGGAAATTCACAATAGAGTTATTATGCATGTTGTTTGTGAATTGTGATCCAATTGGAGCATGCCACTTGTAATTATTATGCATTTACTTAAAAATGACTTTATTCAAACATTCAAAGAAATATTGTGACTATGTGAGATGATGAGACGTGGAAACACTATAATGAAAAATACACAACACCACCTAGATTTACAATGATAACTAAAAAGGGTCATGTTTAAAAAAAAAGTTGACTCAATACTTCAATATCCCATTGAAGTCCAAATTAAAGAAACATGTCTAGGTTGAATTTTCCCATGAAGGAAATGAATTGAAAAGCAAAGTTTGAATAAAATGAATTGGAAAAAGTTGTTTAATTAAATTAAGACACATGAACTAAATTGATTGTCAAAACATTTAAAATCCATTGAAATAATTTCAAAACCAATAACATTCAAGATGATGTAATGAACTCACAAATCTCATGATCTATTATCTTTTGAACACATAAATTTAGATTATGTACTTGAGCAAGCAAAAGATCAAATTATTTTAATAGATAAGCAATTCAAGATCATCATGCAGGCCAACATGGAATATTTCTACTCATTTTGTATAAACTACATCTGTATGGACATTTTGTTCCATAGTGGATTGTCCATGTATTATTTCATGGACCCTTGATTATGGAGTAATAGTGAATTAAACCTTTTCAAGGCTCTATATTCATAGATACATGCATGGCATTAAGATGATAGTTTATTTATTTTATCCACTAGTCTATGCATCCATCAATGAAAGACCTATGCCTAGATTTTTAGAAGAGGTAAGGATATCACTAGTTAAAATTTGTGCCTACTGGTATTATAAATATTACATCATAGTCATAGTAGAGGGTATATTAGAGGCCCCATTGACATTGCCTAGGTTTGTCCTTGATAAATTAGAAAAGTAATAAATTGATCATCAAATCATGAATGGGGTAAATGGTTCCTTCAAGAATAATAAACAAGATATGGTGCATCCCCTACCTATTCAAGTTGGGAGAGATAATTTTAAGGTATGGTCATCATTAACCAATGCTACAACCCACTAGTCTTCATTTGCATTGCTTGATAATGAGCTCAGAGATTGGGATCCTAATGGTAGAGTGGAAATTCATGTAAGGCAATTGAGATGAAAGGTCCAAATTATATACCATCATGTGCTACATACATTGGAAAAAATATTAATTAATGCTCAAGATAAGGATGATATTACAAAGAAAATTCAAGCTGTAGGAGTCACATTGGAGACAACCAGTAAAATTCAGTTTGGAGGTGTAGAGGAAAGGCAAAAATCAGTAGAGAAGGGAGATATTATTTTAACTAATGAACACATGAGAAGGAGGATAGTACATGGACTTCCACTTTCACCTAATTCACAAAGAACAACTCCTCTACCTATGGGAGCTTAGTCATCTCCTATTATTCTAATTTAAATTCTTATTGTTTCATCTCAAGGACAAATATTAAGGCCATTGCACAAGGGTAGGTTCATGTTTACTACCAATAAGCTCCCATCAGTACTCAAATGCATGATTTTAGTCCCCCTTGTATGTCCATGAAATAACTATAAGATGTACCACTTGATTCCCCTCTTTATATCAATTCAATAACTCAATGTTGAGGTTATGGTACCCATGAAGGACATTCAAATGACAAAGATATATAGCAAAATTTGTTTGAAATTGGATCAATTTCCATATTTATTGCACTAGTCCAAGCTACTATTGCCACTCCTATTTCAAATGTTGAAATTAGATTGGTTTGAACTCAATCAAAACCCACAACATCAAAAGCCACAACATTTATGTCTTAGGATTCCCATGTTTAACAAAAATATTATATTCCCATGCCTTTTGTTGCTCCCACCATTTCTTACATAGTCAAAAAAACATGGGAATTGAATAGATGAGTCTATCTAAAATGACATTTGTTAACTTTGGACCCTCTCAACATCACTTCTACTTACAAGTTCATAATTATGTCACGTTTTCCAAGTCTTGTTAGCATACCCATTTCAAAACCTAAGGACCTTGTTGGAAAAGGTAAAATGACTCAAACACAACTAAAGGATGTATTGGAAGTAAGAAAGGTATTAACTCAGGGAGGTGGTGTCACCCAAGTTACCATGTCATCATCATCAACCACTTCCATTCCAATTATCTTTACTAAACTAGTTTCTTTCATAACTCCACCCAGGCCTTTTCCTACCCCTCAAGCTACTTCATCATATACAAGGATTGATTTTCTCTTATCCAATTCCAAAGTCTAAATCAAGTTCTAACATCTCCCCCAACTAGACCACCCACTACTATTTATTCCCTTACCTTACCCACTAGAAGGAAGAACTTGATATTAAAAATACAACCCATAGATTATGATGATATTTGAATAGGATATAGGGTCTATGAAAAGGGTAATCAGAAGGAAGGTTAAGCATGCATCAAATGGTTACGTATGAGACTAAAGAGTAAATCTTCACCTTGAAATAAAAATAAAAATAAGACCATGTGAAAGAGATGAATATGAAGAGGGCCCTAAATCTATCATAACTTCTACATGAGACACAAATGAAAAAGTAGTTTAGGGATTATAACAGAAGATGCAAAATTATAGACTTGTATCAAATATGATGTTCCTTATAATGTTATTATTGATGTGAAAAAATCATTAAAATATTTATATAGCCTATAGGTTGAGGTTATTGAGGCCAAGATCAAAAGCTCTTCTTTGAGAGGTTAGGAAATACTAAGATAAACTTATAAAATTGGAGAATAGACTTAGCCACCATTACTAAAGAAATGAAATGGGGTAAGTGTTATACATAGAGGTAATGCCTCTACTAGATATAAATTTATTTTAGACTTATTCCATGGGTATGAAAACATATTTTCGAGAATGGGACTATAAAATGCATGGAGTGTTCTGGATTGTTGACAAGGTTGTTGATAAAATTTTGGAAATATTTAGGGAGGCCAACATATGTGTAATTTTTATTCCAAATGGGTGGTTGGTTACACATGATCACTTCACTATTCAACTAATTCCCTTTATGACAATTTTTGAAGAAAGGATAAAACATACAAACCAAGGTAGTGTTAGGAAAGTAATTGAGCTGGTCACATATGCAAACAAAAAGGTAGAAAGATTAATTTACATTTAAATAGGTCCTATATGATCCTCTCATAAATCATTATATATTACTAAGAAAGGCTAAATTTCTCTTCATACCACCAAGTGTGGACTTAGCTTAGGTGGATAAGTAGTTTACAACTATGGCACTTATTCTAGGAAGTCATCATCTAAACCCAGTTGTAACTATAAGTCCACATAATTTAGTAGCTTCTTCTACTAGTGAAGCACAAAGCTAGCTATAGTCATCTAAAAATATATTTATAATTATAACAGTCTTATCTAATTTTTAGTTAAAGTGACTTAATTTTAATTGTATCACTCTAAGATCATTGCATGTACTCTATTTTTATCATGACAGTGCTAATCATTAGCCTATTTATACTTTGTAATATGCCTCCCAATGTGGGGAATATTTTGGAATATCAATACAAGCTTCATAATTCTTATGAAATTCTAATGATCTTATGTTTTTGTTCTCTTTCTCAAGTTTTATGAATGTGTGAATGATTTGAATTAAATTATTGATTTGTGAGATTTAGATATGTTGTTAACTTGCAAAAGTTAAATTGAGTGAATAAATATTATCACTAGTTCTGTATATAGAGATATTAATATAATTTTAGTTTATGAATGAATGTGCATGTTAGAAATTTGTTATAAATAAGATATATTCTAGGCTAATGTTATATGATTTAGTTGTAGATAATTCCCCTTAGACTCTTCATTGTTTCTATTTTTCTCTAAGTGTGTCACTATAGCAAGATAGACATTAGTTTTATTTTATGCTTAATCTCACCAATTCAATTCACTTAAAATATCTAATTCTTGTTGAAATTAGATACCATCCTTTTTTGCCTACTTTACCTTCATTTCCATTTTTTTAGCAGATATAAATCACTCTAGTATAGTTCCATATGTGAATAAGTCCATCTTTGGTTTAGAGATAATTAATTTTCCATAAAATAGAGTGACCTATTGTAAGTCCTTGGATGATGAATAAGTACCTTGCTCAAACTGTTATTCCACCATGACTACATAGAATAGTCATAACCTACAACTTATCTCTTGGAGTGTGTGACCACCAGTCCTAAAATGAGAGGGATTTACCCTATCAAACTATTAGATTAGGTGTATAAAACATGCATTAACAAGAAGATTAGATCCCTTGATAACACTAAAAAAAAGTAAATTTCACAATACCACTCTCTTATTTATATAACTTAATCACAAGTGTTGACCCCAAATATAATGTCCAACACCTTACATCCCAATATTGGGCCATGGATCACATTACATAAGGGGGCACTCACATGCCATACCTACACTTATCAAAAGAAAAAAAATATTATTGGTAGAATCAATCAACCACCCTCTATCTATGAATTTAGTTCTTAAAAGCAACAGATTAACATCTACATACTAAAAACATTATTCAAAAGACTCGTATTCCAATCCCACTTTAGACTTTGGAACATCTCATGATGCCCCACCTTTCTTAACATTTCACATTCACCAAGAATTACTAACAAATATTTTTGAAGACATTAAATATGCATGCCATCTAGAGGAAAAAATTCAAGGCATCTTCCTAGAACCAACTAATTTAAATATTTACGAAGATAATTAAGACATATCCTTCATGTTTACATTTCATGTTAGAACTATTTTCATATTACATTATAACATATATTAACATGTTTACTTACACTTTGAATTTCATTATAGCAATCATATAAGCTTATATTTTACATAAGTACACTTAACATCCTACTAAATATAATTTAAACATTTTCTCATAGCTATTATATCACCTTGTTCCCTTAGATATTTTCTATTCCCAAATTTTCTACAACATCATTCCCCTTGACTCATTTCTACAAGTGTAACCCATTAGCTCATTCCCTTAATCTTTTAGATATTCCTCAAAATATCCTTAAGTGTCATGACTCTACATACTTTCCTACCTATTTTAGTTCCTAAGTACAATCAAATTTCACTCCCAACCATATCCAATTGTCTCCTTAATAGATTTTGTAATGGATAAGAGTGTCAATTTTCACCCCAAATTCAGTTGTATTTTTTGTAGAAGCACCACTACTTCTTTCCTACATACCACTCATCCACAATCCCTATTAGATTGGAAACATTTTCAATCTATCTTTCATTATACCAAACCTCTTTATAAATTTGTATTGAGGAATCTTAATTACCATAATATCCCCCCATTGTATCACTTTCCATAATTTTTGGCACACTAAGGTCAGATTCAAGATCACACTCTTTGCTTAGGTACTAGTCTAGGTGTATCTAATCATAGATTCATTTGGTTCCCCTCTTCTGACTAAGTGTAAGTTTTCTTTGTATTGTCATATTACAAACCATTGTTTGCATTTTAAATTTATATTGAGTATATGAAAATCAAAATGTTTATAAATTCAAAAATAAAAATATCAAAATCCAAATCATAACTCAAAAGGCATGCTCACATATATCTTACTACCATGCCCTTACTCTAGTCGAATATGCAAAATGCACAAATGGCCTCATTAAGAGTTAAAGGTCCATTTGAATGTAGTAGGCTAACTAGTGGACAAGGGTAGGAGGCCACATATCTAAATTTCATGTCACCTACCTTTTCACAAATCTTGTACATAATTTTATTCATATATATTTCAAGTATGATAACATTATGACAATAATAGATATCTTGGATATAGGATTGTAAGTCAACCAACATTCCCCTTTGAGCTATACCTGCTTGAATACATATTCATATTTGGTTTTTAAGATGTTATTTTGACCATTTCCTTATATATCAAGGATGATTTTCAATTATTTTTAGATTATTATATTTTATCTATCCTTATTTAATATTAGACCTTATAGATCTAATTTAGCTTTTACTTCGTAGATATGTAGGCCCATCCTATTGCCACCTTCTTTAAGAGATATAATTTCATCACATCTAATTTCTATTAGACTAATATAAGTAAGATAACATTAAATTTATCCTTATAGTCTTACATCATTAGGGTTAATATAAGCATATTTTAATGATGAAATTTTCATTAGTTTCTCATGCCATAGTTAGACATGGAAATGTGCATATACCCTTTTATTAGAAAGGCTAGTCAATGTATATATATTTATTTTTTTAGTATCTCAAATATTTAATTTTTTTAGAATAAGTTTTTTCATTTAGCACCATCCCTTCCTACACTATATGTAAAATGACTAGCTTAGAGGGGGCATATGTATACAAATAAAATTTGCTTCACTACCATTTTTTGGGTCTAAGACTCATTGGTGATTAATCTATTATATTAAGGATTGAGGTACACTATTTTTGATCCAACATGCAATATAAGTGTCATGGGTACCTTATACCACTTGTATATTATTTTATTTATCCTCATCTACCATCCTAAAATCTCCTTTGATCTCCTTTAATTTTATTTCACCTGGTCAATGCCCCTAATCATTGCTAAGGACACTCTACTTTCCCATAATAAATGTCATTTATCATAGGACATGATAAGTGATGTAAAACATAATGAATTATGACCTATATGGTCATTCTTATCCATTTCTAAATGAATAATTCAACATCTGCGCTTCTCACACTGTAAATTTTCAAAAGAGTAAGCTAAAGTAACTTATTCAAAGAAAGACAAGTGGAGATAAATACCTTGTTATACCCACTAGCTTCATATAATTTTCCTTATCCTCCTTAGATCCCCTTAACTCTTCCTTTGATCCCATTTTGATTTTTCCTCACATTCAATCGATGTCATTGACCATGCTAGGGACACACTTTTTTTCCCCTTCATCACAAGCATGGCCAATGATGCCAACTGAAATGTGTTATAACCTAGGATATTGTGCCCCTATTTAAAAGATAAATGTTAGTTATTTTTCAAGGAATAATTTATCTAATTGTATGCATGTGCTCAAAAATATCCTTAGGGTTTCTAAAAAGGAATAGGGTAAATGAACTTCATCGAAGGGAGATAAGTTGTAGTATGGGTCTTGGAGACTCAAGAATAGGAGCTACACCAATGAGGTAGATAAAGTATTTGGATTTTCAAATTTTGGTATATTTAGGGTTACTTATATCATTCCTTACTCCTAAAACCATCTCTCACAAACAACTCAAAGCCAAGGGAAAGTTAGTGCATCAACAACTTGACTAAAGGTAAGTACTTATTTTCCTTATCTTACTTAATTTCATGTATTGTTTGATAATGCATTCAAAAAGTTTCATATTATTTATATTATAATACATGTTGGTGACCATTTAATTTATTGTTATATTTGTAATTTTATAAGACTCTTTCCTATTACCATAGTCCTTGACCTATATAACTTATCTCTTATTTATTACCTTGTTAATATTTACCATTCTAAATATTTAGAGGTTGCATGTATAGAAACCTATTAATATAACCATCATAAACCTTAGCTACAATATAGTTTACTTACTACATTACACCATAAAAACCTCTTGTTTATAGCATATAGATAACACTATAGACTTTCATGTTTGATATAGACTTTCATGTTTGAGTTAGATCTAGAATGACCTTATAATTTTTACCTATTTCAAGGCTTGTATATGTAGAGACCCATTTATAGGATTAATACATGGTGCATGTGACTTGATTGGGCCCAATCATGCACCTAATGAATAAATTACATGTAGGTGCATGATTAAGGCTAATTGAGTCCATCTTAGATGGGATTGGGTGATTGAAGATGGATTGGTCTCAATTGTGAATTTGTAAACTCAACATTCTACATTATGGAGTTTTCATTTGAGGCTTAAATCTCAAATCATCTTTCATAAACCATAGAAGGTGAAATGTGAATGGGTTCTTGCTTCATAAGAATATTTTTTTTTAACAACTCTCCTCTTCTTCCTTGTTCAATTTTTACAAGAGGCTTGATAAATTATAGATGCTTCCTTTCTTTTTTTTCCATATTCTAAAATAATTGCAACCTTGTGTCTTGCGTATCAAATTTTAGTCTTATCTCGCAATGACATGATTTTATTCTATTTTGTGGCTAAATCATTTATGTATGAATCGTGGCCTTATTCAATGCCTTAGTTGATTTTTTGAAAGCCTTTCAAATAATTGAGTAAAAATATACTTTATGGGAATATCATGCTGGATAATCTGACCAAGATCAATGGTATGAGCTATTTCAGAGAAGAGTGAGGATTTGAGGCCATTTAGTCATCAAGGATCTAATGGCATGAGATGTTTTAAATAAATGTAATGACATCAATAGGGAAAATCAATGCACACCATTAGATCAAATCCATAGACACTAATATCAAGACATTTGATTATATTTTAAATTTAAAGCTCAAAGCTCAAATTTAATTATTTGTTTCACAAGACCCAAAAATGATATCAAAATTCAAAAAAATACATGGAAATCATAAATGATGTCTTGAAGGCTTATAAAATTGATCTCAAGCCATTTGATTATCAAGGATATAACAACATGAAACTATTTTTGAGAAAGATGATGATGCCAATAGGGTAAAATAACTCACACCATTAGATCAAGGCTCCTAACATTGATCTCACATTATTTGATCATCAAAGCAAATAAATTAGAGTAATAATGATGAGACAAGAAAATTTGATAAATTTAGCCTAAATTAAAAGGATGATTACAAATAAATTTAAGAAAAATTATCTATATGGATAAAACCTTCATAAAGGCTTTACATAGCTTCATCTTCCCTTGCAAAAATAATAGTTGAGAGTAATTACATATGGACCAAAAATCTGTAGGATTTAGAAAAGCAATTAGATATAGGATTAAGAAATCATCAGAGTGGCATGGGAAATTCTATTTAGACCAATAAAGTATACATGAGGATCCAATCCCAAAGAAAAGAGGTAATGCCAGGTATTTAATGGAAGACATGTGCACCAATACACAACGTACAATCCAACATATATATAGAGAAATGATTAAAATATTTTAAGAGGTGTGCAAGTTGGAAATTTTATCTACTTTCATACATAGTAGATGAGAATAATTTATTTCTCCTCTTTTATTCTTTTATATAAATTTTAATGTGTTAGTCTATAATGTTTTTGATTCCTTGGATGAGTGAAATCCCTATTTTCTTGTAATACAATATCTAAGAATTGGTTATTTTTATGTAATAATTTTTCCAAACCCTTTCAATGAAATGAAAAACTATTTATGTGATCAATATAACAATTGATAGAAGTTCATGTTGTTCTAATTTGTCTACCCTTTATATTTGTCATGTTTTTTCAATATCATTCCCATACTTAGATTGGATCTCACCCTTTAGATTTATTAAATTATTTTTTGATCAAATTATTTTTTTGCATAGTTAAATTGAGTTGTGATTAGATAAATAAGGAATAAATCTCATCCACTATAGTATATCACCTTTTTAATTTGTTTCCATTCATCCCCCTTTCCCAATAAGTTTTATTTTATGCATTAGAATAGATACAAAACTAACAATCTCTAGATTTTGCTCTAAAATATTAGTTAAACACTAGTATAGCTTCTCATGTTGTGATTTATATGAGGGTCAATTTTATTTGAAAATACCAAAGTATTAATAACATCTAATGAAATAGTCATATGTTTGGTTCATTAGGTGCCCAATTACATCCAGTTAGACATATTTGAGTGTGTGGGAATCAATTCGACCCAATCACATACTTGATAAAATTGATTGGTTGAATTACTATGATTGTGGATAATCATGCCCTAAGTGAATGGGATTGGATTCAAAGGGAATGATTGCACCCAATTGTGCACATAATGAACCAATCACAATGATGTAATTTACATGATATTACTTTTTTTAGAAAATTGAAAATGATCACAAATTGTCCTCATATAGAGTCTTTTATATGCAAATTTTTATTATATTTATGTCATGCCCAACATAAGATTGACATAACATCATATCATGTCTTCTTAGCTACGATGCAAGGGTGATGTATGTCTGACTTAAGTGTTTAATTGTTCATTGTAAATATGATATAAATTTATATTAGATTAATGAAAATATGTCCTAAATTTTGAAAAAATGGGTAAAATGTAAATTGTTAGTACATTTTAAATCATTTTATCATATCATAAGGACTTGAACATTCTTGTAATCTATCAGTTAATTTTCTCTTGGTCACTTGTACATCATCATTTACATTAAAATATAAATGTAGATGAGATGATTAATTGATCTGAGAAGTGTGTTGGTAGGATTATTCATCAAAGTGATTTAAGTATTTAGGTATGTTGAAAAGGATCCAATCATCCCTCAATAACAACAAAGGTGAAGTATAAATAGAATAAAGAAGTATCACTATGATAAATATGCAACATTGTATCAAGCTTTGTGGCATCTTCCACTCCCTTGGATAAAGAATTGACACTTTCAAGAGACATGCCCCTTCATATATCACTATAATTATGTATTAAATATGTTGGTGTAATGTATTAGGTAGTATTATAGATATATACTATATTATATACAAGGAAAATGTATATATATACTATAGTATATAAGTCAATATTCTCTAGTTAGTAGTAAATAAGGTAAATAACTATAAAATACTTATTACCTAAAAATAACTGAGGAGTGAAGAGATGTAATATTTATATTTTAAGGGGTTATATAAGATTTGAAATGATTTGGAAGAGAATAATATTCAAGGAAGAACACTTAAATTAGTGAGATAGATAAGAAGAAAAGTATATGAATAAGCAGTATATGGGAGTCAGAGATATAGAGGATAAAGAGTATTGCAGATGTAATGGATATTTATATATGAATACAAAACAAGTTAGAGTAGGAAATATTTTTCTATGTGCTATATACATGGAATATAAATAATTTGTTTATTATAACATTAAAAATCTATTAAAGTGAATACATTTACTTCTCTTTGTGTAATATCATCTCTAGCCTAGATATTTCTATGCATAAATCAATACATAATGTCTAATTTATGTCAAGATTGGTGGCACTACATAGAATTTGCATAACTGATGCCCATGGGAAAGTACCCACTATTTTTTTATAATTTTGTGATAAAAAATATATAAGCATGATGGGATAAATTACTTAGTTTTTTCTCAAATTAAAGCATAAAGGACTAGCAAAGCTTTACCACTGATAAAAGACAAGTTTATTAGACCATATGATGAGGAATTTTAGGTTACATTTCCATAATTATTGTGGCCTTGGATTCTAAAACACATCGAACATAAAAAAAAATAACAAATTGTGGATCAACAAACCCATCAAGAGGAGAAATTTGAAAATGAATATTAAATACTAGTTTAAAACTAATCTAGACTCATTCATGATTATTTAGACCCTAAAAGCATAGTCAAGTTTTGATGCCAAAAAGACTAAGTTATTAGATGGACATGAAGGGAGAGTTATAAAAATTGTGTCAGTTCTTATCTGCAAGATTTTTGTGGACAAAATGAATAACTATAAGTAGTTAATATTTCTTTTAGGGGCCAAGGCAACTAAGAGATTAATTGGAAATGGAGGGGGGATCTTCAATAAATGTAGCTTAAGGAGATATATGGTCTAAAAAATTAGGGATATTAAATAATAAAGAGGTGAAAAAATAAGGTGGAAAAAGGAGAAAAATATTATGATAAAAATATCTTATAAGATAGAGGATAGAAGGGAAGTAGATATAGTGAGATTTATTAAGGAGAATATGACACAAGAAGATGAGAGGAATAGTATGGAAGACAAAAAACTTATGTTATAAGAAAAAAGAGAGATACAAATAAAAGAATTAAAATAACTAATGTTAAGGAAAAATAAAAAATAAGATGAAGAAAACATCAACTAGATCTA
Organism: Torreya grandis; assembly: GCA_037957365.1. NCBI lineage: Eukaryota > Viridiplantae > Streptophyta > Pinopsida > Cupressales > Taxaceae > Torreya > Torreya grandis. Next base: position 2,008,988 of record JARHVA010003079.1, read on the forward strand.
ATCCTCTCACAAAAGATCAAGATGAAGTTGACCAAATAGAAATGTCATAGCTTGTATTGATGATGCTAGGAGATACAAACACATAAGAGATAAGAGAATAAATTACATAAGAGATAAGAGAATAAATTATATGAGAATAGATATTGAACTTCACATTATTGATGGTGGTGGGAGATATTAAGAAGGTAATTAACGAGTTAGCCAAACAAGTTGGAACTCTATAAATTTTCACAAATTTGGGAGAAGGATCCCAAAAGAATGAAAATGGTACACCCATAGTGGATGAGGAATAGTAATAATGAGAGATGTAGGAAGCAAAAAAAATGGTGGTAGATAATCATGAATAGAAAATATAAGATGATACACAAATGGAAGAACATATAGTAGGAGAAAATGAAGAGGTGGCATAAGAATGGAATAAAGTAGATGATAATGAAGAAGAAATTGTAGAAGGTAGAATATAAGATAATTTAGAAAAAAAAAGAAGATAATGAGGACAATAGTAATATTGTAACAATCTAGGATAAGAAAAATGAAGTGGAGCTTAGTATCGAGGTTAAACTCAAGGAGATAAGAGAAGAAAATAATGATTAAAATAATCAAAGAGAGGAAGGATTAGTTAGCAAAACTAATGTAATAGAAGGAGATTTAGGTAGAAGAAAGAGATAATGAAAAGCAGATAGGAAATGAAGCCTCATTTCAAAATACTAACTATAATAAACCATGTAAAGAAATTAACCCCTTGAACCAATCACCATCCTCCATGTTGTATCACATTTAAAGAGACACCTCATTTTAATGATGATAATAAGTATTCATAGGAGAAGTAACAGATAGTTTCAACACATTTAATGAAGAGATAAAGATAAAGAGAGAGTTTGTAAGATACCAAGAGGAAATATTGAAATGACTTACTTTCATAGAGAAGTGAATAGATACAAAGGAATACATATACCTTTAGTAATATATGGGAAGGATAAATAAATTTAAAAGAGGAGAGTAAAAATCCACATAGGAGTCTAAGTAGTTCAAGCAGTTGAGCAAGTAGTAGATCAACAAACTAAAACATGGGTAAAACACAATTAATTTGCCACTCTTTAGTAAATATAATAAATACATGGAGGAATACTTGTTCCTATTAGACTCATAATGGAGAATTCACAATATTGGAGATGAAATAATAATTTTTTTTTTGTCTTTGTGGGCACATTGCGTGATGACACACTAAAATGGTATAGGAAGGACAACCAAACAAGACATAAGAAGTCATGGATAGAGTTACAAACAAATTTTAAAGGTTATTTTTAATTTTCAAATGTTCACATGGAAAGTGTAATTAAAATGAGGTAAATATGATAGAAAGATAAATAAAGTGTAAAATACTATGATTAAAGATTCAAATCCGTGGTGAGGAAGTTGGAAGAACCTCTCAACAAAAAACATAAGGTGGAATGGTTAATTTATGGAATAATATTATATGTAAGAGCATTAATGGATGGTAAGCTATTTTTAAATTTTATGGAAGCATTGGAGATGGCTTCAAGGCTTGAAGCACAATCATGGATGACAAAGACATACTCATCATTAAAAGGAGACATGGAAAATTTGTAGCAAGAGTTAGAGCAGTTATGACTCAACCGGGAAATGAAGATTAAGGGAGAAGAATGAACATCCTCCCACTCAAAAGGGAGTGTATAAATAAAAAGGATATGTTGCATGATGTGTTTCACATAAGGACATTTTAGAAAAAATGCCCTCATTATGATATGGCCTAAATAACAACAATAATAAGGATAACATAAATACTAGTGGGAATGACACCACCAATATATCAACCCAAATATAAATAAAAAATATTTGAAATATATGTAGAATATATAAATAGTACCCCTAAAACATGTGTCTTATAATGGAAGGGGCACTCCTTACAAACCAGTTAATATACTACATGACATGCGGGTCCTTCAACCATTATAATCACACTTGTCCTGGACAAGATATAATGGAATATTTAAATGAGATGGGAGGAATAACAATGACAACCCAAAAAAAATGACACCATAGTTCCAAAATTTTACCAAGCCACTACCAAAACCTATAGGATACCAATTTCAACCACAATATCAAAGCCCAGCCCACACCTCTATGGTAGATTAAGGACACTAAATACAATAGTATAAAAATAATAAAAAAGACTATAGAGAGGGAATAAAAGGAGGTAACTAAAAGGATTTCACGAGGGCTTTAGGGAGGATATCAAGGTAGAAAATGATTTAACCAAGATAGGGCACCATCAATTTGCTATAAATGTGGTAACTTGGACATATCATGAGAAATTGCATAAAAGATCCATAAATATAATGTGGGTTATGTCATGAAAAAGGGACACAATTAATTATCATGCCCAAAGATACACAATTCTATGGGAATGGAGAAATTAAAACATACAAAGTTATAGAGGGTTCCAAACAGAAAGGAGCTAAACATATAAGGAAGGTACCAAAGGCTTCTGAACTTATGGGTTGATGTCATGAAATCAGGAAGCCCATAGAGTTTTATAGACTAGAGGAGGAATAAATTTTATCATTTGAGAGGAAATAAATATACAAATTTATTAATATAATTCCAAGCGATAATAAAATAGAATAACGAGACATGTAGAAAGAGTAGTTTTGGGAAAGAATTGAAAAACCCAAACTACAAGTGGCCATAACCACCCTTAATGGAAATTCTACTGGTAAAGGTAAATAAAAATTCTTTGATCTTGAGGAGGATTAAGAAGAAGACAAAAATTATGACTACCCAAGCACACACCAACATGATGTGATAGTAAAAAAAAGTAACAAACTAGCTCAAGAGAAACAAGATAAGGAAAAGAGAAAATGACTTATTTTTACGAGGAAGAGATAAAGAACTTGAATAATAAGTTTTAATTAATTAATAAGTAAATAATATTAGAGAAATTGACACAATTCTACAAGTATGGATCAAGCGAGATAAATAACATGTAATGCAGAGAGTGGAAAAGGGGAAAACAAAACCAATGAAGAATGCATTTAAAACAAGTTAGAAATGGAAGAATACAACAATTCTAATTAATGTCAAAATAATTGGGAAAAAAATGAAATATACCTTATTGTATTTAAGATTAGACATAAATGTCTTACTACGAGTACATGGGATCCTTTAGGAAAATTGAAATTGCATGAAATAACCGATGGTATAGCCATGTCAGATGGAACTCCAAGATTACCCATAGGAACACTCAAATACGTACCATAAAATTTATGGGAATCAAGAGGAAAGTAAAATTTTATGTTATATATACATACAAATTAAACACAAGATAATATGCACTACTAAATTTAGAATGGTGTGTATACTATAATGGAATTTTCAATTTAAATATGAAGAGATGATATTTGAAGAAAAAAACCTCGTAGACATTTTCCTTTGGAAACATGTATGTCAGTAGCTAGGATGGAGGAGTAATGGTATGATGAAGATAAAAAGTGATTACAATGAGATTCCATAAGTATACATTGTAAATAAATTATCTAATATCAATGAGGATTATGAGCCTCAAGATAAAAAGATAAATAACATTAGAAAGTAAGAAATTGGAAAAAAATATGAAGAAGACATTGAATCATAACTATATGGTGATCTTGAAAAAAGTGTGTGAAATCTCCCATATACGATAAGGATAACACAATTATTCCCAGGAGTCACCACAATCCCAAAAATCATACTGCATACTAAGATATTGTTTTGAAATGAAAGATGATCCTCACAATCCGAATTGTTGAAATTCAACAACATAAACAATGTGGAGGCCTACTTAGAAAAAATGAAGAGTATTTTCTTGATAAGAGATGTATATGAAGGTTATTGATGATACAGTAACAATAAATACTGAAAGGTGATTATATACACATAAAGAGAATATAGTAAACTAGAGAAACTTCAATATTTTGTTAAAAACATGACATATAAAAGAATAAGGCTATTTTAGAGAGATTATTAGATAAACTATCTCATATAGTCTAAAAATCCATATTCTAAATTATGGAAATAATTGAACTAAAAAAAGAGAAATGGATAAAAGGTTGGGGGTTACTAAAAACTTTACCATGAACATGGTATACACATCATGAGATGTGGAAGGAGACTAGAGATTTGGAGGAATTTAAGATTGAATTTTTTAGAACCTTTAAGTTATGGGATCTAGATACAAGGGTATTCCACACTTACTATAAATTAAAAACATTCATACTCATGCTTTAGGATGCCATAATCTCCCAATTTAGAAAGATCAAAACTTAAACTAGAAGAATGGGTAACACAAATGATTGGGAAACCATTTGGTTCATCACCATAAATACATAAATAAATATGAAACCATTGAAAGCCATATAAAAACTATTCTGTGACATCAAATTGAAAGAGGAATGGCACACTATAGACATGTGACCAAAAAATAACTTGAAGAAAAAGAAGATATACTAGAAAACCTAAAAGTAGAGATCCGAAGAGGACAACAAGAGAAACAAACAAGAAAGGAAAAATAAATAAGAAAAGGATCAAAGAGAAGAGGAAGAAAGAAAATAAGAACTCAAAAATAAGGAAGAATAAAAAAGGTGGCGAAAGAAGAGTGGCTTAATAAAAATCAAGACACTAAGGTAAACAAAGAGGTAAAGAACCATGTGGAGGAGAAATACTAAAGGAAACTAGAGTATGAGGCGTTGTAGAGATATAAGGAGAAATAGGGGATGAATTATTAATATTGAAAGTGACAATTGGATCATTGGGGGTCATGGTAAATTTCAAGTCTACTTCAGTAACACTATGAGATCCCCTCGTTAATCAATATTAGAATTGGCCAAATAAAACCAACTAGCATCAAGCATAATAGTGACATCTAATCTATTATAACTAATGTCATAAGGAGAAATAAGAGTAGTGTTGACAAGACTATCTCCCATTGAAAAAGATGAAATTATAAGTATATTGATTTAAAATTCTAGGGTCCATAGGATGTCCAGTTGTGTGTAGATGGAGGAAAGAGTCAAATGGGAACTAAAGGCCCTTTTCATCACAAGACCTCAATTTAACCAATATAGTGATTTACCAACAGAGAAACAATTGGAAGATATGATGGCATTTTTTATCAAGCATGTATTATTTTTGGAGGTAAATAATCAAAAAATTGGATCAGAGGCCATTTTGGTACATGAAGCAATGATAATATCACTACTTATGATTGAGAACACAAGAAGAGAAGAATATAAAGCTGAGGTGGAGAAAATTCAAAAAGTGATTGGGGATGCATCCACCTTATTTGTATAATCCATTAGTTTTTCAATTATGACCTAAGTAGAGAAAAAGGATTTGGATGACTAGGAGAAAAAAGTTAGCAAGACATCCTCCATATACAATGCTAGCATAGATCTCATTGGGGCATAGCAGAAGAAATTGTTGGATTTAGAAGAGGAATAGAAAAATAAAAAAGTGGACTAAATAACCTGATAGGACCAAGGCTCACAAAGCTCTGATACCACTTTGTCAGGATTAGGAGCACAATTGATTACCTTTGTATAAGCAACTAAACACAGAATTTAACCAGAAGTAACAAGTAACTAGAAATCAGAAACAACACAGAATTTGAGAGACAATACAAACTTGTATTCAACTTATCCAGAAAGAAAATACAATAAAGAAGTCACACTCTTCTTTCCACACCTCTAGGGCATACAATAATTTTCCTTCAAGAGTTCTCTCTCTCAATTACAAACACAAACAACTCAATAATCGAGTTGGTGTTTCAACCAGTCAGTAACAATACTTCCAGTACCATTGAGTATACACACATACTCCAAGTTCGAGTACACCACGTACTCCAAGTAGATCTCACCTAATCTTGCTCCCTGTTGTGTTGCTAATTTCCCTGATCTTGCACACCTGCAGATCAACCTAGTTTTGCACACCTGTAAATCTAGATCTCACACACACACACCTACAGATCAATCGACCTTACTTACCATGTAAATCTCACCTGATCTTGTTATACCGCAGATCAACATGGCCTTACACACCTGCTGACCTAGATCTTACACACCTAGAAGAACCCTTGTCCTTACCTCACCAAGTCCTTATGATTCTCCCTTGGATAGAACCCTTCTGATTCTACACACCAGCACCCCTGTGGATCTTCTACTAGATCTTGCTCTCCCACAGATCTACTTGATCATACACACTTGGCACTGTGGCACTATGAGGATCTAACCTTGCTCTCTTCCCTCTAAAGGAGCTAACCTTGCTCTCTCTATCTAGCACACTTTACAATACATCCCCATGAGTCTATTATATAGATCCCATGCAAATAATAATTAGACTTCCTAATTACAATAATTAAAAATGTAGTTCCAAGACTAAAATTAGTCTTTACATGCAAACAACTGGTTTGTTAAACAAACTATTCATGTAAGTAACAGTTCTGGAACCACACAGGTGACCGACATCGGTCGCTGTATATCTGGAGATGACCGACATCAACCGATCCATGACCGATGTCGATAGCTTCATGTCCACTCCTGACCAACGTCTGTTGGCCTGACCGACGCCGGTTACTGTGACACTCAGCACCTCCTCCATGTTTGCATAACAGTGAAGATTTTAGCTCCACAACCTAACATAAACATCTTTGAGGAAATGGATGATTATGGAAATATATTTATATTTTAGATGGAGATAAAAACAACAAATTATGAGACCTTTTTAAATAAATTAGATGATTTGCCAATTCTATGAGATATTGTTTGAACTACTAAGGAAAATACAACTCTTGAGCACTAATTGAAAATAACTAAATCATTATTTCTCAATTGGGAGATTTTATAGAATACCTTAGTCAAAAAACTATGAAAATATTTTGCCTAAGTAGAATCAATGGCTAGAGACAAAATATTGAAGGTGTGTAGCACCATCCTATAAATTTAGTTGGGAAAGTCAAGTGGGCATACTGCAATATCCCACATCAGACATCTAATTTTATGGTTGTTGATCATGGTACATTTGCTTAGGTAAAGTTTTTGAGATTTTTGAAGGTATAAGGAGTTATAATGTGAATAGATTATTTTTTATTACTCTTTTTAGGATTTTTTAGAGATGTCTTAAGGATGAGAAAATGCTACAAAATATACATAAATGTTGGCATGATTCCTTATCAAAATAATAAATACATAAAGGTTTATTATAGATTTTACATTTTTACCACAACAATAAAAATAATATAGATTGGCATAATAGATGATTTTACCTTTTTAGGCTAGGTGACATCATATAATGCTTCATGAAAATTTAAATTAGACTACATGAAGAAGGGACATGTCTTATAGACATGACCATTGATTAAATAAAGTTATGAAGTCAATATTTATAACTCATGGTTGTCATTTGTAAAGATAATGAAGAAAATAAGAGAAATATAATATAAGATAAGAGAATGTAATATAGAGTGGATCTATAGGGGATAAATATTATATGCAGAATGTAAAAGAATTTATAATATATGAATAAATAGATAGTTTAAGAAATAATTATGTTGTGTATTAGATATCTAAATAAATAATAAACCTAATTCAAATTTATGTTTGCATAAGATAAATAAGGAATATAACCAATACTAACCCCTATCCAACACTATATCTAACCGAGTTCCCAAAAAAAAATACATTATCAACTAGTTTTAACAATACACAATATTTTGAGCCTCCTTAACAACCCATGAGAGAATAGAAGATATGAGTGGGCTTCAATATTTTGAATTTTAGAATGGGTAGGATAACCATTATAGAGATCTTGTTGGGGTTTTAGGGCCAAGTATTGATGATCAAGACCCAGTAACTCTTATTCCTACTAGGGAAGACAAGGTTGTGAGCCTCTAGATCCTATATTCCATTTTAGAATGTGCTTAAATAGAAATGAAGTTATCACTGCTTGTTATATTTCTAGGGTTCTGATTGAATGTTGATTTTTTTTGAGAATGGATTAATAGGAAATGGGCAAAGAAAGACATGGTGAATGTAAGAACTATGGTTAAAAAATTTCTTATTTTAAATTTTTAAAATGAGGAAGATTTTTGTAATGTTTTTATGGGAGGCCCTTGGTTCATGTGGAAGCCCTAATTTTCCTTGTCAAATGGAGATTAGGAATTGATTATTCAAGGAACTATTGACAATTTTGACCTCGCAGGTCAATTTTTCACCCCTACTACTCAAAACTTTACTTTTTAGGACATGGTGTACTTGTTTAGGCATGAAAAGATCCAATGGATACATTTTATAGTAGTTTCATTAGGTTGCTCAAGTGATTCTAACAATTTTAGTGCCAAAAAAATGTATTTTGAGGCCATCTATATAGTTATTCAAGACAAATTTTATTTTTAGGCATATTAAAGACCTTATGTTCCATGAAAAAATCAAATCAATGGTTTGAAAGAGGTTTTAGGTGAGAAAATGTAGAAAATTGACTTATCTCCCATATCAACCTCCTTGGTAGCTTTAGGAAGGCCATCAATTTTTGATCAATACAAGAAGGAGAGAGAGAGAGAGAGAGTCAGGTCCAAAAATATTGGAAATGATATGTAGCTTGATTACATTTAAGTTACTAGCATTAATTTTTAGATTCATTCTACCATCTTTATGAACAATCACTAAGAGTGTAGGGGGTTTACATGGCCTATTCATCCACACAGGGTCCAGGTTTTCCTTCATTTATTTGCTTTAGGATTTGATGGGGAAGAATGGTTGTAGTGAGGTTATTTAAAGTTCAAATAGGAACTCTTACATGTGGATTGATTAGGTAACTCCTTCAAAGAAGGTACATAGGGCATAAAACTGATTTCCTGTAGTGTCCTTGTGTATGGTCTATTTGATTAGTTTTGGAGCATGATTTGAGTTGTCAAGCAAGTGTATTAATCTTAATGTGTTCATAAGTTAATTATTGAGTCATTTCATAACTCATTCATCCATGAAAAAGCACATATATCTCCATCTTGAGTAAAATCTCCTTTGAGATGATTTTGGATGAGTTAGTCTCTTCAACGAGGTACAACTGTAGTTAATGAGCTTCTAGTGTGTGAAAAGTACCTCAATAATTAAAACATGATCCTAGTATAGGAATTAATGAGAAATAAATCTTACTTCACCTTTGGGATTAATTCATAGGATGTTCAAGAGAGCATGGCTCAGAAGTCACTTATGACCAATGACTTGAGACTTCTTCCATGAAAGCTCCTAGTGAGCAGGTCATTGAAGTAATGATATGTCAGTGGTAAATGGGTTATGAAGCAATGAAATAAATTTGGAAGAGAACAAGGTTTTTCACAACACCCTTTAATAATATTCAAAGTTTTTAATGACGATCATAAGGATCAAAAGACCCAAAAAGGCCTATTATGCGTAAATGTACTAGTTAGGCCTGCATGCCATGCTTAGAAGAGGCTGATAATAAATAGGTAGGCATAATGAGAATAATAATTTTATCTTCTTGCCTAGTTTCATAGGATAAAGTGATAATTACATGGATAGATCAACTGAGCATTCTCATGGAAGCCTTAGTAGGTGAAATGTTGATAGGCTCTAATTAGGCTAGGAAACATCTACAACAGTCATAGAGTTTGTATCAGAGGTCTAAGTACTTAATTAACTTGTTTTAAGAGCCTAACTTAGGGTTCAATAACACAAAGTGGTGTCATATCAACCAACCCAAAGAGACATGGAAACCATGGAAGAACTCAGTCATAAAGGGCTAGATTTGATGGAGAAAAAACATTGCAAATTCCCTTATTTAGAGAAGTTAAGGTATTTTTGTGCTGTTTAAGGTAATATGTTATATCTTGTTTACATGCTATTTAAAACTCCTTATGTAAAATTTGATGCTTATTCAACCTAGTTTTGAACATGAAGGGTTAATGAGAGTTTTAAGAGCACTTTTGTCTCTTGAGACCAATCTCCCATCCCTCCCCAGTCTATATAATAGGGTCCACAAGCTCTCTTGATGAATGCATTTTTTAAAGAAAGTCAAGGTTTTGGGGGTCTTAAGTGAGATTTAAAAAGTAAAAAGTCTTAAAATGGATAGTTAGGTAGCTTAAAATTTAATATATATCCATCACAAACTCACTCCATATCTCACTATCCTATTTAAGACTAAATCACCACCTACAACCATCATAGTTTGGCTAAAATAGTGATGTGAAGGTAAGTTTGGCTACAAGGTAGTTGGTAGGTCTATGGTCTTTTTATGAAAGATTAAAAGTGTTCAAGGACATATAAATAAATTTTTTCATAGACAAATTACTACCTATAGTAGTCAAGACTTCCTAAAATGACTACTTACAGCAATGTTATGAGTAGACAGACACAGTCAGGCTACGAAGTTAAGGTAGGGTAAACAAAGAAAAAAGTAAATTCTACAAGATGCTATGGAGATAAATAACACATTATCAAGGTGAAAATGACATACAAAAGTCTCATAGACCTTACTATGAGAAGCCTCACCTCTCTCAACTTGACAGTCTAAAGTTACCTACAACCATGACTCCTTGACTATGTATTGGCACATATGGTGAGAATTAGCTGCACTATGCATGATCCAAGCATACATGAAAGGTATGGAGGAAAATTTAGATGTGATAACTGATGAGTAGATTATGTGTGGACCCATTAAATTTCTTGATCATTCTCATGTTCTCTATCTAGAGTTGAAACCTAGTACAAACATCACCTATAGATAGACCTAGTAGATCATATGATGAACTTGGTTTCATATGAGTTAATAATGGGAGGTAAATGAGAATAAGTAAGGGATAGAGGGGTCATGGAATAAAAGGTAAGAATTGTTAAGACATCCTAAAATTCCCCATCCTTCCTCTAATTTCAGTCATTCTCTTTCCATTGAAGGCCTAGATGACAAGGGAAGAGCACCTACAGCTAGGTTATACTTTTCTTTTGACTATGAAATGTAAACTATGAGGTCAAGTGGATATCTGAATCCAAAAAATATAGACAAAGGGTCTAATATGGTAGTATTAATATCCAAAATAAGGTTAAAATCCTTGGGAAATCCCTAATGCTCACAATATGTAAAGAATCATGATATGTCCACCTACAACCAACTTGTCCAAGTTTATAATTATGTGATTGTGTTATGATGGGAGAGAGAATATTATGAATTGTAAGTTTGTCTTAGACATGAAGGTTTATTCAAAATTATTGGAGTCCAATTCAAAAGGTAATAAAATCCTCAAATGACCACCTATAACTGGTTTGATTACCTACATAACTATTTAAGCAAATAATGTCTAAGAGACTAATAGCCATTTAAGGACCAATTCAAGTTGCTAATGGGACTAGGAGGTGGTATTCCATGTTCATGAAGTTCAAAAACCCTGATCAAGTGATCATTCTAAGAAGAATGCACAAAGTGATAGAGTTAGGGTTACGAGCACCATGTTACTAAGAAACACTGAGCATCATTCTAAGAGTTTAAAATGATCTTGAGAGTAGAGTGATGAAGGTAGATGTAATATAAGGATAACATGAGTAACACAGACCTCAATAAACCATCTACAGTTAAAAATAAACTTTCTCAAACCTTATTAATAAATTAAAACATCTTTGAGATCCTAAGTAAGTTTGGTAACTAGGTTTAAGTCACTTTTTGATCATAACAACATTTCAAGTGACAATTCAGGCGATGGTTCCACCCTAGTTGGTGGCAAAACTTCTGAGAGCCATAAATTTTGCACCATAGCTCCGTTTGACTCTCCATTTGAACCATTGGGAATCTAAGAATGAGGGAAACATCATTAGATGGCACTGATATTTGCTCAATGGGTTTTGACCCCTAAAAAACAAATGGAAGTGCCCCAAAATTTCAATTTTAGTAGTGCAGTATAAAAATAGTAAGTTTCTAAAAATAGTAATTCCTCAAATTTTGTATTGTTGTAAATTATGGAAGTCAAACTAATTAATCTCCCTCAAGATTGGTGACCTTCCACATCATCCTCATACCTTCAAAACATGTATAAATGAAGATGTAACCCAAAATGGAAATCAAACATCTCTTCTCAGAGATAGGCATATGTTTGGGTCTACAAATTTGATGAATAAGACATCTCTTCTCAAAGATAGCATTATTGTTATTGTGTTGTTATTATTTCTTGAATTTTATTTCAACCTAAGATTTTGAGTTTTGTATAAGTGGTATCAAAGTAGTTTGTCTTTAGAGTGTATGATCCTGAGGATGAGGATAGATTACAGGAAGCTTGGGTGGAAAATAGAACTAGCAGACTATCCACCTATTCACTCCAAACGAATTCAAATGGAGGACAACACCAAGACATCCAATCCTTTCAAGGAAATGGTGAATGAATCCCTCCAACAACAAGTGTATATGCTACAACAATTTGCCTGAATTCTCCAACAAATTTTGATGGGAAATTTTGGCTCCTCATCTGCAACCCCACCTCCTTTTAGTGCTCCAACACCCTTCAAATTTTAGGTGAATTTTGATATCCCTACATTTGAAGGCAAAATCAATGATAATGCAGTATAAAATTGGTTGGATTAATTATCATCTTATTTTTTTGTAAATAAATTCACTGATAAAGAGAAGATCACTTTTGCTCTTTTGAAAGCATCATTGCCTATCAAATTTTTTTGGGAAGTGTACAAAAAGAGATTCAATATGAATGATATTGGCCTTGAGGTAGAACCTACCTAGGATGATTTCATAGAAGCTATAAAGGAAGAATACTACCCCATTGGAGCATATGATGATCTGTATATAGAGTGGCAACAACTTCACCAAGGTAAGGAACAGTCTGTTCAAGATTACATTGACATTTTTCATTCTCTATCTGTGAGATTAGGCATCCAAGAAAGTGAGAAACACAAGGTTCTCAAATATTGTGGTGGATTACAATGGTACATACGGGGAGAAATAAAACTCTTCAATTTGGAAACCCTCGGTAAGGCGTACAAGTTTGCAGTGAAGATTGAGCAGAAGCATGAAAGAATGAATATGAAAAGTTAGCCTTTAAAATGGAAAAGTGACAAAGAAGGTCAAACATGAGGCCAAAATTAGAAGCAAGAGGAAGGAAAGATTGGGAAGTGGTGTAATTATCACAAATCTAGAACTCACTCCAAAGAAGAATGTTGAGCCATCAAGTCCCTACTTTCTGAGTCACAATCCTCAACATCTACTAATTTACCTCATACACAGCCTACCGTTGAAGAGGATGAAGAAGAGATTGTAGATGTTGAGTTCAATTTTATTGTTTCTTCATCATAGACCCATGAGGAGAGGCCAGATGACAAGGAAAGGTTGTTTCATTATAAGTTATGGGTGAAAGGTAAGCCTTTGCATTTCACTCTTGATAGTGGGAGTCAAAAGAATTTAATCTCTACTAATGTTGTGAAAATCCTAAATTTTTCTATGAAGCCTCACCCAAAGCCATATAGTATTGGATGGTTGAGTCTAGGGAGAAACCTTTGTGTCACCCACTAATGTCTTCTCTCATATGTAATAAAACCTTTCCAAGATGAGGTCTTATGTGATGTGGTCAATCTAGATGTTTATGATGTACTCTTTGGTCAGCCATTCATGTATGATTGACATGAAATCTATGAATCAAGAACTTGAAGGATCAATCTCACTCTTGGAACATGGCACTACAGGTACCAAAGGTACCACCTTCTACATCTATCTCCTTGATTAGTGCCAAGAAATTTATTCTCATGGTGGTCAAGCCACATGAATCTAAAAGGGCTGATGTTACATCCCTGACTACATAAAAAACACAACAACAAAAGACAATAGATAACAATTTGAATAAGTTCATGGCCTTCCATCCATAGATTAATGGTCAGATAGTAATGTTGAACAATCAATCCCTACATATCTCTACAAAGCATAGTTCCATAAAGCATAGTCCATTCCAAGTATGCAATAGGAATCAAATCAAAATTAAAATACCACACTTGATGAAAAATATTGATGCAATGGGGACAATTGATTCTCAATGAGGGAGGAATGATATGAACAAAATTTTAGGTGAGAATTCAAGTGATGGTTCCACCCCAATTGGTGGCAGAACTTTTGGGAGCCATAACTTTTGCATCATAACTTTGTTTGACTCCCTGTTTTAATTGTTGGAAAGATAAGAATGAGATAAAAATCATTATATGGCACTTATATCTACTTTATGGGTTTTGACCCATGAAAAACAAATGGAAGTACCCCAAATTTCAATTTTAGTAGTGCAGTCTAAAAATAGTAAGTTTATGAAAATAATAATTCCTCAAATTTTGTATTGTTGTAAATGATGGAAGTTGAACCACTTAATCTCCCTCGATATTGGTGACCTTTCACATCCTCATAATACCTTCAAAACATGTATAAATAAATATTTAACCTAAAATGGAAATCAAACATCTCTTCTCAGAGATAGGCATATGTTTGGGTCTACAAATTTGATGAATAAGACATCTCTTCTTAGAGATAACATTATTGTTATTGTGTTGTTCTTGTTTCTTAAATTTTATTTCAACCAAATCTTTTGAGTTTTGGATCAGTGGTATTAGAGTGGTTTGTCTTTAGAGTGTATGATCCTGAGGATGAGGTCAAATTATAGGAAGCTTGGGTGGAAAATAAAACCAATAGACTATCCACTTATTCGCTCCAAATGACTTCAAATGGTGGAAAACACCAAGACATATGATCCTTTCAAGGAAATGGTGAATGAAGGCCTCCAACAATAGCAAGCATAGATGCTACAAAAATTTACCCAAATTTTCCAATAATTTTTTATGGGAAATTTTGACTCCTCATTTTTAACCCCACATATTTTTAATGCCCTAGCACCCTTCAAAGTTTAGGTGAATTTTGATATCCCTACATCTGAAGGAAAAATAAATGCTGATGTAGTAGAAAATTGGTTGGATCAATTGTCATCTTATTTTTCTATAAATAAATTTACCGATAAAGATAAGATCACTTTTGCTCTTTTGAAAGTATCATTGCCTATCAAAAATTGGTGGGAAGTGTACAAAAAGAGATTTAGTACAAATGATATTGGCCTTGAGGCAGAACCTACTTGAGATGATTTCATACAAGTTGTAAAGGAAGAATACTACCCCATTGGAGCATATGATGATCTGTATATAGAGTGGCAACAACTTTGCTAAGGTAAGGAACAGTCTATTCAAGATTACACTGACATTTTTCATTCTCTATCTGTGAGATTAGGTATCTAAGAAAGTGAGAAACATAAGGTTCTCAAATATTATGGTGAATTACAATGGTACATATGGGGATAAATGGAACTCTTCAATTTGCAAACCCTTGATAAGGCATACAAGTTCACAATGAAGATTGAGTAGAAGCATGAAAGAATGAATATGAAGAGTCAGCCTTAAAAATGGAAAAGTGACAAAGAAGGTCAAACATGAGGCCAAAATTGGAAGAAAAAGGAAGGAAATACTAGGAAGTTGTATGATTATCACAAATCTAAAACTCACTCTAAATAAGAATGTTGAGCCATCAAGTCCCTAATTTATGAGTCACAATCCTCAACATCTATTAATCTGCCTCATACACAACCTGTAGTTGAAGAGGATGAAGAAGAGATTGTAGACGTTGAGCTCAATGCCATTGTTGCTTCATCAAAGAACCACAAGGAGAGGCCATATGACAAGAAAAAGTTGTTTCATTCTAAGTTATGGGTGAAAGGTAAGCCTTTGCATTTCATTCTAGATAGTGGGATTCAAAATAATTGAATCTCTGATAATGTTGTGAAAAGCCTAAATTTGTCCATGAAGCCTCACATAAAGCCATACAATATTGGATGGTTGAGTCCAGGGAGAAACCTCTGTGTAACCCACCAATGTCTTCTCTCATATGAAATAAAACCTTTTCAAGATGAGGTCTTATGTGATGTGGTCAATATAGATGTTTGTGATCTACTCTTTGGTCAGCCATTCATGTATGATCAACATGGCATATATGAATCAAGAACTTGAAGGATCACTCTCACTCTTGGAACATGGTGTAGTAGGGTACCATAGGTACCACCTTCTACATCTATCTCCCTGATTAGTGCCAAGAAATTTGTTCTCATGGTGGTCAAGCCATAGGAATCTAAAAGGGCCGATGTTATATCCCTAACTACACAAACAACACAATAATAGAAGCCAATAGATATAAGATGAAGAAGTTCATGGCATTCCATCTATATATTAATGGTCAGATAGAAATGGTGAACAATCAGGCCCTACACAACTCTACAAAGTACAGCTCCATAAAGCATAGTGCATTCCAAGTATGCAACATGAATCAAATCAAAACACAACTACCACATTTTATGATAAATCTTGATGAAATGGGGACCATTACTTATCAATGAGGGAGGAATGATCCAAACAACATTTTAGGTGATAATTCGGGTGATGGTTCCACCCCAATTGGTGGCATAACTTCTAGGAGCCATAACTTTTACACCATAGCTCTGTTTGACTCCTCGTTTGAACTGTTAGAAAGCTAAGAATGAGGGAACCATCATTATATGGCATAAAGATACAATTAAAGGGTTTTTACCCTTGAAAAACAAATGAAAGTACCCCAAATTTAAATTTTAGTAGTGTAGTCTAAAAATAGTAAGTTTCTAAAAATAGTAATTCCTCAAATTCTGTATTATAGTAAATCATGGAAGTCAAACCACTTAATCTCCCTCGAGATAGGTGACCTTCCACATCTTAATCATACCTTAAAAACATGTATAAATTAATATGTAACCCAAAATGGAAATCAAACATCTCTTTTCAAAGATAGGCATATGTTCAGGTCTACAAATTTGATGAATAAGACATCTCAGAGATAACATTATTGTTATTGTGTTGTTATTGTTTCTTGAATTTTATTTCAACCAAAGATTTTGAGTTTTGGATCACTTTTTGATTCTTAGAATGGTACAGAGGATTTAAATGGGAGTATAATCTCTTAGGGGGTGTTAGTGGCCTCTATATACTCAAACTTAGTGGTATTATTTGTTGGATTGGGGCCCTATTATTTATGAACAATAGTTAAGAACTGAGACTACCTAAAACATCTTTTAAAACCTTATAAGAGTTTGATGTAGAATAAACTAAATAATATGCCTCCAAATGAAAATTATTGACCCTATAAATTACCAAACATTATTCCATACTCTCTAAGGGTCCTCCACATGGAATTGTTTGTACCTGCACTTATATATATTTGAAGAAAACTATACATTTATAAGTTTTTGAGATAAAACAGGGTGTTGAGATGTGTAAATGAATAGAAATAATTAGGAGATGTGATTTGGGAGTTATTATACCTATCCAAGTCTAAAAATCTATGCAATATTATTGGACCCCAAATTTTGACTAAGTATTTTGGTATTTTGGCATGAAACCAATGAGGCACAAAAAGACAAGGGTGTAGAAGCACCAACATGAGAAGATCTAGTAAAAGATGGAATATAACTATGAGGAACCTAAGATCATAGGACTCATAACAATAATGAAAGACTTGGGGACTACATGGGAAGTGGGAAATAGTTGAGGATTAATTTTTGAGAGCCAACTAGACTTTAACCATCATGAGTTTTGCACTGACCTGCAAAGAAGAAAACACATGACAAGGAGGATTTAACATAAAACAAGTATATAGGGGGCACAAAGGCCTAGGTCCTTAAGATAAAATGGTTGATAGACTACCATAACTCTTAGTCTATAGAGAGTTCATTGGCCAATCACTCATGTCATTTATTGTGTAACTACTTGGTCAGGGAAAAAAAAGTATAAAATACCCCTATTTGAAATCATTGTAAATTGACTAAGACTAGTATCATTTTAGCAACTTATAATAATATTATAAATATTACAATCAGTTCTAATTTTCATGTTCTAAACAATAGATAGTTATGCATCTGATGGTAGGTTTGCATTGAGTAACTTGTAGTTGTAACCCATTATGAGATCCATATAACCTTTACTTTTAGAATTTGCGTAACAATCTTTGAACTCTATGGAATTTATATACGTAATTATGGTTATTGAGCTTAATGAGACAAGGACCAAAGTAGTGTATTTATTTTTCTATGTAACTTCTAATTATATATAAGTTTAAACTTAAGTATATGACTATTATGTTACTACACAACATAATCCATAGGAACTGTTCTCTTGCTACATGATTCGAGTGAGTATACAAGATCATAGTCTTGCATGAAGGGCCAACATGCTAGCACATTGGGGATACACTTAATTTCTTGAAAACATGATTAAAGAATTTAAAAACCCAACATTTTATTTCTGTTGTTTAGACTCATAGTGCTTACTATATAGTAATGAAAGTTACTTGAATAGATCACCCTTGAAAGTATTGAACAATGGATTATTGGGGTTGAGTATAATTTTTTAGTTATTTATCTTAAACCAGGAGTTTTTACATGTTAGTGGATGGAAAAAAATCTCTATAGTGCATTATATGAAACTTTATTTGTTGAAATCCCTATTCATTTGCATGCTTGGCCATCTTCTTATGCTCAAGGTTGATCACAAAATTTTGGGAGAAGACAATATTGGGCATTAGAATGTCAAAGAGCTTTAACATTACTAGGAACACCATGGACATGACTTATTAATATCTGATGGAGAGGAGTGTTGAATAGATACATTCTAGAGTATACTATAACCACTTATTCTTGTCCTGAAGAAGCCAAGTTTTAATTTATTAGAGAATCACATGGTTGATATATTACACATTTCCCACTAGAAGTTAAGAATTTTTTCATTGATTGTGGGCTTGAAACTCTACCAATGGAAAGATAAATCCATCCTTACATGAGCTATACTATTGGAAGGGAATAGAGAACTATTGGTAAAGGATTTTAGGTTCATAATGGTAGCTTGTCAATGGGCATTATGAAAGCAAAAATATGATGAAGCTCGATAGAGGATCATAGGAGGGAGTGGCACGGGAAGGGACTAGGAGAACTTAGAAAGTATAGTTAGGATTTGTAGGGAGGAGAAATGTTAGTAGAGGTTTTTGAAGTATCAGAACATGTTAAGGATAAAGATAGCTAAGTTTTACTCAAGTGCACATGATAGTGTAGAAAATTCAAACAAAAGGTTGTAAAATGTAAGCATACTGAAGGTGAATTATTGTGCAATTAGATATGAATTAGGAATAACCAATATTCATGTAACATTTATAGAGAATATTAATTAAATTAGACATAAATAAAACCATATATCATACACGAGAACACCTGTAAAGAACAAAATAAGAAATACAATAGGTAACCATAATCAAATAGTCTATATTGATCTCTTTGAAGGTGGAACTCTCTTCTTCATACAAACATACATATATCTATATATAGTCATTTACAATCTCTAACTATTCACATTATTCTCATACTTGTAACTAAAAGATGAGTTTTTTCAAATTTTAACCTATTACAAGTCATCGAAAATATGACAAAATATACACATATCTGACAAACTAAATACATAATGCATGGATATTTGAGAAATATCCTATGCATATTTACTATCCATTTTGTTCTCCCAACACATTTTTGGACTTAAAATGTTATCTCATCCCAAGATGACATCATAGGATCATATGCATATGTAGAAAGGATGGAAGCTAAAAAAGTGGTTAAACCAATAAGACTCATAGTAATCACTCAAGGTGTTATTTTTGGTTTTCACCTCTTGCGCACTACTTAGATGCCCTTTCAGGTTTTCAACTAAGTAGCATACCAAACTAACACCCTTTTGGGTTTTTAATAGGTTGGCATAGCCAAGTGGCCACTCTTTATGGGTTTTCAACCATCCTGGCTCTGCTTGTCTTACTAGTCATCCCTAATACAAAATTCTATATAAAATTTTCAAAATTAGCACCTTAAATATTACTTATCTTGAAGGAGGTGGCATGGATGCAGATGATGACTAGCCATCAGGATCCTTAGCCCTGAACTATGTAACCTTGCATTGTGTGATGACTTGCTAGAATTTGGACAGTGGTTTATAGACTATAATGTTGAGGATCTTGACAACCTCACTATAGAATGGAGATAGGTCTATTTTTTATGCATGTCAATTGAACATAATTTCTTGGACCATGCATAATAAGATGTGTAATGATGTATGATAGCTTATGAGTTCCTTCAAGTTTGAGTCATCAATGGTTCTCATGGCTACTTTAATGTTGGTCACCCTTGTCTAGATCTCTCCACTCAGTTACTCTAGCTTGTCTGCATGGCATTGGGCCTGAAGACCTACAAATAAATTGAATAGAATTTCACTCTACCAGTTGAGAAGTTTTTCATGCACGTTATCTTGAGAATTAAATAATTCTTAGAGAACTCTATCATTTTCATCCACCATAGTAGTGTTTTTTCCCATAGTTATCTTGGTGGTTGTAGTTATGGCAAAGTCTATGATATAACTAGATAGAGAGTCATCAAGGTGATGTTTCTAATCTATTAAATTTTGTGTGACCTATTATGCTTCGAGTGATATAATTTCCAACATACTCTGGTACTCCTACAACAAGGTGATCAGTGTGGCTACCTTATACTTCATGTTCTATCTCAATGTACTGATTGTGTAGAGTTTCTGGGCTACACACCAATCCTTTGTTAAATCAGAGAACAAAGTCTTGAGTCTACACTAGTTGGACATGACTTGGTCCCTAATTACTAGAGT
This sequence comes from Torreya grandis, assembly GCA_037957365.1. NCBI lineage: Eukaryota > Viridiplantae > Streptophyta > Pinopsida > Cupressales > Taxaceae > Torreya > Torreya grandis. The sequence continues at coordinate 2,029,795 of JARHVA010003079.1, forward strand.
GACCAACTCTGGATAGGTGTCCTAGATCATATTCACATCTTCATGAAGATGAGCCTTTAACTCCACATTTTCTACCTTAGATTGACCCATATCCAACTCTAAGGAGGTGGCATTCTGCATAATTTATTCTTGAGAAGCTATTGTGGTCTCTAATTATTTCTTCAATAAAAGCCTAAAGATGTCCAAGGAAGCCTCTTACTTGAGAGGAAGTATGGCCAATGTATTTATAGGTACTAAGGGGTATAGTCATGGCATCATGGCAAGTGGGAGTGAAAAAGTGTACCAAGCACCAAATATTAGGACATCTGGTAGCTAAGGACTTGTTTGTGTGGTAGTTGGTTGTTCTTCATGCATTGGCTATTCTGCTTATGCTTGAGGCTACTCTGGTGTCTATTATTATTGTGTTATAACCTCTATTTCTAGATTGAGTTGCTACACAACATCTTTATCCTACTTTTTTTTGCTTCCTCATCCTCCTCATTTTTATTCTTCATCTCTTCCTAGGTAGTGTGAAACTTTACTTATTCCTCTTCAACCTTAAAATTCTTCACCCATTCTTCTTCTTATTTCTTATTCTATTCTTCCAAGGCCATAGCCTTGGCTTGTTCTTGTGTAGCCTCAACCTGCACTTGTGCTTATGATTTTTGTGCTTGTGCCTGTGCCTGTTATTGGCACATAGATTCATCTTCTTCTTATTTATTTTTATTCATAGCTTCTTTTAAATGTAATTGTGCATGATTTGTAGCTTCCATGGCTTTCTATGTTTGGGCCACTACATCTTATTTTCATTTCTCTTCTTCCTTTACCTTAACCTTGGTAGCACTCTTGACTTATTTTTTCTTTTATGCCTATACCTCATGTCCTTTCTTGGCTACATCGATGGCTTCTTGGGAGTTCTTGGCCACATCCATGGATTTTTGTATATTAGCCTATACATATTTGGCCTTTTATGTGGCCTCAACTTCTTTGAATTGTTGAGTGTCTTATTGTTGCTTCACTTATTCCTTATGTTGCTTCTTCTTCTCCTTCCTCACTCATCATTATGCTAAATGAGCTACTTCTTCCCTTGAGGTATACTATTTTCTTTTGTGGGTTGATTAGGTGTGAGATATTCAATGTTTTAGGCCTATGGTGATGATGGAGAATCACTTGGTTAGAATTTTGATATGGAAACCTGTGCCTTCTTACATTTGATAGTGACCAATCTATGCTGGGGTGATGGAGAAGGGAAGGGGTAAGTTGTGCTTCTTGTATAGCGGTTGGTCATCCAAAGGCACACTCTTTAAGTGTAAGAGAGACCCTAGCCTATCACCTTGTTTGGGGTCTGTACATAAGTGATTTTGATGGTCTCTCTAGAAGAGGTGAAAATATACCTTTAGGTGTGAATGTGGGAGTAGTTTATGGTTGAAAAAATCAATCCTTCGATACAACTACTCCACTTATTCCCTTACAATATCAAAAATAATGGATGGTAGTCAAGATGGAAGGTCCACCCATAATTCTATGGGAACCTAATTTTTCACTTAAACCATGTGCACAACCTTTCAAAAGAATAATTCCTTCTCTTCCTCCTTGTTTTATAAATCTCTAGTCATGTTTGTAATCATTACCTCATAGACTTCCTACTCATCTGTGCCTATCTAAATAAAGTCATACATGCTCATGATCTGAGGCACTTTTAGATCATCCATCCAAGTTTTTGTGCTTTAAGTCTTGTGATTCAAGGGAGGGGATGTCGAATGATGTTACATAGATAGCTTGTGCTTTCCCTTCTATTGCTATGAGCTGGTGGCTTCCTCTAGCTACTACATTGTAAGGACGGCTATGTCAAGTGGTATGGCCTATAGTGGAGTTGCACACCTTATTATAAAAGTTTTTTGTTTGGCAACTTTGGTCTATACCATATCCATTATGACAAATAATGGGAGTGGTGCGAAAGGTGATCTTGGTAACTCATTAATGTTGATGAACACACCCTTCAATAATAAAGTGATAACTACATGGTGGCCCAAATATTTCATGACATCTAATGGTAATCAAGGATGTGTTATGATCAACTCCAGACACTCCTCCCACCAATATTTAAATTTAACCTCATGTTCTAGGGATCTGTGCTCCTATGTCCAAATAAGATTATGAAACTTTTGTGCTAACCAATAATCTATATTGGGGTGTACTTCTCCCTTTAGAGACTTCCATTACATGAAGTAGATTAGGAGGATGAAGAACAAGTACTGAAATGTCTACCTTAGAGAAATGTGACACTTATCAATGTTAGTGAGTAGTTCCTAGATAAAGTAATCTAACCAGTTGAATTGATCATTTCTATAGATCATATGGTGGGTGATGTCCATGACCCATTTCGGTATTTATTTTATAGATTTGGTCATATACTAGAATCTTCTTGTAATGCACTCTATGAGGAAGTACACTGGCTCATCTAGGATTTCATCAATTATAATCCCTCTATTAATCTAAACATATAAATATTGAACTTATTGTAGAATGGGGGAGTTCTCATCTTGTATGGAGACAAGGAGTCCCCCATGTAGGCATGCCCAAAGCTTAGGCCATAGATTTTATGTTGATTACAATAGTGATTTCCAAGCTGAGGTAGATATTATTATCATTGTATCAATTCATAAAAACTTATATGATCTCCCCCAAGTCACCAAAGGTAGGCATTCATAGTAGGTGCTCAACATCTGTGTTGTGGAATTAGTGAGGAGTTATGAAAGTGAATAATTGTACAACATCTAAAGCATTTGGATGAAATAACTTATATTCTACTTGTTGAAGGAAGTCAAAGGTATTTGAATCATTGAACTTGATTTGCCTAAGATGCATGTTGATGCCCATGGCTTCTTTTTATGCCTCAATCAAACCCATGATGAGACATGAAGTGACCATGTTTACTAAAGTGATGAAATTGCAATGCCATTTGCTCTCTACACTAGAACACTAACTTAGCTATTTATAATTATAGATCATGAAGAATATGCACAAGGATGAAATTCCAAATTGGTTCTTTGAATTTGGCCTTTATATATTTCACACCTATTGAATTTCACATAAATATCATGCTTAACTATCTACTCATCATGAATGCAATGGTGGATGTGGAAAATATTTATCTGATTTAACAATTAATATAGTTAGTTGTTGTCATATGTGTGAAGTTATGCCATTATGCTCTTTAGTGTCCATATGGGTGTATGAGTGGATGATGTTGATAGGCCATCTATTTATTGAAGATCAAGTTAATCAAACCTTGGATATGGCATTTACTTCTAGTGGATGAACATTATATGGTTGAAATTTTATTGATTTGACTTTTTCATACCTTTCCTAGACTTAATTGCTTTTTTTCTCTCCTCTTTGACATCCACAGTGGTGCATGTGGATCCTCTTGCACATGAATAGCACACACTATGCTTGGTATATTGGTTCTCTACTGGGATTGAAGAGAAAATCTACAAACACACACAAATAGAAAAATAAAACACACAAAAAATATGAAGAGTTGAGAAATCTTAATCTATTTGGTGTTACTCAACACCCACTCACTTATCATAATGAGATCAATTCAACTATTGGTGGTAGGGCTTAAACCTATAGCCATTTACCCACCCTAGTAAAATGGTTCCCTAAATATCTCTTAAAACAATGGTTCCTTGATGCATTAGTTCATGTATAATATAAGGTCTTTTACATCAAATCTATAACTTGCCCAAAAATGCTCTGAAATGACTACCATATAATAAGACTAGTTGATTTTTATGATGCAAAATCCTATCTTGCCATGATTTTTGGCTCTACTTGTGAACTTCCTACATCCATGATGCTCTACATCCATACTCATCCATCCTATTTAGTTTGAGTCTATTAGTGAGAGACCCACAATCCCCTAGTCTCATGACCATGACAATATGCAGATTGGGTATTAAATATTCCATCGACATGACTGATTCAAGACCATACACCAATTATAATGGTGTAATACTTATGGCTCTCTTATAATATGTGTGATATTCTTGAAGAATTTTAGGAATGCAATATTCCTAGTCATCCCTCTTGATGTCATATATTTTAGTCAACATTTTCCCCAACACTTTATTCGAATCTTTAGCTTGGCCATTTACTTATGGATGGTATGCAGTGATTTTGTGATGAGAAATCATAAAATCCTTAGTAAGAGTTGATGGTTTTATTTGATAAGTGTATACATTGATCGTTGATGAGCTTGATAAGGCATCTGAACCTTGTAATATTTTTTTCATAGAAAAACTTGGTTGTGTATTTCACACCATAGCTAGTTGTAATAGCAGCTTCAACCCACTTGATAAAATAATCAGTTGTAGTGATAATATACCTTGATTTACTACATTTATTTGATGGATTGATAGGTCTAAAAAAATCAATTCTCCATTATTCAAAAGGTTTCTTAGCTAATAGAGGTTGTAAAGGCATTTCATCTTTTTGTAGTGGTTTACCCATGCGTTGGTAGACAATGCAATACTGTGCTACTCTATGTGCATCCTAAAAGAGATTGGGCCACCATAACCTACTCTATAACAAATTTTAGGAAGTAACTTCTCCCACAAAATATCTTCTTATGACTCCTTGATGGGCCTCCTACAAGAGTTGAGGTCATTCATGTTCTAGAAAAACCCTATGTAGAGATTCATCCTTCCTCAAGTGATATATAAGCCCATTGATGATGGTGTATGGTAAAGCTCTAGTAAAAAAATACTTATTGTCATGTTCTTGATAGTATACAAGGAAGATTACGTGTTCGAGGAAGTTGGTGATTGCTTCAAAAAAATTAGGAATCATAAAAATTCAAAAGAGGAGAGCATCAAGAGAGTCTTTTTGTAATTGTTCTAGTTCTTTTCCATTAGGAATATGACTGAGATGATTTAGTCCCACTTTCTCTCTTTTTATCTTTACATTAGAACTTAGAACTTAGAACTTCTAAAATAACATCAACCATTAAGAGATGCATCCTCCTAACATCAAATTGTTTACAAGGTATTGCGGGACATGATGATCAATAAAGACTTCAAATGGTATCACAAGCAAATAATGTCAAAATTTTTGTAGAGAAAACATGATATCCAATTATTTTCATTTAATGGTTATGTAGTTCTTCTCTACATCAGATAATTTATAGCTAGAAAAATGAATAAGATGGTTGAGTCCACCATCTCCAACTGTGATATGTAAAGCATCCACATATATGTGAAAGGGCTTACTCCAGTCTGGAAAGATGAGGATGGATGTAGTAACCAATCTCTATTTCATCTTGATGAAGGTTGTTTGACACTCTTAAGTCCAGACAAATTTCACATTTTTGTGTAATAAGGATTCAAACAAAGATGAAATAGTTACATATCCTTTGATAAAATTATGATAGTAGCCTATATGGACCAAAAAATATCATACTTTAGTGGAGCTTACTGGTGGAAGCATACTGAGAATAACTACAATTTTGGCTTGGTCAACCAAAATGCCTTCATTACATACTACATGGCTTAAAAAGATGCCAAAATGTGTAAAGAAGAGGAATTTCTTTAAATTCAAAGCAATGTGTAGAGCTTTAAATTATTCTAACATTAGGTACAACTTAGAAAAATATTCCTTTAAACAAGGAAAATACTACCCAATCATTGAGATAAACTTCTCGAAAGTCATGAATAAAGTCCTTGAATGTAGTTACCATTGCCTGAGAGAACACCACAGGTACATTCTTAAGGCCAAAAAGCATGACCTTGTACATAAAAGATCCCCATTCCATGGCAAAAGTCATTTTGGCTCTATCTTCTTCTATGATGGGTATTTGATGATAGCCACTGAAACCATCCATGAAAGAATAGACTTCATGGCCTATGATAGATTCTAAAACTTCATCTATGAAGGGAATTGGGAATGGATCATTTACACATGCATCATTTAAGAATGCAATAATATCCATATACTCTGATCTCCCCTAATTTATTCCAATGCACTACCATATGACCTACCCAATCTACCTTGTCTATAGGATAGATTACTCTCGTGTCTTGCATTCTATAAAGTTTATCCTTCATTTTCAGCTTCATGTTTGGATTTAGCTTGTATGGTCATTTCTTGGTAAGTCATGCATACTCCTTTAGTTTGATATGTATCTTTCCTAAATATGGATCAACTCCTCAAAACTATAATAATTAAGTGGGAAAAATATCATCTTGGAGGAGTAGTATAACTTTAGAAACTTTAGCTTCTATCCACTAATCACCTATATGTGCCAATTTGGGAACCTCCTCAGTTATAATGTTTGCAACATGATTTTTGATGGGATGATAGTAAATCTTGTGATTTTATTCATCAACATATTCCTTTATCATTCATTTTCCTTCCTATTCTATAATTTATATGCTGCACAACTTATCTTCTTTAGCATGTTTTGTGCCAGTGTCTTTTAGTGGTTCTACTAGTCGTTTAGGTTCAAATAAATCAATCAAATCAGATCACCATCAAAATTAGAATCCTTAATTTCATCTTATTTTTCTTGTACTCTATGGTAGGGCTGCATAAGAGATTGTTATTCTTTATTGGTAGCTTTATATCTTAGTAATGCCGAATTGAGATCAGAGGCTACATTTTTATATGCAGTGGATTATGTCAAAGTGTTTAAGTCTTCTCCACACCCATGGAATAAGGCTTGTTTGATTTTATCTAGTGTATTATGAACCAAAGGGTTTTCATCTTCAAAAATAAACATCTGTACAAAATCACTTTACACTTGTGCCCAATGCTTTGTCTCCCATCTGTTCTCTTGATGCATATACTCTGATGATGGTAATGGAGCAAGTGTATAATGGAAAATGCGAACCCAATACTTTGGTGCCACATGTTACTCATTATAGACTTCAACACATTTATGAATATGAATTTAAGGACACTCATCTTCTTAGAAGAAAGGCCAATTTCTTTAGATTAATTGCGGTAGCTAGAACCTACTAATCATGAGCAGGCATCATCCCACTTGAGTTGGTCATTTCAATGAATTGCTCACCATGTCACAGTAACTCCCTTTAAATAATAATTAAGAGAGCTAACCTGATAGCCAATGGTTGGTACATGAACTTATAAATGCAAAATAAACTCATTGATATCCTAAATTACATAATACACATGAAGTTATCACTTGTGTGTAAAGACCATTCTCATCAATCAGAGTTCATGATCACCTCAGGCCCAATTGAGTAGGTGTGTGTTTGAGTCTCCAATGATAGATAAAGATACTTATCAAGGTAAATTTTCTTCTCTGATCAGCTATATATAGTCCTATATATGATCATCAACTTGAAATAAGAAGTCAACTTATGACCAAATAGGAGATTTTCAGACATAGATGCACAATCTTTTATGACAAACTGGTTTACCAATGATTATGTGACTACTAGTTTGGGTCTCCATTGTTCTGATGTATTTAAATATTGAGTGCGCAATGATTTTATGTGAGGTTTAATATGCTCATACAATAAATTGCACTCAACTGTGTGTAGAGCTTTTGGATTTTCTTCAAACTTCACCTTCATCCACTTGGTTTCTTGCATGACATATGTATAATCTAGTTAAAGATGTAAGATTTATGAACTCTATTTATAGGAATCACAAATTTATCTCCTTGGTGTGCATCTAATTGATTTTGTACCATGTTGATAGTCATTTGACCATCATATGCCCATTTATTTGCAGTTAGTGAAAGGCAATGAGTTGCTACTATCTTCATGTTGATGACTTAAAAGTCACCTTGTAAGGGCAATTCTGTGACTTTGATCTCATCATATTCTAATATACCAATAGGTTCAACTCTTCCATAATCAACTAAGCTCAAATTTACTGGGTGGTAACTTATAATTGATTGTCCAATAACTTCCCATGTAGACATAGGAATCATGTTGATTGTACTACCAATATCAAAGATAGTATTTGGAATCTCATAACCTTCAACTTCAACGTTGATTCATTCATTTACATATCAGGGCTTTTTCATATTGATGTAATAGACCAAATTTTCTATCTTTTATTACCCACTCTACCCACACTCCTGTAGATTATGTAGTAGGTTTATGATTTTTTGCAAGATGTCTTCATTGCATAGTGTGCTTAAAAGTTTTACAAGATCTATCAGTGCAGTGACAACTCAATCCTACCACATATTATGCATGATCTAGCCATACATTGGAACATCTATTACTACAACATCTCCTTTAGTGGTGTTTTGATGTTAGATGTTTTTTAACATCTACGCAACTTTATACATGAGCCCCTTTTCTATAGTTGGGTCTGGGTATTTATCTTATTTTGATTTTCTAATTCCTTGATCTTGAGGTATTTCAAGCAGTGAAAATGCTTTTTTTAATGTGATATTGTCATGTAACAATATTCAATAACACATCCTAATTAGGCTACACACTTAGCATATTCAAATTTCAAATAACCTTGTCTTTTCTTTGCTTCTCCAAGACAAGACAATGTTTTGTGTTATGTTGGTCATATATTCTATAATATGTGTAGTAAGACTATCTTTGAGGATTTAATGGGAAATTTCATTGGACATGATTGCACTCTCCACATAGGTAGCATTGCAAAGGAGGCCATTGATAGTTGTTTCCTTTGCCATTGTGGTAACCTCCTCTTTATCCACCCCTAGCTCCTCCTCTATTGGACTGATATCCTCCTTTATACCATCCTTATTATTGCATAGTGTTTAAATGTTGATGCTACTAGTTATTATCTCTAATTTCAAATTGTTGTTGCACAGTTGGTGGGGTCCAACTTGTTTATTACTACTGCATCATGGTTGAGCTCTAGGGTGCTGCATAATGGTACTATAGAGATGGTGGTGTCTAACTCAACAAAGAAGGGGTCTAACTAGCCAGACCTTGAGGTTGGTATTATGGTGAATTAGGAATCCATTATGGATCTATTTGGGTCACACAAAATTTATCAACCTCTAGGCTTGGAATCATCTACTTTATTGAGGACATTTATTGTGCAATGATGATAAATATATTTTTATTTATGCCTTCTTTGAGCTCCTACAAATCCCTATAATTATTTTCATCATGATTGTTAGAATTGCATAAATTATAATATAGATTCTATGAATTCTTGACATACTATTCTAGAAGATGGCACTACGTGGTTGCATGCCCCACTACTTGATAGATTTCACAAAATTCTATCTTGTCTTAGGATAATCATTCCTATGATGTCCTTCCTTTCTGCACTCCATACACCAGAGATTCAATTTAGGTTTATCTGTTTCATGGTATTGATCCATTATTTTCATAAAATCCTATAGCATATTTTCAATTTTGGAAATGAAAACATGAGATTCTCCATAGTGTTCTTTGTTCCACTCATAGGGAAACAACTCTAGCATCTAATTTTATAGTTTATTGAGTCTTCACAATGGCAAATCTAATTTTAGAGTGCAGTCCTTTGGTAAACTATGTAGCTTTATATTTTTTTGTTAAGGCAAATTATACCTTATTCATCACATTATATAATCTATGATCATAGTTGTAGACTTATTTTCCTGACTTCTACCTTATCTCTTTCAAGTCCTAAATGCTCTGACTAGTGCATTTATTTATTTTGAATTCTATGATAAGCTAGTCCTTAACATATTATAGACTTGACCACTAAACTTCTCTTTAGTATATGAACTCAAGTTCTCTTCTAGTTAGTGCCCTTACTAACTCTCACTTTTTGAAAGCTTCATTAGTGATGCCCTTAGATTTCCATCTCATTTCATAGGATAATAAGTACTATTTAGGGTCCATAGACCCATTATAAATTGTTAGATTTATGAATCCTCCTAAATGACCCATTGTGTAAATTGTTTTAAATGAAATCTGATATGAAACTATTATAAGAGGAGATTATATTTTGGTTGATCTTGCCTACGTACTACTCTATGCACTAGGAGAGTCAACATGTACACTTTGTTCTTCTACTCTTCCTTCTTTTCTTTACTTGATTTCAACAAGCCCTATGGCTTTAAAATCCATTTGAATAGATGTTTTTTGAATTTAGATACACTAATGATGTGCTTGTTCTATAAATGGACTTTCCTAACTATTGTCTTCCTGTCCATCTGGCTGAAAACTTCTACTAGAATACAAGAGACTAAGTTGCAGGGACGTGTGCTCTTCTAGTGAATGAATCTTTCCTATGAGTTCTTTTTTTTTATTGAACTTGTGATTAATATGTGATCATTTTTTTATTCTTTACTTAATTCTTCTTCTTCTGATAATACCCATTATTGTAGCTTTGTATTACATCTATCATCTAACTGCTCTAATTTTATGTTATTCTTGTATTCTTGTTCGAATATCTCATCTTTGTCTTATTCTTCATCATTTTATTTATTCATCCTTAATTATAATTATCTATCATCTCACTCATCACATATCCTTACTCATTCATCACCTAATTTAATACTACTCTTACCTCTACTCATATCTACTTGCGCATTCTTCTATTTATTCTATTTTTGTTGTTGTCATAGTTCATGTTCTAAATCTAAACTTTTATTCTGACTCTTCTTCCCTCATGTCTTCATTATGTATTCAAGTTCAAGCCTTACTCATCTAACCATTATTCACTATCATGTCACACACACACCCATACATTCAAAATGACTACTCCATATTGGCTGGAGTAGGCACCATGACCTTGTCCACAACCAACATCTCTATAAGGAGAGGTAGCCACTGCAAAAATTTGTCTCTAATGCCTCAAAAAAATAAGTCCTATGTAGCTTTAAAAACTATGTATACTTTTACTTCAAACTTTGTGATGTATCCATCTATGGTGGTAGAAACCTAATAATCTATTACCCTCATCTAGTCAGTTTCTAATTTATACAACCAGTTTATCTTTTCTTAAGACTAAATGATTATTTATTTCATTATTGGATTAAAGCAATAATATTCCAACTATGCTAACTAATTATCTATAAATTTAGGCAACTATCACCACAATATTTCATAACTCTCTCCATAGATATACTCTTAAATGATTTCTTGTGTGGTAAGACCAATCTATTTGGATTCTTCTTCTATGAAATTACATACTGGTCTAACCATGTCTCAATGTCTCTCTACCTTGGTAACAATATTAGCATAGTTTCCTCTTAAAGGAGTGTTTATACACTCATCATACCATTGTTATCATAGGTTCCTGAAGCATCATAACATGTGAAAGATAAGGATAACTAAGTTTTGCTCAAGTGCATAGGATAATGCAAAGAATTCATATAAAATGTTGGAAAATAAAAGCATATTGAAGGTGAATTATTGTGCAATTAGATAGAAATTAGGAATAACTAGTATTCATGTAACATTTATAGAGCATACAGATTAAATTAGATATAAATAAAAGCATACATCATACATGAGAATGCACGCAATGAACAAAAGAAGAAATATAATAAGTAACCATAACCAAATAGTCTATATTTATCTCTTCGAAGGTAGAACTCTCTTCTTCATACAAACATACACATATATTCATTTATAGTCTTTGACTATTCACATTCTTCTTGTACTTAGTGCCAAAAGAGGAATCTATTCATATTATAACCTATTATAATTCATGGAAGATAGGACAAAATATACATATATCCAATAAACTAAATACATAATACACAAATATAAGAATATCCTATGCAACTTTACTATCTATTTTATTCTCCTAACATGGAAACACACAAAGAGGACTCCATCATTTTTGAACCATGCCCCATACCACTTTTATCATATGAAGGAGAAACTAGTCAAATAGCAAAAATTAAAGAACCAAGTTTGAACCAACTAAGTTCCACAACCATAGTGCACGTTCATACTTTTAATTCAGACAAAATACATATACATAATTGGGATATAGATAGTGTGGAATAAAAAACTGATCTTATAAGGGAAATTATAGCTGAGCCAGTTGTAACTCATACATAATTAACACTTTCTTTTCCTCTTCAAGATAATTTCATGGCTCAAATTTGGATGCCTGATGGAAGTGGCATTCATAGTGGATAGAGTATAGGCCCAAATATTATTAATCAACCAACTACCATGCCTCATGACATGGGAATTGATACTAGAGGCATAGGAGGTGGACTAAGAGGTGGCATAGGAGGAAGTGGTGGACTTCCCCCTCAAATAATAGGATATGGGGGTTTACAATAGCCACCAGTGCAATCACCTTAGTTGATAATAGTATATTATGAAATGATGTTTCACCTACCTAAATATTGAGGCATGGAAAATTCTAAAAAACATGTCTGTAAGTACAAACTCATTTGGAGGGCACAAGGCATAACTTCTTTTGATAAAAAGGATATATAATTCATGACTACACTTTTGGAGAGAGTGCATAAGTGGTATATAAATTTTGACCCTCAACATATAATAATTGACTATGATTAACTCAAAATGACATTTCTACAAGAATTTGACATTCCTAAATTTGAGCAACAAAGTATTACCACACTGAAAGATATAAAGCATGAGCTCACAGAAAGTGTATGGGATTATGACACATAGTTCAAGACACTTCTATAAAAGCTATCATTTGAAATAAATGTTTCTCAATATGCATAATTATTTGTGGAAGGTTTTTTACTTCCCCTTTGATGAATATTATCCCATAATACCTTCACTATCCCACATGAAGCTCTAGAATCCACCCTCTATGCTAAAGCTATTGGTAGTATTGACACTAGGAATAATCCTTTCTAGGAAGCTTGAATAGATTCAATGGAATCACAACTCAAAAAAATAAATAAAAATAATGCATATGATACTCATAATGGTCTTTGGTACACTGATTACAAATCTGAAGGACATAACTGAAATAATTGCTTGCATAAAAACATCTACATTATACTGAAGAAATCATGTGAAAATTTCCATGAGGAACATGATGTATACTCCTATCCTCTATTATAGTTAGATACACATTAGAAGATGTCTAAATATTGAAAAATATGTGATGCCTACACCCATGACACAAATTATTGTTGATTAATTAGTGATATCTATGAAGTGCATGCACTTGGTACACACCAAACCTCTGTATTTAACAATCAAGATAATGGTGGATATCATGGCTGAAGTAGAGGGTGAGGATGAAGAGGTGGTCATTTCCCACCAAGAACACATTATAAGCATGGATCCCTAGACCACTATTAAAGGGATTGTCTAGTGTATCCAACATGTGCTTTTTGTAAAAAGGATCATTGATTGGAAGAATGCCTTGACCTATACATGACCATCACTAAGGGAAAAAATGAAAAAGGTATAGGTATGATTCACATTGAGAAACCTCACTAGAGGCTGCACTCAATCACCCCAACATCTCAATAGGTGAATATCACTACACATAGTGGTGGACAATCTCAGTCTACATCTACTCTTATTAAGAAGGTATAGCATCAAGATCATCGGGCGAGGAAGTATCCTGATGCCTAACAATAGAAGGATGTAATTTAGGACACTATGACATTGGTATGAGAAATTTAGGGATAAATTTAGTTTCTTAAGGACCAAGAAGTAATGCAATATGTTGATATGTAGAAGGTAACAAATCCTTAAAATGTAATATGAGATGATTTTTAGGAGCTTTGCAAGCGTATGCTAGACAAAGACATTGTCCTATAATTAAGTAATTGGCTTAAAAATTAGGTACAAATACCAACTAGTGCTCAACCTCAATTGACTAGACAAACTAAGGATCATCAATTAAATCATGCTTGATGACAAGATACCCCTATTCCTTCTAGCCCTCAAGAGGACAAAGAAATACTAGTAAATATTACCATCGATGGTTGGGTGATTTGGGACATCTTAGTTAACATTGATGCTAAGGTTAACATCCTCACCAAGGATGCATGGTGCAAAATGGCTAGTCCATCATTACAACCATCTTTGCACATCTTGTTTATGTCTAAAAAATTTTGTGCTCTACCAATTGACATCCTTAAGAATGTAATAGTGGATATCCTTGGCATACCCTTTGAAGTTGACTTTAAAGTTCTCAAGTTAGGTGAGGTAGATGAATTTCAAGCTCTATTGGGATGACCCAAAAAACATGACATCAGTTTTGAGAATACTGATCAATGAGTTGTTATTCCATTGGATCAAACACATAGGCCTCCATACATATAACATGTTAATGTGGAAGAAGATATTAACCACATTTAAAATGTCACATCCATAGATGGTGAACAAAATGATCCAAATCTTGATGGCATCCTTTAGTGTAAATACATTCAATCCATTTTTAATACTACAAGTAATGCTTGTAATTATTGGGCCCATGGTGACTATGACCTCACTGGAAGAGTGTGTGGTGACATTGGTAGTCATGAGAATGTTCCACACTAGTATCATAAATTCCACAAGTTTGTTCACCTTCTCAGTATACAAGTCATGCAAGGCCTAATGATGGATGCACCATTAGAAAGACTTGTTGAATCTCCTTAGATTTATATAAAAATGAAAGGCCACAACTTTTTTGAACACCTTGAAGACTTTTATAACTCTGACAATGATCATATACGATCATTGGTTCATCTCTTTGATGGTATAGTCATAAGGTGGTGATGAACCCATAATAATCAGCTTATCCATTGCGATCAAGTATGCTCTATTTTGCATTACTAGTTTCATCATGATAACCAAATATGGGGAAAAATTAGTTATAGTGGAGTATGAGCACCTAAACCCCATATAGAGGCTTGTGAATCCATGTAGAGAGCTAAATATTTTTTCTTACTAGAGTACATATGGGTACATGCTTTTTATGGAACCTTATGAACCTAGGTGAGATCATGATATGTTCATGAAGAGCGACATATGGATACCCATTTTTTTCATATGTTGAAAGAAAGCATGAACTCAACATTATCTTACTCATCTCTGAGAATGGAATTTCACCTCACTCTCCAGGCTATGCACAAAGTAGTTGCTGGTGACCCTAGTCCCATTGAATATTGCTTAAGGTATATCCTTAATGTCCCAGAAGAAGGGATAGTCCTCTTTAATGATCCATCTATATAACCTATTCTTGCACCTGACCTTGTTTTTTATCAGTAATGTCATGAAGAGATACACTTTAGAAAGAAAAAACTAGTATTTAAAGTAGATGAAGGTGAAGTGTCCAACCCACCTAACCCATTAGAAAATCATTTGGATGTCCCTACAAATTATAGATCATAAACAGTTCATAATACTAGTCCCAATGTAGATAACCCTTATTCTAGACCCATTCAAACTATCCAATGCAACATTAGTACAAAAGAACCAAAAATAACTACTATAGGAAATTACTAGACTGACATAAAAGTTTTAAAGATATTTGATTTATTAAAAGAATACCAAGATGTCTTCACAAGAATCTATAATGAGATGAAATGTGTTCATACATCTCTAGGCAAAATGCATATTAAAATAGTTGACAGTGCTCAAATAGTCAAGAAAAGGCCTTATAAGATGAATCAAAATCTATGGGTGTACGTAAAAGAAGAAATTAATAGTATACTACATGTTGAAGTGATCACCCCCATCAATGAATTAGAATGGGTAAATCTTATGGTGATAAGTATAAAAAAATATGAATGGATTAGAATTTGCATTAATTATCATATACTTAACACATCTTGCATCACTAATCCCTTCCCAACACCATTCATAGAAGAAATAATTGAAGGCATTGCTAGGTGTAAAATATATAACTTCATAGATAGATTCTCGGGTTACCATTAGGTCTAGATCGCCAAGGAGGATCAACCTAAGACTATGTTTTCCATTTAATGGGGATCCTTTGCATATATTATCATGCCTTTTGGGTTGAAGAATGCACCTATTGTGTTTTCACATATAGCCATTGAGGCCTTTAAATATTTCATCCATAAATTTTTTCAAGTCTACTTAGATGATTGGATAATCTATGGCTTGGTTAAGCACTATTTATCTAATCTATGGCTCATGTTTGAGTATTGTCGAGTCTTACAAATATCACTGATCCTAAAGAAGTATATTTTTACTACACCTTTCAGTGTTATTTTGGGACATATTATTTGCAAGGATGGACTTTTGGTTGACCTAGCAAAAGTATCTATCATTCTTCGCCTTCCAGCACCCAAGTCTCAACATGAAGTCCATGAATTTATAGAACATATAGGTTATTATAGGAAATTCATTCATGGATATGAAAAAATTGTTGTGCATTTGGAGGAACTCTTAAAATACAACAAATACTTTATCTGGACCTGCTCTTACTAAGAAGTCTTTGAGGCCTTAAATGACAATCTAGTTACCACTCCAATCCCATAGTTATTTGATTAGACAAAACCATTCCATGTCCATGTTGATGCTTATAGAATAATAATTGGTGTAATCCTTGCACAACCAGGTGAAGGTCACCTTGATCACCCTATCTATTTTACTAGTAGGAAACTTACTCTAACTGAGCAGAATTACAACACCATAGAGTGCAAAGCACTGTCAATGGTTTATGCTCTACAATTTTTTTAATAATACTTATTGGTAGATCCTTTTATATTGTATACAAATCATGAAGTTTTAAAGTATCTAGTAAATAAACCTATATCACATGGATGCATCTACCATTGGATAGTGTTCTTTCAAGAATTTAAATTCTCTATAATGGTTAAACTAGGAAAAACCAATTGTGGCCCTGACCATCTTTCTCGAATTGATTCCAAAGAACCAACATGTGATATTTAAGATGACCTATGTGATGTTTAACTATTTCATGTTTCTCATGTACTTTAGGAGTTATAAGATATTGTATATTTTTTAACTCCTAGCTCAGTACCCAAGTATCTAACTTCTCAAGCCAAAAAATAACTCATAGTTCATGCCACACCTTTCCAACTCATCAAAGGGGACCTCTAAAAGCTTAGTTGAGATGAAATTATTTGATGTTATGTCATGAAACATGAGCAGTCTAAAGTAATCCAAGAATTTCATGAGAGCATTGCAAGTGGACACTATGTTAGAGAGGATACCATGCATAAGGTTCTATTGTCTAGATTATGGTGGCCTACCCTTTTTTAAGATGCTAAGATATATGTTATGAAGTGTGATATTTATCAGTGCATAGGAAAACCAAATTGTTAGGATGCCATGCCTCTATGTCCAATTCTACCTCAAGAACCATTTGAAAAGTGGACCATTAATTTTATCAACCCTATCAATCCATTTGGGCAATGATAAAGTTCCCATTAAATCATTACAACAATTGATTATCTCATACATTAGGCTGAAGCTATGATAATAAGGGATTATACTACTACTACTACTACTACTACTACTACTACTACTACTACTACTACTACTACATGCTTCATTTGGAAACATATCATAACCTAGTTTGGATGCCCACTCAGTTTTACTAATGATCATAGTACCCATTTCCTAAATAATACTATTCACATCCTTCTTGATGAGTTCATGATTGTTCATCAAAAAACAACATCGTATCATCCTCAATACAATGGCATTGTAGAGACATTCAATAAAATCTTAGGCACAACACTTATGAAAATTTATAATATTAGCTAAACTGACTAGGATGATAGAGTTTCTATGGTAATTTGGGCTTACTACATAACTATAAAGCACCTGAATAAGAGCACACCATTTAATTTGGTTTATGGAAAAGAGATAGTTCTACCACTTGAATTCTTAGTACCATCTCTTTATATTGTGTGTGTTGGAAAATTTGATGAGGAGTCATCATTAAAATCATGTTTGGATGTTTTTTTACAACTAGATGAAGCCATTTTCCTTACTCAATGGAGTTAAGATGTGGAAAAACACAAACAAAAGGCCTATCATGATGAACACATCAAGCATAAAACATTTACCCCTAAGACAAAAGTCTTTCTCTATGAATCCAAGTTCATGTGCCATTCTAGCAAACTTCAAATTCATTAGGATGGTCCCTTTGTAATTTATAGAATTTAGCCTATTGGTGATAATCAATTACAAAGGTTGGATGGCCAATTTCTTCCTAGGCATTACAATAGAAGTCGACTATGACTGTATTTTACCTCTAAATAGTTTGAATTTTGTAACAATAAGGCTTATGCCATTAGTCTAGGATTTCTTATTTTCAATAAAAGTGACGTCTTTATTTTGTGCAACATTACTTTAATATAGAGTAATTTATATTTTGTACTTTTACTTTCATGGAGGACTAAGACATAATTTTAGTGTGGGGTAAAAGGTATATGTATTCATGTTTAAGGATGTGCACATAATTTAAGGCATAAAATTTACTTAAGGCACACAAGATAAATAGCCTTAGGATAAGATATTCCAGCCAAATAGTTTGAAAATTTGAAATAAATGAAACATCTATCTTCCACTCCAAAGAAAAATGTGGGACACAACTATCTTCCACTTCAAATAAAATCACATGAAAGGAAATGTCAATAATGTGAAAGAAATAGTGGTTGTGATAAATGTATCAACATCGTGATAAGATAATACTGTTAAATGTATTTATGGTGAGAAGTGACGGTCGAAGAATGGTGGCCGTTACAAGTGCATTAATAATGAGAAGTGATGAATGAAAGGAAAGGGGGTAGTAAATTTAGGTTACCCCCTCAAGCCTATAAAAGGACAAGGAAGTTCATTTTTACTTTTTACATTTACTTCTATTTGAGTTTGCAGAGCCAAATAATGAATTAAGCTAGAGTGATTCCATAGTAGGTAAACAATGTTAAAATTCTATAAAAAATGGTTGAGCAAAGCATCAAGTTATGTAATCAATCACAAGGCTAAATCTAAAACATGACCATGACATAATGAATTGGTAGTTATAGGTTAAAGAGGTAGACATCCACCATTATAGGATATTAAAGCAAGGAAAGACAAAGCCATCTACATAATAATCATGTATTCCTTTGGGAATTTTGGATGGCTATACCTCAACCTTCAAGTTTTTTGGAGGGTGATGTGGCCTAAGAAGGAGGCTTTAAGAATGGATCCATTGCCAACTATACCAGGGGATTAAGAAGTACTTAGGGAGGAAGTAGTGTTAATCAGGGAAGAAACACCTAAAGAATAGGCACAATGCATGAAAAGAGAAGAGGTTAAGATGACACACCAGGTGAAGAAAGCACAATCATCTCCACCCCTAACATTAATGATAGAAGAAATACATTTCCCAAAGATGGTGTTGTGTGTAGAAAGATAGGTATTGAAAGTACCCTCTTGCACCATCTTAGATTACAATCACCATTAACCTGGGTATGAGGTTGAGTTATAAAATGACTATCGGGTTGAGCATAAAAACATCAAAAACTAACTGGTGTATGACATCAAAAATTTTAATGCTTTAAATGTTGTGGGTTTTTTTCACTTGTTAAACCTTTCATACTTTGGAACACCCATGGAAGCAATTTAGTTTCTACTCTTGTACATCCATTAGGACTACCTCTACTTTGTTGGGTGCAACATGGAAATTATGCCCGAGAGGATAAGTAAGGTGTCAAGGTTGTAGTTTTCCAAAATGGATGTAGAGTTTGACTTGGAAGACTCAGAGGAGATTGGAAAAATAGAAATAATGCTAATGTATCAAAAGTAGGGTCATTCCATGGATATCAAGAACCTATAAGATCCTACCTTTTGAGTGGTGACATGTATAATAATGACCAAAATTAGCATCGTTGATCATTGGAAAGAGGTAGATATGGCTCACCTCTACATCACTTACCATGTAACTGAGGGATTGAAGTATAATTGGGCCACGTATTTTGCCCAAAAAATCATTGAAGATGCTAAGAAGACCCATCAAATACCTATTCATAGGTTCTCGTGGGGGATATTTTTGTTATTGATGGTGTTTGATGAGATTATTATACTTGACTACACCATGAGAGAGTGGAAGTGGGAATATCCACCCAAACATAAGTCCCTTATTGAGTGATATAAGGCTTTCATGTACCTTGGGCACATCACCCCCACTTACACAAATAAGATGAAGTCATGGTTTGATGGAATGAAGGAAGCATTTGGGAATGAATGGTTCATCCCTAAAGACTTGTCTACCTAGGTTAGAGAACAAGCTCAATTTTTTGTAAAACAACACTTCTCTTTGGTGCACATCAAGATGGTCCCATTTGGATAACTCTCTACATAGTTGAATCTACCCTATGCCTTTTTAACATGGTACTTCATTTACTTAGTAAACCATATTTTTGGTGCATAGCCTATCACCTTAGAAGTAGACAAAATCAACTTGGAGATTCACACTCTTTGGAAGATGCACATTTATCCTATCAAGAAGGCCTATAGGGAGAAGTGAAAAATTAATTAGACTGATATGAATGTCAAATAGATCCTGGTGGGAGCACAAGTGCATAACCTACTCTACATGCTATAGCCCAAAAATAAGACTTCAAAGGGTACAAAGCAGACTCAAGAGAAACTTATACCAGTACCTCAACTGATGAAAAGAAGTGGTCTAAGCATGATGCCAACACAAGTTCACAATAAGATCCTCAAAAATATTAGAGGAATACCTAGGAATCACCTCCTAGACCTTCTCCATTGAGACCTTCTCCACCCAAAACTTCACCTCTATAGGTTCCTCCACCCTTGCCTTCATCTCCAATAATAACTTCACAAGAATCACCACAAAGGGTTTCACCATTAAGGGCTATTCCATAAATAACACCAGAGAAATAACTAGTGTAGGAAGAACCTATAAGCTAAAAGGAAGAGGCAAAGGAATCTGATTCTAAAAATACACCCCTAGATGTGAGAGGAGGAGACCGCCTTTAAAGACTCACCATTGGACATTATGGGTCCATTTGGTGAAGTGGGGGATGGTTATGATACTGACCAAATGAGTGTGATGGCCATTAGTAACACTGTTTTGCCTACCAACATAGAGGTCAAAATTTTAGAGTGTAACCCAAATAAAGGAAAGGAGCCTATTGATTCTGAGGGAGAACCACCTTTGATTGATGCTTCAATAATATGCATATTTATTACCAAATAGGTGTTCCAAATAGGATTCTTTATCTTTGGCTACACTTCCTCCCCCAAGATGTAACCATTGCCATAATATGGTAAATATCATTTTTTTGGACATGTATAATGAGGAGTACCATTTTAAGATCCCCCTAGATGGCCTCTTACTACATTCTCAAGCTCTAATGCTACCAACCCCACTATGGGTTGATCCCCAGAAGATCACCCATCTAAAAGCCAACACTACATTTTTGAAAATGTATTTTGAAGTCACACACCAAAACATACTTTCAGATTCTAACACATGTGACATAGAGAAGAAACATGGCCAAGTAGTGGCAATGTATGAAAAAGAGGTTGTCACCCAGAAGGCACTCAAATAAAACCATGTTAAAACAACAAGTTAAGGAGGCCATATAGGCCAAGGTAAAAAGTTTAAATTTGTGTAAATTAGTTTTAGGCCAAGAACCAACATTAGCAGACTGAGTGCCACTAGACGAGGAAGCTGTGAATAAATTGGAAACCCTAGTGAATCTCCTACTAAATCACTAGAAAGAATAGCTTTAAATAAATAATGAGGCATTATTGGTGGTAGATAAATTTACCAAGGTACTATAGGCTTGTAAGCACACTCTCAAAAGATTTGGGGAAGTAATTCCCATCTTGGATGGGGTTTTTGAGATGTTGGCATAACCTAATAAAATCTTGGAGACTCGGATCCACATAGAGAAAATCCCAAAGGTAGTAGTTATTAGATGTTTCCCTCTTAATAAAATATTATGTTGAGTGCATAAAGTTATTTAAAGATGTTGAATCTATGGAAGAGAAAATAAATGTGCATCAAAAATAACTTAATGTTAGTTTTGTATCTCTTTAATGATAGGTTGTTAGTGAAGTCTAGACATTAGAACAAGTTTATAAGGATGCCAACACATCTTTAGACCAATTTATCAAGAAGGAAAATAAGTGTCTTGACCAATCTGAGGAGATGAATAAATCAAAGGCAACCATCAAATAAATAACATCAAATCGACTCAACACATTGTCACATTGGGACAATGTCAAGAAGTAGATTAAATAAATTGGGCCTAAATTTTTGTTGGAGGCCACAACCAAGACTTAGTATAAAATGGATTAATAATATCATAATTTGGGGTGATGTTTGACCCCAAATTTTGACTAAGTATTTTGGCACAGAAGCAGTGATGCATGAAAGGATAAGGGAACAGAAGCACCAACATGACAATACCCAATCAAAGATGGAATATAACTATGAGGAACCTAAGAAAATATGAATTATAATATTAGTAAAAGACATGGGGAGTGAATGGGAAGTAGGATATGGTTGAGGAGTGATTCTTGAGGGCCAACCAGACTTTAACCATCATGAGTTTTGCACTAGACCACAAAGAAAAAGAACTAAAGATCTAGCATAAAACAAGTATATAGGGTGCACAAAGGCTTGGGTCCTTAGGAGAAAATAATTGATAGACTAAAATGACTCTTAGTCCATAGAGAGTTCATTATCCAATCACTCATGTCATTTATTATGTTTCTACTTGGTTAGGGAAAAATAAGTATAAATACCCCTATTTGAAATCATTATAAAGTGACTGAGATTGGTATCATTTTATTGACTTATAATAATATTATGGATATTAAAATAAATTTTAATGTTCATGTTCTAAAAAATAGATATTTATACATCTGATGGTAGGTTTTCATTGAGTAACTTGTAGTTGTAACCCATTATGAGTTCTATAGAACTTTTACTTATAGAATTTGCGTAACAATATTTGAACTCCATGGCATTTATCTATGTAATTATGATTGTTAAGATTAACAAGATAAGAACCAAATTAGTGTATTTATTTTTATGTGTAACTTATAATTATATATAAGTTCAAACTCAATTATATGACTAGTATGTTACTGTGCAACATAACCCGTGGGAACCAGTCTCTTATTATGCATTTTGGGTGAGCACATAAGACCACAGTCTTGCATGAAGGGATAATATGATAGCTCATTAGGGATAAACTTAATAAATTTAAAATTTTATTAAATAATAAAAAACCAAACAAATATAATCCATAAGTGTTCAAGAAAAATATATTTTTTAAGGTTGTTTGAAAATGCCTTAAAAGGAGAACCTTGCCAAAAGCCATTTCATGGTTTGCATACTTATACAATGTATTAGAATATTAAATTTGGTATGGAGGATGGTTTTAGCATAGGTAAATTTAATAAAATAATTTTTGCTTTTTTAACATGTGTGGGTGTCCATTTGGGCCAACTTTCTCTTTCTAGGCCTAGGAGGGCTATTTAGGCCTAATTGGAGAGGAAAATGAAGGAAAAAAGATACTTACACTTGGATTTGGCTCATGAAATTTTGTGTAAATATTTAATGGGATAGAGGTTACTAAAAAATGTTCCCATTTTTCCAATTTTATCCCTAAATTCTTCTAAACAATGATCTTTATAGGTTTTTAGGGTTATAAGGAATGAGTGCTTTAACAAGCAAATGGAGCAAAATGGTATCTTTTGGGTTACTTTATGGTTCCAAATGATTTATTTTACGTCTAAATTCATGTTTATAAGCCTTTCATAGATTTTATTTTTTTATTTTAAGACAAATCCCTTCTTTCTCTCTCCTATGCTTCTTTGCTCATGAAGGAGCCAAATGATCAAAGTACTAAATTGATGCATAAAAACATTTAAAGAGGTTTATCCTTTTTCCACACCACTTTTAAATTATGAAGAAGTCAGATTTTGGTTGGGATAAGGATTAAAAATTGGAAAAGGTCTCAAGGACTCCTAATAAGGCCTTCCATCCTTCCAATGCCTAGAATGTTGAAGAAGTCAACCCAGCATCAAAGAGATCTAACATCCAAAGAAAGATGGAAATACCTCATTAATGGTTTGGAAAAGGTTTAAACTAAAGAATTGATCAAGTAATGATGACCTAATCTCATGGACAAGACCTATTTTTAAGGAAGACTCTTCTTCACCAAGAATGTAGGGTGTGCAAGTAAAGATTTAGGAGGTTATGCTGGTCAAACATCAGATATCAATGACCAAATACTCCTTCTAATTTAAAAACAAGCCTTCCTCAAAATTTACTCAATTTTTCAAAGGGTGGATGAGAGATATTCAAGGGGATACTATGTATCAATTGGAGAAGAACCAAATAAATGATTTTTCCTAGTTTCTTGGCTTTGTCTTTGTCTTTCTGTTCTTTCTCAATTCTCTATATATAAGCATATTTTTGACATTTAAACAATACATAACCTAAGTTGTGGAAATTAAATGATAAAAAAACACTTTTAATTGCCTATTTTGAATGAATAAGACTAAATTAATACCTCCTCAAAGCTTGTGTTTAATGTATGCTAATGGTTAGTTGATGAATGACAGTGATAGTACATACTTCCTCTCATAGTTTAATTTTTTATTTACCTATTTTTAGGTGTTGATTCATCCATATAGGTTTAATAATTTTCTTAAATAATCTTTTATGTATGGTAAGTGTGATCTTTCCTTAGTGTCTTTGAGAGACCTATTGATCAGATGCCTTAGATCATGTATCAAGCCAAGCCTCTATATGAAATGTTGATATTTAGAGACTCTCATTTGAGAAGTGCAATCAGGGACATGTTCTTATTCATTCTTCTTAGTGTATATTATATAAGTGTAGACACATTTTGGTGTATCACCTCAATTAGATAAGTTTTCCTTTTAGTTTACCTTCTTCTCTTTTCCCTTGCAAGCTGGTAGAGTAAAGTAGAGATCCTACCTAATACATAAAGGGGAGATGGCCCTTATAATCTAGATATTTAATCCATCCATTAATCCACCCATATCCTAGGATTTGTTCTAGGTTACTTTAGATTATGAAGTCTTGAAACTACCTTTACAAGGGTGCAAGTCTAGTAGTTAACATGAACTTCTGGAAGAACATCTAATATGGATAAATATTATTGAATTACCACTATAATACTAGTATGAAGAGGTAATTTTAAGGATTTCTAAGGATATTGGAAATCCTCCCAAATTCAATCCTATTTTAATTTTTATAAAATGCCTTTTTGTTACTAGATTTTGTGTCTTGGTTAAGCTAGGATTGCCAGCTCTAAGATCTATTTCTCTAGGATCTTGTTTTGGTAAATGGGTTCAAAAGATTGTGTATGAGAATGAGGTTGGAATATGAAAGTTTTTTGATGTATAGGGGAATAAAAGCATGGGTTTTATTATTCAAGAAAAGGAAGGAAAGCATTTTTCAAACACCCCTATAACAGTTATGGAAGGAACTCTCCCTAAGAAGAACACTGGTTAGAATAAAGGCCTGAATATTGGGAACCTTCATATGTCTTCCTCAAATAAGAACAAGAGGGGTGGACGTAACATAGCTATCCATTCTAGCCAAAATATGTATATTGATACCATAATAAATGGGGTCACTCTAGACCTTGTGATGCCATATCCTAGTATCTCAATAAAGGATAAGGATGGTTTTGTCACCAAAAAACTTGAGTATAGAGAAGTCAAAAAAGCTTCTAGGTTACCTCATTTGTCTGCAGGTACCTTTGGGATGAAGAAGAACATTGGATCTCATACTACATGTTCTACCAATCAATGCTTCAATAGTAAGAACCCATCCCTAAGATTTTCTTGATGAGTGAGATCTAGACCAAAACCTGAAGTAGGTCTCAAACCTAAGAGCAACTTGGGCAAAATAGGTTGCTCTCCCCCTCCTTGTCATGAAGATTATCTCTTGGAATATGAGGGGCATTAATAAACTTGAGAAACAAATATTAGTTATAAATCTTTGACTATCTCAAAAAGCTTGTATTCTTTTTCTTCAATATACCAAGATTCCTATAGAACTTTTAGAAAATATAAAATATTATATTTGGAAATAAGCTGGCTATGCAGGTTCAAAGGCCTCAAGTGCCTTTGGAGGTTTTGTTGTTTTTTGAGACCAACAAGCCTTTAAAGGAAATTTAATTTGTAATAAACAAGGCCATGTGGTTATTAGAGTCACTTTCTTAAAATATAATAAGAAATGGATTTTTTCAAATATTTATGCTCTAATTTCAAAAATAAGAAGGGGTCAGTTCTGAAAGATCTCTCTCATTTTAGATCCCTCTTTTATGAGTGGGACTAGATGGTGGTATGGGAATTCAACACACCCTTTTATCCCATGGAAAAAGGGAGGTAATCTAGAATACAATGATATCATGGTTGATTTCAATGAATTCATCACAAGTAATAACCTTCTGGATGTGGTGATGCACAGAGCTTCCTACACCTAGTATAATAAAATAATAGGGGAGGGTAATATCTAAGTCAGACTAGATAGATTTCTCTTAAATTATGACTAGGATATCAGATGTTGTTTTAGGGTTTTCATCCTCCCTAAAGTAGGTTCTAATCGCAACCCTATTGTGTTCCTTGAGGAAGTAGTTCCAAACACAAAAAAATTACCTTTCAGGTTTAAAAAGATATGGCTAAACCATCCAGAGTTGTGGGAGACCATGAATAAATGGTGGGAGGTGAATATTGAAAGTCAGGAGATATTTATCTTAGCTTCCAAGCTCAAAATGGTCAAAAATGCATCTAAGAACCTGGAATAAGGAGGTGTTCAAAAGCATTTTTTCTAAAAAAATGGAAATAATTGAGATCCTCACAGAACTACAGTAGTAAATTTAGGCCAATAGAATGAATCAAGAAACCTATTGGAAGGAAAAATAACTCTTGAGTACCATTCACAACCTAAAGGCTAGAGAAGAAACCTACTAGAGGCAGAGATCTATAAATATATGGTTAAAAAAAAGTGACAGGAATTCTAAATTCTTTTTCTAAACAACTTATAGGAATAGGGACTCCCTTAAAATAAGGGAGCTGATAAAAAAAATGGTTCCAAGTTTAATAATTAAGAGAAGATAAATTTTAAACTATCTATTTCTTTCATAACATCCTTTTGAGGGACTCGACTCAGCTTCAGGGCCTAGAGATTTTTTTAGACTATTTAATAGGGTACTCGACTTCAATTATAATGAAGATACTCTTAAGTAACGTAGCTATGAAGAGGTGAAAATGGTTATGTTCACAATTGAAGGTGATAAAATGCCTAGACTTGATGGCTACCCTCCCTTTTTTTCCAATATTTATAGGATATTATACATCTTGATGTGGTTATTATGGTTTTACAATTTTTATGAAAAGGTTTAATTCTAAGAGAAATAATTGGTACCTTCTTGGTTTTTATTCTAAAAAAGGTTCCATTTATCTAAAAAACTTTAGATTGATAAGTATTTGTAATACCTTTTATAATATTTGTACTAAAATGCTTGTTTTAAGGTTTTAACCTTTACTCCCAAGGATTATTTCAATTCAATGGAGCACTTTTATAGCTAGGAGACAAATCTATGATAATATTACCTTGATTCATGAAGCTATTTATTCCTTGGAACAATCTAAAATATTAGGTATGCTTCTTAAATTGGATAGACATAAAGCTTATGATAGAGTTTCCTGGGGATTCCTTATGTTCATCCTCAAAAAGCTTGGTTTTAGCAATTTTATCAGAAAACTCATTCTCAATTGTTTTGATACCCCAAACTTCTCAGTTATTATTAACGGTATCCCTAAAGTCTACTTTAAAGTAGAAAGGGGTTTATGATATGGGGATCCTCTTTCCCCTTACCTTTTCATTATCTTGGCTGAGGCCCTTGGTAAAAAGATACTGAATTCTAGAGAGGATGGCATTATTAAAGGATTGTAAATTGTGCCTATCTCTGATCCTATCATGTATCAACAATTTTTGGATGATACCTTTATACTTTGGACCTCCTTATTTAGAGAATCCAAATCTTTTTAAAGGATTTTGAAAGATTGTGAAGCTATTTCTGGGTAATGTGTCAATTTTATGAAAAGCTCTCTCTTCTTCACTCGCATCATGCCTGACCTTCAGACCCATCTCTATAATATCTTAAAATGTCAAATTAAATCTCTTCTTGATCTATATAGTGGTATGCCACTTGCCAAAGATAAGTTGTGTTTGGAAGACTAGAATCCCTTTCTAAAAAAAATTCAGAAAAAACTAGCATGTTAGAAAGCTAATTATTTATCACAAGATGGTAAAATTCTATCGATCAAAATCTCTCTTCAAAGCATGCCTATATTTTGGATGTCTATTTTTACAATCCCTTTAAAAATTATGGATATAATTGATAAAATTTAACAAAGGTTTCTTTGGACAAGAAAGGAACACACTAAGATAATCTTGTTTGTTGCTTGGGATAAGGTTTGTAAGCCCAAGAGTTATGGGGGATTAAGGCTAAGATCATCAAAAGTATGAATCAATCTCTCCAGATGAAAAAAGATTAGAAGATCCTAAAATAAGATAATAAATAAACCATAATTATCAAAAGTAAATATCTCATAAATATAAATATAGACTATTTTATAAAAGAAGAGGTTCATAGTCAAGGATCCAATTTCAAGAAAGCAGTGACCAAAACAAGATATCTCATATGTAAGAGGTACAAATGGATTGTGGGAAATATAAGAACCATTAAATTTTGGTAGGATCCATCGATCTTCAATTTTCCTCTCCCACTTATAGGGGATTGTGAAGACTTAATCCACGACTTAAAAAATCTGATTGGAACTAAAGCTAGGGACTATTGACATTAGAATAAGTCAGAACCAAACTTAAACAACTTTAATTTTTAGAATAAACAAAGGATCAATCAATATTTATAAAATTTTTAAACTCAAATCTCTCTAAAATTCACGTTAGTATCTATCATAAGGAGGACAAAATTATCTTATATCTAGATCCTATAGGATAATACATAGTAAATTTGGGTTTTTTGGTGGATCAAGATCTTCTAGAACAAGGCCCTACTTGGTCCAAGTTATAGGAAAAAAATATTAATTCCAAAAAGTGGCATATTCTACTAGTTAGCTTCCTAGAACAAAATTCTCACCATTGATAATCTTAATCTTAGAGGTTTTCAAATTCCTAACAGATGCTACCTATGTTTGAAGGCTAAAGAATCAGTCAATCACTTTTTTTTTGGAATGTCAGTATTCCACCTCTATTTGATGCTCAATATTCAAAATTACTTGGGTCCAGCCTGGATCCATT
Organism: Torreya grandis; assembly: GCA_037957365.1. Classification (NCBI taxonomy): domain Eukaryota; kingdom Viridiplantae; phylum Streptophyta; class Pinopsida; order Cupressales; family Taxaceae; genus Torreya; species Torreya grandis. Next base: position 2,059,024 of record JARHVA010003079.1, read on the forward strand.
TGGGATCTTTTCTTACAATCTAACCCTCCTTGGAAGAAAAAGGCCTTGAAATTACTTTGGAACCTTACTCTTCCACATTTCATCTAGGGCATTTGGAAAGAGAGGAATCATAAAATCTTTAGAAATAAAATCCTGGAATGGGGAATCACTAGAGACATTATTTCTAAGGAAATTAAGGAAAATTAGGCTTCCAAAATTCCTAAAAATGATGACTCCTTTAATATAAAATTGATAACTATCCTAAATTTTTGGGATCTCAACCTCCGTCTGGACTTGGGTGTTAACAAAGATCCTTCTAGAACCTCAACCAAACGGACCCCTTTGACTAAAGGATGGTATAAACTCAACTTTGATGGTGCCTCCAAGGGTAACCCTACCCTCATGGGGGGGATAATCAGAGAATCCATTGGTGACATAGTGGCTACTTATGTTGGAATCATGGGTGAATAATCTAATCATGTTGTAAAGGCCATAGTGGCCCTTTGGGGTATCAAGATTTCATGAGATAAAATAATATTAAATTTGGTTATTGAAAGAGACTCTCGTAACTTCATTAACTACCTCAAAGATAAGTATGGAACCTATTGGACCATCAAAAAGGAGATTTTTAATGCTATAATCCTCATGAGCTCTTTATAGGAATTCTCTCTTGGTTACATCTTTAGATAAGGAAATAGTTGCATCGATTTTCTTACTAATCTTGGGGTTTCCTATGATTTTATGACCTGGGATCTAGGTGGGACCCATCTAACCCTATTTAACATCCTTAACTATGTTCTCCTTGACAACTTAAGGATGGTTTAGCTTTCATCGACTTAACTGGATTCTCTTTCCCTATCTCTCATTTGGGGGTTGTTGAGGCTCTCATTAGGACCTTGATATTATCTCTCAAGTTGAACTTTATTTTCTATGGATCCTATAGTTGTTGGGTCTAGTTAGCTCTTTCTCTTTTTTTATCCTGATTTGTGGCTTTGTCTCTACCTAACTTGTTATTTCTCTCTTTCTCTTTTACTTGTTTTGGTGCTCTATTTGGCTTCTCCTTTGGGCCCTATTTTTGGTCTATTAGGAGACCTAGACCTCCCTGATGTGCTCGAGCTGGATTCCACACTAGTCAAAAGTGGGTTTATCTTAATCCTAACATTATCTCTAACTAAAATCTAATGAATCCATATTAATTTGTAATAATTATCATATTTTATGTCAAAAAAGTGGTTTTATAAGAAAGATAATGAGTGTTGAATATATTTTTTGAGCCTAGATGCCAAAACTAAAGAAAAACACTAGGAGATTGGGATACTCCTAGATGTGTACTTTAATTTCATATGCTCGTGATTTGTAATTTTTATGGAGTGAATAAGAGAGACAAATGATATACACTTTATGCCATCAATTAAAAGAAAGAGGAGGCAGGTTTTTTTATTTTTTTAAAAACATATTATATTATAGATAAACAAATTAACATTCTTATTTTGGGTTTAGGGATTTATATGTTTTTACTAGATAATGAGGGTTTGTGAGTCCCTCACCTATCTTATTAAATGAAAATATATTACAAAACCTATCAAAATATGAGTAAAGTCAAAATTACTTATAATACCCAAAAACAAACCCAAACCAAGGACCAACAACCTTAGAACCAAACCAAACCAAAAACACCACCAAGTTGGGGAACCATAACCCTAAGCACAAGACCCTAATGACCAAAAAAGGATATAAAAGACTACATATGGAGATGAACCTAAAATTTCCACCACTACTACCTTACATGGAATTTCTAACCATCTGCATCCCATGCCTACAAATACCATAGTCATCCTTGGAAGGGGCCTTAACCAACACAGAGTTTCCTAGGTTAACATCACCACCTACAATGACATCTACCCCTTCCACATTCATCCCCCATAGATGGGTGAATTTTTGCCTCATATTTTCCATTCCACCATGGTTCACACTTAAATTACCCCCCACACTAGGGTCCACACTCATGTTGTCCAATTGATCATGCATTTGTTTCAAATCCAATCATCTAATAATGGGCCCAGTGGGAGTGAGGGTGTTCCCTGAAGATCCTCAAGATAAATATAACCACTAATTTTGAATGAAAAGAAATCCATCCCTAGAGTGAATCCATGACTAATGATCATGGATAATGAAGGGCTCCCAAATCTAACAATGGCACATGACATCTAGATCGACCCAAATTCTAAATCTTAGAATGTAAGATTTCTAGGTATACCAATAGGTTATCAAACCTATAATCCAAATCTAGAAAATCCATAAATGAGATAAGACCAACGTTTTCCAACCTAGGGAAAACTCGAAGGACTTTGTCCTCTAGAGAGAAATCTTCCACAACTACCTCTACGCCCACAAGAAATGATCCCAAACTAGCTACATCAATAATGCAACAGTTAAGTTTTTATCCATAGAGTCCAAAAGGAAATTACCCACAAAAGTTGACATCACCAAATAATTAACCTTGACACTACATTTTATTCTGAAGAATATCAGACCCATGCCCTCCTTAATAGATTGTAAAACATTCCCTACTTGAATGAAGATAATTCTCTACAGCCTAATGTTTGACACCCATCCCTCAAAGGTTAATTCATGTTTATTTATCGTGACATGTAAGTAAATCTCATTGAGAGCCACTTAGAGCATATGATCCATGATAAATCCTTACCACCTTTTAACACTTATAAATTTACATGGAAAAAATACAAAAATCCTATATAGATGCTATAACACCAAAGGCCAAAGTCTTGATTTGGGTGAGAGGATGTGGAAATCATCAAGGTTATGAGGGATGACATATCCTATGCTTCAATTACTCACCATCATTAAAATTCCCTTAATACCAAGATACCTAAGCATGAAATAATCATATGTGAGTATTTAATTACCACCTCTCCCAATCATTATCATAGATTAATTCCTCCACTTGATCAACACCTCTATTGGCCAACTCATATTCCACTTGATTTGCTTCATGAAAGAAATTATTAGCTTCCTAAGATGTTAAGGATGCAAGACATTCCCATGCCCTGCTCAAAATATTTTTGAGTTTTCAAGCTCATACTTTCCCTTTTTGTAGGGCCTGAATGATAACCATGGAGTCCCCATCAATGATAATTCACTCAATCCCACATTGACATACTATTTCGAGTCCTAGAACCAAAGCATGTGCCTTAGTTTCATTGTTAGTTCCATCCATCAATGTTTTTGAATATGTTCTAATAAATGATCCTACATAATCTTGGATTATACAACCTACTCTAGTTACACCTAGATTTCCCCTAACAACTCCATTGAAGTTGAGTTTGAATATTCTTGGAGAAGGCATCTTCTAATCTTTCCTTCCTACATGCTTATCCACATTAAACAGTAGATTTTATCCATTAATGGGAAATGTTGGGAAATAGGGTTTATTTAATTAGAGCTAGAATTGGCTATCAAGAGTAGCCCTAGTTATGGACTTTGGATTGCCTCATCATGTTAAATATAGGTTTCAAGACACCTACTGACTTGCATCACATTGAACATCGATATAACTATTCCATCATATTAGGTACCCTTATGGCTAACATGTTGGAGCGTAGTGTGGTAATAATGTTATAGATGAGGTTAGCTTAAGGAATCGACCTCAAGAACTCCCACTTCTAGCACTTAGCTCACACACTGTTAGGCTATCACCATCAGGTTAGTTTAGGTATTTATATTAATAATAACTATAATTTAACAATGGGGGTGTTTAGGGTTTATTACATTGAGGACTTAGAAGATTTAGAGTTTTAAATTGGGGGATTTAGGGTCTATAAAATTACAATATATATGAATTATGTTAGATATTTATAAAAGTCAAATTAGATTTTAGGGTTTAGGATTAATGATCAAGGGTAATTAAGGTTTTTCAAATAGGGGATTTAGGGTTACAAATTTTAGGGCTAAGGGGTTATAAATTTAGAGGATTTAGGTTTAAGAAGAGGAGTATGGTTTGTTTTATTTTTTGATAAAAAATTAGGAAGAGGTTGTAAACTTAGGGAATTTAAGGCTATAAATTTATTTTCTATTTTCTATTTTCTATTTTCTATTTTCTATTTTATAGATTATAATTAAAATATAACATATTCAAGGGTTTTAATTTTCCCTCCTTAGATAAATCACTATAGGATAGGGGTAATTGTATTTGTAGACACCAAAATTGTGTCTACTCCTTGGTCGACTCCCCCTTGGTCCCCTTGGTCCACTTTTAAACATTTCTAACCCATACACTTATTAATTTAAAATAAATTACCTATTTTTAAATTAATAACACCACCCTTGACACACCACCCTTGACACATTGACCATTTCCCCTACTGACATCGGCAACCTTGACCAACTGATGCCGGCAGAACCACTGATGTCGGTGACTGTGACAAACTGACAGTAGAATACAGGTACGCATTATCTCTATTTATTTTGTTCAGTCTTTTCACCATTTCTCTTTCTAGCAACACTCTTTTGTCAAATAAGTGGACTGTCATCCCTCAAAGAAGTCTTTGCACTTCTGGGACTAAGCTTTGCTTGGCAGTCCACCATATATCTATCCAACATTTTTTTGTTTAAGTCTTTTCTTATCTATAGGTGTCGTCCTCCACAACCAAAGAGGAGCTCCTTCAATCATCTAGATACGGTGCACAAACTTCATCCGGGTACATACAAACCCTTGACCATTTAACTTTAGTTTCTTATTTCTTCTTAATGTGAAAAGTGAAAAATAGAGTAGAAACATTCTGGCATGCCCGGTGGGACCCTGGAGTTTTCCTTGGGTTCATTTCTTCTAAAAACAAACTTTCATATAGGTGCATTAGGAAAATTTCTCTTCTTGCATCCTTCTTCTTTCTTTCTCTTTCGAAAATACACCATTAGCACAAGTTAAAAAAAACCTCTTTCTTTTTCTTCTTGTCACCTTTTTCATGCATCTTAGAGTAGTGAAATTCATGCTCTTAACATTTTCCTCACTTTTTTGCATCCGAACACACATTTTAGTTTGGGCTAAAATCTATTGCATTTCATTCCTGCCTGAATGCATTTTTAGCTCATCTAGTAATTAAAAATGCATTATGAATAAATCGTAGTGCACTTATGTTACATGACCAAACCACTTTTACAACTAAACATCTAAACATACCTGAGACAAGGTCTGACTAATATTTCATCACCTAGCGGATACCTTACCCTTCCTGGTAATCCTACTTGGACTTCACTACCAAGGGGAGAACCCACTCTGTTCTCTGGCAGAGTATAAACTCTAGGGGAAGTATATACTAGCTAAGCAACCCAGCTTGTCTTTGGGCTCGTGAAGTGAGGGGAGTGAGCTCCTAGCACCAGGCCACGTACAAAACCTAATACAGATTTTGAGCACCAAAACTAACCCAAAACCAACCTTATACTACCTCTTTTAGGACCCATTCTAAAAGCCCAACTTCCCAAACACACTCTTCTAAGGCATAAGCCAACAAGACTCTAAAATTTATTCTTAGAAATTAACATTTAGAGGCTACTTGTCATCATCTATTTTTCTGTCTGTATCTAATTTTTTGAGCTGGTGAGGTCGCATTCTGAGATCTAAAGAATAACTTAGAACTTTCTTATTTCTTCCAAAAACTTTTAGTTTTCTGAGTTTTTGGAAATACACAGTAATCGACATCAGTTTTTCCACTGACATCGGCAACTGATCTTCACCGACATCGGTTATCTGACTGACATCGGCAACTTTCTTCACTGACATCAGTTTTTTCTATCGACGTCGATCACTGTCAAAAAAATTTCTTCTCAAATAGCAAGATAAAAACCTAACCTTTTTGCTATTAAAAACACCAATTCTAGTTTTCTGAGGCTGAAACATATAGTTTTCAGAACCTAAACCCCCCTTGCCTTGGATGGTTTTGACACGTAGTCAAACCAAAACTCTTGTTGACCACGCAAGGCAACAACCACTCTCGCCTTTGCCTTCTATATCAAGTCCTCTAATGGAGTATCATTTAGACACTGAGTGTACTCCAACCCAAACTCAACCCCATATTGTTCTTAAAGGGGACCAAGACTTTGAAAGATTCCTTGACCTCAATGTCAAGGCTCTTCAGCACTATCTCATGAGAAGTCAAACGTGAGACTCTTTAGGCAACCCAGTTTATGGGATGCCAACTTCCTTAGCTGAAATGGCAAATTTATCAATGGCCTTTGTCACTCAACCCATAGTCACCCAGGCCATTGCCTCAACTAATAACCCAACCATGACCAAACTTCAAAGTGTGGCCTCTCCTTCTATTTTTGGACCTACCTCCTTTGGGGTTTTTGTACCCCCTCAACCACAAACCATTCAACAAAGCTCTACACCATTCCATAACTTAATTGTCTCCATCCCACCTACTCTTACACCCATAAATACAAGAGTGACTACTTATCCTTTGGCTAGTGTTGCCACCATCCAACCACCTCTGGCAACATCAAGTCAAATTTTGCCCTCTAGCTTCATGACACAACCACCCTTGACCTCAACCTCAGTCCCTATGACGAACTACCAATATGTTGCACCTATACAAATGCAACCAAGTACATCATACACCCCTCCTAACACCTTCCAAATGCCTTACAACCTAGGGGGCACCCCACTTGCAAATCCATCAACCGATCTAATCAATATGTTGATGGATAAGGTGTCTAATCTTGAGACATCCGTTTCGGGTTCAAAGAATGTTCTCTCATATGAACAAATCTGTAATGAACCTATTCATCCTTCAGTCCCAATCTGACCATATCCTAGTTAGTGGGAACTTCCTAAGTTTACTCGCTTTCAGAGTAAGGAGGACCCACAGCAACATGTACGAGCATTTAGGCACGCTTGTTACCTTATAACACATGATGATGCATTATTACTACGCACATTTCCCATGTCACTTTTTGGTGCTACCCTCGATTGGTATAGTTTTATTTCTAGTCATTCTCTCTTTTATTTCAATCAACTTGCCCAATTATTTCTTGACCACTTTTAAATTAACATAACTAAAAAGGTCTCCATCACGGACCTATATTCTATTAGACAATTTGACGATGAGTCCATAGCTAATTTCATTGCTCGATGGAGAATTTTAATCAACCAACTCTCCTTTTCTTTACTTCAACCTGAGCTCATTGAGCTCTTTTCACAAGCGTGTGCCAAACACATTTCATTTACTTTGTGGGTCCAAACATTCCGCACATTTGATGAAGCTTTCACCATGGCCAGGAAGCTTGAACTCTGTGCTGCCAAAGAAAATAAAGTCAAATTATGTAGTAAAAATACTAATGCAAAATCAAATGACTCTTCTTCCAAATATTCTTCCTCCAATTCCAAGTCTAAGGGATCAACAAATGCTGTGGTACTTAGATCATCATCATCGACCACAACTAACCAATCCAAACCTTCCACATCTCAAAGCATTACACGACAATTCCAACAATGATATGTACAGCGTCAATATACTCCAATAGGAGAATCATACGCATCCGTGTTGGATAAACTAGTCAAACAGGGAGTCCTTAACCTCCCTCAAATTTGACCACCACCTCAATTCGACTCCTCAAAAGCCATCCCTACATGGTATAGGGAAAATGACTTCTATAATTATCACCGTGTCAAAGGCCATGACATAAACAACTGCAAAACCTTCAAAAACATTATCCAAGACATGATAGATAAAGGTGATCTTGTCTTGGATAACCCAAACGTGCCACCTAACCAAAACATAGATATCTTTAGACAACCTTTTCCTAACCATTCCCCTAGCCAAAACAACATACATACCATGGCTGATGACTCCCAAGAGCGTAATATATGCACGGTCAACACAGTCTCCCCTTTTATGCCTAACCAACCTCTCCCACAGTCTGAAGAGGTTAGTCCACCTATTTGTCCACCTCAAGTAGAAGAGCCTTCTTCTCCTATTTTTCCATCACGGGTAGAAGAACATTCTTCTCTTATTTGTCCACCTCAGGTTGAAGAGCCTTCTTCTCCTATTTGTCCACCTCAGGTAGAAGAGCCTTCTTCTCCTATTTGTCCTCCACAGATGGAAGATAGTCTTCCATCCACCCCCTTTCACACATAGGAGAGTCTACTTCAAACTCTCCCATATTGGAAGATGCTTTGGTGGCACCAACACCGGTGGCATCACCCTCATCCTTCTTATCATCAATGGGGGATCACACTCTCCCCACTCCTAGACCACACATCAAAACCATGACCATCCCTACACTCTGCCCTCTCAAAGAGCCACATTCTCCAATTCCTTCTCCATCGAGAGAGGAACTTATCACTTCACCCACTTTGGCCGAAAAAGATCTGGTGATAGCTTTCTCTCACCTTTTGCCCAAGATCTCTATGTCTCACACGCTTTCATCCACATCTGAACCTAAAACCTCATAAGCGTCCACCATACCAAAAGAGATTAAATCTCTTGGTGTTCACCCCATATCGCACCTCACTCACCCACAAGTGAAGGTAGACTTCAACCTTGCCTCGCACAATAGTAGTCCTCACACTAAACCAAAGAAGGCTACTAAACCATGTCAAAGAACTCCTCCACCATCATCATTGCCCTCCATTTTGGGCCCACATCCTTCTACCTTAATAGGAGTTCTTCCTACTCCAACACTTAATAAAAATAAATCACCTCCATTGCTACCTTTACCTGATAAAAACATACCTCCTCCAAAACATCCAACACCTCTCACCAAAAAAGTGCCATCCACACGTGTGGTCACACCACCAAACAAAAAGATGGTACGAAAAACTCCTCCAACAACTCCTAAATAGAAGTTGTCATCTCCTACTACAACAAAGCACACAGACCCATTAGCGGGTTCCTATGCTTTACTATTACGACAATTGTTGCAGTCTTCTAGCATCAGCCTCCCACCAATTAAGCCATACCAACCTCTCGAACCAAAACCATCTTGGTTCGACGATACTCAAATTTGTGCATATCATCACACACCTAGACATGACACTGAGTGTTATTGCACTCTTAAGGTTGTCATTCATCAACACTTGAAAAAGGACACCCCTCACATTGAGGCTTCTTCTGACCACTTTTTTGACAAATCACTAACATCATCCCATGTCTCCCAAACCTCCTCACCTTTAGACTCATCAACTCTCAGATCAAAACCATCTTCGTTCGATGACACTAAATTTTGTGTGTATCATCGCACACCTGGACATGACACTAAGCGTTGCTACGCCCTTAAAGCTGTCATTCATCAACACTTTAAAAAGGACACCCTTTTCACTAAGGATCCTCTTGACCACTTTTTCGACAAACCATCATCACCATCTCATGCCTCCCAAACATCCTCACCTAAATCGGGATCCCCATACAAGAACATGGTCCCTCTACCACCTTCAACCCCTTTATTCAAAATCAACACCATCAATGTGGCCAACAGGTCACAAACCATGAAGGATAAAGGGAAAGAGAAGCTTTCTCTCCCTCAAACATATCCATTCGTCAAGCCTCCTCAACCATCAAAACCCAAGATTTCAATCTTGAGCACATCGCAACCAACATCTTTGAAGCCACCTCACGACTCCATGGTGAAACAATTTTGCCAAACCTCCATGAAGATGTCTTTGTATGACCTCATTCAAAGCTATCCACAACATCACCAAACCTTAATCAAAGCTTTACAAGTAGTGGAGGTCCAACCCAAAGACCCCCAACCGCTAGCTTCTTTAATCAAAACATTACCAACCATCGCCTCTATCACCGTCCCTAATTCTGAGATTCTAAACTCCAACCTGGAAGATCAGGATCTCACACTCTCAAACTAAGCCTATGAGGAGCTTCACAGGATACATTATCACGTCACACTCCTTGACAAAGAGGAGCTTCATCATCTTCTCTCCATCTCATTTATCTAACCCATTGATTATCTACAATGGGTGTCAAACATCGTCCCTGTCACCAAAGCAACTGGGGGATCCAAATTTGTACTGACTATCACGACCCTAACCAATCATCGACCAAATATCAACCAACCAAACATCAACCAACCAAGCATCGTCCAAACATCAACCAACCAAGCATCGTCCAAACATCAACCTCTCAAGCATCGACCAACATGTGACCAATATGGAAAGAAGTAAACAAGGCAAGTTTTCTCCTAATTGGCTCAGACCTTATATCATAATGCACAAGTATGCATCAGGGACTTATCGTCTGTCTTCTCTTGAAGGCTGACCAGAACCTAAGCCCCTTAATTCCTTGCATCTATGACCATTCTAATGTTAATCAAGTACTCATTCACTTGGTATTTAACTTGAGCTCGTCCCTTGAGCAATCCCTGTCATTTTAATCCTCATTCCTTTCAACCCTGTTCCCCTAAACGAACACTATGTAACCCTTTTATAAAGTATGAATGCTTTGTCCTAATAAAAGGGAGCCATTAAACTTCTATAGTCTTGTCCATGACTAAAAATTCTGTCAAAAATAAATTGGGATGTCAAGCAAAATATCCAAAGGTCATAAACTTTAAATGTAGACTACTCCCTCGAAGGATAGTTGCATCATCATTATTGTAGCTAATAGACTGCTCCCTTGAAGGACATCTATTCAAAGCCCTCAAAAACATATAAAGGAAAAATATATACCAATCTCTCGAAGGATGGCTATGCCTAAAAATATTGCTACAAATAGCACTCTCTTAGAAGCTTCCCGCATCGATCAGCTTCACATATGACCACAAAACAAAACAACATCCCTACGTAGACTTCCCGCATTGATCAGTCTACAAAAAAAAAAGTCAAAAGTCATGGACTTGACCTATAGTCATTCTCAGGGTCTCCTATAAAAAGGGGTGAGGTTATCCTTGCTAAAAAGGGTTACGCTATCCTAACATATCACATCATCAAACCTATTACCCAAACATACTCAAGGGATTTTGAGCTCACTCAATGTCAAGTGATTTGATTACTTCTCTAACATAAACCAATGGTCAATGATGTAATGCATGAATGGGGCTTTTGTTTGTAATAACCCTATCTATGTTATCATTATGGTCCTTGTCAATGAAAGAGCAAAACATCTTTCACTCCTTACACACTTTGGTCACAAACAACCAATCCAAATCCAATCAAATCATTTTCTAAACCAAACTAAACCAACCAAACCTTTTTTTATCATAACCTATTCACACTAGTTTCTATGGAAACCAATATGCATGGAAACTATCGACCATATAATTTATGTCAAGCATAAACCATTACTGGCTGAAGCATAAATAAACACATTTCATTTTTAGCATACATCCATCACCCATATGGAAACTTGCTAGGGATGAAAAATCGCATCACCAATGTTACAGAATACACCATCATATGGAATAGTCATCATACCCTCATCATTTTTAACCTGACTAAACCAACCTATCAACCAACCTGAACTACATTGGTCTGAGGCCCTTCCAATAGGGGCTATGTAGGCAGCACTCAGATGACATGATGTCTTTTGGGGTTAGCTCGGCCACATCCATTTGTTTGTCTACTTGATGGACAAACCATTTAACCTTTAACCATGACTTAACCTAGTCCAAACTCCATCCATAACTGACCCTCTTTCTCCCTTTTAGGGAGAACTACATTGGCCTGAGGCCCTTCAAATAGGGGCTATGTAGGCAACACTCAGTTGACATAGGGTCTTCTGAGGTTAGCTTGGCCATTCCTTCATCCATCCATCTAATGGACCAACTATCTCTGCCAACCCAAAATCATGACCAACCAATCAGCCTTTACACTGAATGAGTTACCTAAACCTCTCATGGGGCACATTGGAGATCACATACATCTCCCTGACTACAACACATGCCACTTAAGATCATACCATGACTCAACCTGACTCGACCAACGACCTTGGAGATCATGACTATCTCCTCAGACCACGACCACTTTTGAGACAACTATGCCTTGGTTGTTTTGATTGCATGTATGCTACCTCATGAATAATTAGCAAGATTGTCTGCAACCCATATTATGACCCTCACACCTATTGTCAGATCATGAGCAAGTTGATCCCTAATATTTATGACTTTTTCATGTTTTCTAGGAGCACTTCCTGAGCCTGGGATACTTGGAACACGATAACCATTGGAGCTACAACTTGGATTGAATAACCCAATCAACTATGACTAAATGCTGGGGCCCAGTTATTTTGATTTTAGCACTCCTTGACCTTTGACTGTGACAATTTGACCTACCTATCACGTGAAGTGGTATACGCACAATCCCAACTATTACAGTGTTCACACTCAAATTTCACCATATCCATCCACTATCTATCAAATCGGCACTCGATATCAGGTTACCTTCCCTCAACTCTCACTTTGAGGGGGGAATACCTCATCCCACATCTGGGGCAACCAACTCCTATTTTTGTCTTGCAGTTCACCAGAACAACCAACAGGACAAAAATGACCTTATCCCATACCTGGGGCAACTTACTCCTATTTTTGTCTTGCATTTCGTCAAGAACAATGAACAAGACAAAAAGGGGCAAATGTAGACACCAAAATTGTGTCTACTCCTTGGTCAACCCCCCCTTGGTCCCCTTGGTCCACTTCTAAAAATTTCTAACCCATACACTTATTAATTTAAAATAAATTACCTATTTTAAATTAATAACACCACCCTTGACACATCACCCATGACACCTCACCTTGCCCTTGGATACCCCCATTTATCACCTATGACAAATCATAATGACCTAAGACCTATTTCAACCCTCCCACTAACCTCTCACGCTTATTTAATCTGCCTTTGGACCATTTTCCAAAGGCAGCTGAACTTGGCAGTTGGAAGAATGGGCAAAATGCTTAAAATAGCCTTTTTTCCCATTCTCTAGCCGCTGACATTGGTTAACAGTCGACTGACACCGGCAGTATCACCGATGTCAGTTTCTTAAAGCCAAATTTTGACCTCAGCTCTTGACCCGAATGCTAATTCTCTTGCTCCTAGAATTTGACCTCTCTCTCTCTCTCATACGCACACCAAGCATCACAGGCTACAGGAACTCTATAGAAATAGCTCTAGACTTTGGGTTAAAAACATTGTAGGAAGTCTTCTATATCAGCCGCATTGGGAACAAGCGTTCACACCCTTGATTCTTCAGCAAGCAAGAGCTAAGTATTCTTCTTCTATTTCATTTCAGTAATTTAGAAGGCATTAGTAATTAGCTTCTATCTAGCATTTCTAAATATCATCAACCAGACCTAACTTTCTTCCTGGAGAGGCTGAGAGGCCTTCCCCATATCCTTACTCCTTTTGACAACCTGTCCTCTACCCCTTGTCCCTCTTAAGACTCTATTGACTTCCCTGCATCCCTGCACAACACTCAGACTCCTTCCAAACTCCTCTGTCAACCACAACCCTATCCAAAACTTTCCCAAGGCCATTTCCCTAATCGACATCGACCATTTCCCCTATCGACGTTGGCAAGATAACCGACGTCGACAACCTTGACCAACTGACGCCGACAGAACCACCGACGTCGGTGACTGTGACAGACTGATAGTAGAATATAGGTACACATTATCTCTATTTCTTTTGTTCAGTCTTTTCAACATTTCTCTTTCTAGCAACACTCTTTTGTCAAATAAGTGGACTGTCATCCCTCAAGGAAGTCTTTACACTTCTGGGACTGAGCTTTGCTTGGCAGTCCACCATATATCTATCTAACATTTTTTTGTTTAAGTCTTTTCTTATCTATAGGTGTCATCCTCCACATCCAAAGAGGAGCTCCTTCAATCATCTAGATACGATGCGCATACTTCATCTGGGTATGTACAAACCCCTGACCATTTAACTTTAGTTTATTATTTCTTCTGAATGTGAAAAGTGAACACTAGAGTAGAAACAATGTTTTTGGCTTTATTATAGTTTGCTTGAATTCTTGGTAAAGTATCATGTTTTTCATATTAATTTTTATCAATAAGTGAATTTTAGAACTCCTTTAGGGTCTAAGATAGGTAAAATCAATAGATGAAATGACAGGGGTGCATAATCCCCCTCTTTCTTCCTTTCACCAAGTTGTTACATGGGGATGAATATGAATTTTTAAAAAAAAGCTAAAATGCACCATTAATACAAAAGGTAAAAAAAGGAATCAAGAGATGAGATGACAAGAAAATTTATAATTAGATGTGGATCAACTAGAGGTTAAAATCCTATTTTGGAAACAAGTGGATTAATATGTCATTTCCTAGGTATGAAAATTTATATTTATGATCTCAACTCTTGGGAAAAGAAAAATTGGAAAAACCATGCATAGTTTGAGATGAGATTGTGCCCAATATAAGAATTCATTATAATATTTACAAATCAATCGAATCAATAAAAAACGTTTCATAGAGGTATGTGGTTATACCATAATACATGCTTATTTATGAAACATTGGCATCTTTGCTTTAAACACTAGAAATAGGAGATGCCTTCAAGACAAATGATCTATATAAGGTCATATGATTTACCCCATAAATTGTGGTATGATTGTGTTTTTAAAATGGTAAAATAATTATTGGGATGATTCATTTTCATATAAAAAACCATAATGATAAGGGGAATATAATTATTCAATATTATGTGTAGAGTTAGATTAACCTCTCACAAATATTCTAACACTGAAAGCTGGTGTTTTATAATAGGACCAACTCACTTATTATTAATGTATTATTTCTAGATGTCATTGATGCCATGAATATGGCCATTTGGCATGAGAATATTTAATATTATAAAAATGTAAATCTTAGACACAAATTAATATGACATAGGGAACAAGAAATAGATAGAAGCCAAAAAGAAAACAAGTTTCTAAATGATGGGTAAAATTTGGTGGCACTAATGCAGAGGAAAAATAAATGAATAATAAAACCTTTACTCAACAACTTGATTATAAAAATAAGCATAATCCTTTCAAGATTATTGATTAAGAGTATCCATGGGAGATTCTAAAACTAAGGAGTGGCCATGGGAGATTTTGAAACTAAGGAGTGGCCATGGGAGATTCCCCTATATTAGTATGTGATCCAAAACAAAATATAGACATGTAGGGAAAAAAATGAAAATGTATAGAAAAAATATAGAAAAAACATAAAGTAGATTTTTAGGATAAAAACAAAAATAAAGAAAAAAAATGGGGACATTACTAGCATGATTATTTAGTTCTCTAGTGAAAATAA
The DNA here is from genome assembly GCA_037957365.1 of Torreya grandis. Lineage (NCBI taxonomy): Eukaryota > Viridiplantae > Streptophyta > Pinopsida > Cupressales > Taxaceae > Torreya > Torreya grandis. The sequence goes on from JARHVA010003079.1 coordinate 2,074,276, forward strand.
GGCATGTGATGTTGGGTAATGCAAAAGTGGAGAAAAAGTTGATCTTGTCAAAGTTCAGAAAGAAGCCATGGAAAATATTTTTGATGGCTCACAACCTATCATATTAGAGGTGCTCAAAAAGAGTTTTTTTTTTGGAGTATCCAATGAAAGTCATCTCATGGAATATAATGGGTATGTATACCCATACCCATATAAAATTAATAATGGTGAAATGTTTGTTATAACGTAAATGCCTAAACATTCTTATGTTGAAAGAGATGAGGTTTTATATGGACCTTATGGGAGGAAGAATCATGACTTTATAGAATAAATTCATGGGCTTGGGAGTGGATGTATATGGTCATGTGTGCAACCTCTCTATTCTATCAAACCCGAAAGGGTTCACTTAAACTAGCATATTTTCTTCCAAATAATGGGTCACATGCCATGTCCAATGTGAGTATTTCCCTCACTTTTTTTTGATTAGAAATGTCTTTGTTCCATGCCAAAGGGGGAAAGATTTTAGTAGAAATGGGAATGAATATAAAGATCATGGATCTTAATAAAATGATTATCAAAGGATATTTCAATAACATGTTCAACACTTTTGATAAAAATGAGTTACTACTCTCATCGAGAGAGATTGTTCTATGTTTAAAAGTTTCAGCTTAGATAGTAGTTTATGGTATGTTTTTCCATCTCAAGGCTTCATAACCTAGACTAATAAAATATTTGGAGGGGTTAATATTGTAAAAATGCTATATTTTTTTAGGTAACATTGAATGGATTAAACAAGGATTTCTATTAAAATCTAAAATATTGCAGGGTGGTGAATCACACCATTGCCTAGTCAACCTCCACATTCAAGTATATGTGCCCTCCCAAATGTAATCATTTCAAATTATAGTTCAAATATATATTAAATACATTGAATTTGAAAATTAGATATTGAGTGATGGAATTCAGGTAATGAAATCCAAGGCTCGATGATGTTTAAGATATTAAGGTACTTCAAATGGTGAAAGCTAAGTTGAAGCAATGAAATATGGATAAATTTAGGAATGTTTTTGAGAGTAAATATAAATATGAGAATATATTTCATCAATTTAGGATGGTATTCAAAAATTTGATCTTAATGATGAAAAGAAGAACAAGGTTTCAAAAGTTATAGAGCATTTATATAGAAAAGAGGAAATATTTTCGAGGCATCATTCACATATCCAATGGCTTCATGAAGGGGAAAAAAACACTAAGTTATTTCAACTTTCCACTCTAATGAGGAGACAAAGGAAGAAGATCATGAGAATTGAAAATGATCAAGGGGATGTCTTTGATAATCCTGAGACTATCAATCAAAAGGTAGTGCATTGATTTAAGGATCTCCTTAATGAGGCCTTATAATAATTGGAAGAAATCCAATTTTATTTTTCTTAATAATATCCCCTATAATATCTAACAATCAAAATATAACTTAAATGAAACTTGTCACAAAGGAGGAATCCAAGAAAGTTATCTAAGAGTTAAAGAGTGATTTTTCTCTTGTGATTGATGGGTTCCCTTCTATATTATTTCAACACTTATGGGATATGGAAAAATTTCATGAAATAATATGACAGTGGAATAATCAAGAGTTTAAAATAAAATATTTAAGGTCCTAAACATACTTTTTTATCTTTGATACCCAAATCCATAGATGCATGTACGTTTGAAAATGTCATGCCTATTTATCTATACAATTCTTCTTAAAAGATTATTTGATTTTTATTGTCAAGGCACTAGAGAATAAAGGAAACTCCCACTTGTATCTTATAAAAATGTATGTTTTCCAAAGGATTTGAGAAGAGAAGGTATCAATATACATGAAAAATTCTCATGAAGAATGTATAGGGAACCACATAGTATATGGATCAAGATACTGATTAAGAAATATGTAATGGAGTAGAAATAAAAATAACCTTCACCATCTTGAACCCTTCTAAAGGGTTAGTTATCTGCAATAACATATGATGGTCCCAAAGTTTATTCCATAGGTTATTATTATAGATAATAGGGGATGGAAAGAAGACTCTCTTTTGGGATGATGCTTGGTTGTATGATTATCCTCTACCAGGTTAAGAGGGGTTGGAGGATATTCAAAGGGAAGATTGTCATGAATGGGGTGTCAAAGTAGAAGACTAATGGGAGTACCATGACGTCGACATAGTTAATATAAGGGAGTGTAAAGACCTCATACATTTTCCAATTCAATACAACTTGAGGATTTTGAAGCTCATTATTTCCTTAAATAATTTTAGACTAAAAAATACTATTAGAAAAGATGAATTGCATTTTGGTTTTAAAGGCACAAGGTGTTATACAATGAAGCAAGGGCATTATATAATGACTTTGGGAGATTTGATATATCAATGATATGATACATGGTGAAAGATATGGAAATCCATTATTTAGTTGAAGGCAAATGTTTACTTGTGGATTATTTCCCAAGGAAAAGCCCCAACTCAATAACAATTGAAGAACATAAGATTTCACAGACCTTATAAGTGTATATTATGTAATAATATTTAATAGGATGTAAACCATTTACTCATAAATTATTATTTATATTAGTAAATTTGGCAAGGAATTATCATAATATTCTAGATGGATTGGGTTTTATCTAATGAGATTATAATTTTGATTAAAATTTGGGATTTTAAGACAAGTTCTAAAGCTTTGAGAACGTTATGGAAAATGGTTCTAGTGGTAAGTTTGAATATATGGTTAGATAGGAACATAATAACTTATATAATATTTGTAAATATCTCAATGATACGTTCAAATACATTAGTTTAAAAAATGAAGGAATTATCTAGTTAGGGCCACTAAGCTTTAAGAAATTAGGGTGATATCAAAAACATGGTTGAATCTGCTTAAACAAATCACAAAAAAAGGACCAATGCCAAATGGATATATCTTCCATAGAGGCTATTCAGTAACAAAGTGTATTGGATTTTCTTTCCTTATCACCAAATAAATGATAGTTTATCACCAAGTAATGATATATTCAATCAACAAGACAAGGCCATGAATAAGGAAGACAAGGTAAACTTACAAATAATTGAAAACTATTTGTTTAGTAATGTAGGAAATAATATCCAAGCTTCATTCCACATAATGCTTACAAATATTGATGACAAAAATAAAAATCAGACGTCGTTCTTTGAGAATGGTTGTGATTATATGAATATTACTATCAAATCCATGTAAAAAAAACTCCATAAAATTGAATATAAGGTTAGATTTACTTTTAAAAACCTATGTTAGTCATAATGGTGGTGAAGATGATGTAAATAATAAGGATCATCCCTTTTTTGATTGAAACCCTACTTTTATATAGAATAGGTGTACTTTGAAAACCTAGTTTTATATGTAATGGGTGTACTCCCTTTGCATAATTATCATATGTTCTTTTTTATGTAGTCATTTATTATCTACTTTTTTTGTAATAATGTTGGATACTTAGATCTAATTAGTTTCATGTTTCATATGCTTCCTTAGTTTTAAATATCTTTTGGTAAAATGTTGAGGCTAGTTTTCATCCCTTTTTTTGGATATAATATATTTACCTATTATAAAATAATCATCCTCTTTACATTAGAATAATAGAGTGATCTTTTTAGAAAAACATTAGTTCCCTCTAAGAATATTACTCTATTTTTTGGATCTAATGAGGTTAATTTTCCATGTAATGCACAAATGAGAGGCCAAAAATACACAATAGAGGAGATAAATAATGTTCACCCATTGTAAATTAAAATAAATTCCTTTTGCATGCTTCCTAAATGCTTTAATATTAGGGGAATTAGATCCATTATCAACATCATGATTATCCATATGATCAACAAGAACATCAACATGATTAACAACATGATAAACAACATAAGCATCAACACAATCAACATTATAATCAATATAATTAACATAAAAAAACCATGCTCATCAATAACATAAATCAAAATATCATGAGTAGAGATAGAAATGTTAAAAAAAAATTGAATCACTAGAAGTAGAGGCATCATCACAATGCTTTGCATTCCTCATGATGTCTTCATGCTTATTATTTAAAAAAGCATTCTTTACAAGCCAAAAATTAGGTTTTTTTAGAATGCCAATATATTTTCTATATATTTTCAAGATCCTCATTAAGAAGGTATTTATTGAACACCCTCTAGAGATTGAGCCATATCTCCTTTAGGGTATCCTTCCACTTGATGGAAAAAGGAGATGTAGGTGCAACATCGGTAAACAAGAATATCTAGGCCAAGTTTTCCTTAATATAATAAGAAGTATTTTCCTTCTCAATTCTTTTAGTCCCCATGGAAATCTGCCACAAACCAGTAGTCCTCAATGCATCCCTCATAGATAGTTCCATATGCAGAAAATTGTATTCATCTAAAACAAGGACCACTAAAATTATCTCCATATTTGAATATATACCCTAGTGAAAAGTCTTCAAATACTCCACGTACATAATACATAGTAAAAATGCCATGAAGATTAACTATTCAATCAAATTCTCCAAAACCACAAATTTTCATTATTTATAGACGTCTTAAAACTTTCCAAATAAATCATATACCTATTTTTTGATATTGAAAATATCAAAATATATTTCTAAAAATAAATAAATAAAAAACCAATGAGAATACTTGAAATGTTTGGATGCCTTAATAGATAAAAACACTAAAGGGCCTCTAAAAAAGATATCCAACCTTCAATTTTAAAATTTACTTCATGGAGATATTTAAGAAAACACCAACTAGATCTAAGAAAATATCAAAAAAATACTATAATGATTTTTCGTAATTCACAATCTAACATGAAGGCTCAACAATATTTTTCATGCAATTTGGCTAGTTTTTCTTGAAACCAAATATGTGTGACAATGATTTCTAATCACACAATAAACATATTTTTGTCTCTATTAATATTTTCATATCTAATATATTCTTTAAAGATCTTTTAATAAGTCCTAGATCTAGATATTTGACTCTAAGAATAAATAATTGACCTATCTTTCTTAATTTATAGCTCCTTCAATAATGCCCATATTTTAATTTTTTAACCAATTATTGGAAATGCCTTGAAGCATACTTTTTAATGAGAAAAAATTTGCCTCAATCAAACCCTAAGAGAATGACCTTTTTGAAGTTGTGTTGTTTTTCAAAAAAATTAAGAAAATTGGCCTTATAGATAAATGTAAACTTCAATTTATCACAACTCCTTCAATACCACTCAAAATGTGGAGATCAACCACTAGTTGGAAAGCTATTGAAGTATAATTTCCATTGACATAATATTTATATCAATGTGATATATGTGTGAAGAGAAAAATCCTCTGTAAGTTCAACTGAGATTTATATATGTTTTTTGAAATAATCCTACAACCACCATTTGTAAATTTATCTTTGACAACTCCTAAACCATAAACACTTGTATCATATTATATTATACAAATATGTACATAATCAAAAAATATTTAAATGCTTCAAAATAGAAGAGAACACAACTTAAATGTGTGGTGGTCTCAAAATACACCTTAAAGAATAATAACCAAATAAATAGAATGGAATGAATAATTAAGATTTTGAATAGGTGGAAGGCATTTCTTTATCTATACCTATCAACATATGATAAAAGCATAGGCTAATCCAATATATGGTACTAAACTCAATATAAATTATAATCACAAAATATCAAAGGTACCCAAGGTACACATAATAACCTAACAAATCCAATGAAACACCACAAATGTCAATGAATCAAAGGGACCCATTAAGGTGGATTTTACATTCTTATAGATCCTCCTAAAATACCAAGTGGAGGATGAAAATAAGGCCGTATTAATAGGGTGATACTTCTATAAGAATAATAATCATGACATTTCCCCAAAATGAGAAAGTTTGATAACTCAAGTAGTTTCCTCAATCTAAAGAACTCATTAATTTTCAAAACTTTAAATAACTCGAGTATTTTTTGTACTATAGAAAAACCATCATCAATCCTCAAATTTTAAATAATTCAGGTAACCCCATAGTATGTAAAAATCCTCATCAATCTATTATGCTTCCTTAATGTAGAATGAGAATCACCAAAGGATGTCATTAAAATATCATCTCAATGTGAGATAAACAATGGCATGTTGAAACAAAGAGAAGTATTATCATCCCCCCTAAACAACATACCCCCAAATTTATAAGAGTTTAATGTGGATAATATACCAAAATTTTGACAATGGATATATGCTAAATGTTACCATGAGTCAGAGCAATAAGTCTCTCACTCTAGGATATCAACCTTGTGTACAAGCTCTAAAACCCACAATCTCTAAAATTGAGTGCCAAAAGCATGAAACATGATACTAAAAATCCATTTTCATACAACAGTGAAAAACATATGTGAAGATTCCAACCATAGAATATTCAGTGGAAACCTGGTCTAATTATTATAACCATAATAAACATATCCAATCAAATTTAAAAGGATCATGCTCTTGAAATAATCATATAAAATTATTTTTAGATAAACATCCTTAATTAAAATAGTAAAGGTAGTCCACACACACATAAACTTAAAAAATATTCTAAAGTAGTTCCTAGAAACAAAGATGATATCATTATAAGAACATACCTCAATCATACTTAGTAAAGAGCCTATCATCTTCTTCTAGTCCTCTTTACTTTATCTTCCAAAAACGTTTTGAACATTATGGTCAAAAGATAAATCCAGCTGTGGACCCATATTGGTGCATCCTCTTTTTTTCCTTAACTTATTCTAGGATCATATCATTCTCCTTAGAAGTATGAATGATCTCATTTTTTAGAAATTTAATATTTAACACAATGGGGTCAACACCAAAACATATTATTTAAAGCTTAATTGATGTAATAATTCCTACAACAACATCATCATCCCAATAAAGGAATCTCATAAATATCAAGTAAAAATATTAAGAGGCTATATCTATGTATTTCATTCTCAGTTAAACCAAAAATTTATGTAGGAGTATGACAAAACAAACATAATAAGAAATGGCATCATATAGATTAACACTTAAAAAATAGGTATGATATGCATCACTAATCCAAAAAAAAACACTACTAATAAAATCAAGTGTAAATAATATGTTAAATGGACCATCTCATCACTTGACTTTCCAAGAATCTAAAATAAACTAATATCCTTGGATAGGTGATGAGCACATATAAAACATAGCATGGCCTTATTTCATATCCATGGCCACCTATGAATATAATATAAGGAAGAATCAATAATGAGATTCAAATGGCTCCATGGATGCACTCATATTATCTCTCAACTAAATATAAATTGGGCCATCATTCCTCATACTACACTTGTGATTATCATATCTAAATCCATGGTGACAATAATATCCAAATTTATTCACATTAATAATTCCTCTTATGTACTATAAATTATGATTAAGGACCCATAATAAATCCTCTCCATAAATGATCCAAATGCATGAAGTGCCTTCTCTTTTAGTCTCTTTATTCTCTGAGTAAATTTATTAATAAAGGTCTTGTATTTCCCATACTATGCCATAATAGTAGCATGAATTAATCTTCCCCTCCTTATAATAAGATACCTTTGGATACTTTGATTTTTTTTTCATAAGGGAATCCACTGAAGAATTTCCATGATGAGAAACCTTGGAATAATCAATTCCTTATCTCTCAATTGTGAAAAATACCTTAATAGGAAGAAAACTACCTAGGACATTATTTTAAAGTCCACCCCCTCTATAACCCATTTTAAGAAGAAAATTTTCATTAATTAATTTTATGTTTTTCTCAAATGTTCCAATCTTGGGAGAAGTAGACCCGTTATCAATATGATCAATAATATAAGCATCAACATGATCATAAATATGAGCATCGATATTTTAAAAACATGAGCAACAACATGAGAAACAACATAAAGCATCAACATAATCAACAACACGATAAAAAATATGATAAAAAATATCAACTTCAACATAAGAATACTTATCAATAACTAAAATTACAATATAAAAAATAGGTAGAAACATCAAAAAATTCAAAATCAATAGAAGTAGAAGATCAACATTATTGGCCACTAAATCCAACTATATTATTTTGATATGTTTTTGTATATACATGACCATGGTATTGTTGATGCCTAAATGTGTACCACAAGTGCCCACAGTGTTTAAGAAACACTTATCATTTTATAATTCTTAAGAACTCAACACATGAGTTATAGGTTGTGATAATCCTATTATCTTTGATAAAATAGAGGTAGAACAAGTGACTATTTCACAATATTTATAATATTTAATGGTTGGGAGCCACTGTGGCCAAATAATAGATCTATGCAAAATATCAAGTATTTATACTAATAATAGTGAATTATGATCAATAAATAATCTAAGATGGATATTTACAATGGTAGTTAAACTAGAGTGATTTGATTAAAAAAGGAGAAAAAAGAAGGGTAGGGTAGAAAGAGATGTTGCTGATCTTTATTCCAAACATCCTGACAAAGTTTAAATATCATCCATGCATGCACTTAACCAACGTATAACATGAAGTAACATAATCTCAAATCCTATCACACATCAAGCAAACTCCTATGGAAGGTGGAAAATAATTCAAATAAGAACCAGGTTCAATTTAAATATTTACTCCTGCAAGCAAACAACATTAACCCAAATGCAAGAGTAAGAAAATGAAATAAACCTCAAAAATTTTAGTCAACCTAGCATTGGAACAAGTTAAAAACTCTATAACTAAATGTATACACCAAGAATTCATAAGAACCATTCAAATCTAGAAGTCAGAACAAGCAAGTGAGAGAGAAGCCATGATGGTAATGAACACAAGCAAATATTGGACAATCTTTATAGAATTCTTTACTTATATTAATTACTCCAAGTTTACAAAGTAATTTGGATCTCATAACTCCCCCCTTTTTAAAATTGAAAATATGACTTTTATAGAATGATCAAGGTGTTTGTTAGTCAGTCCTAACCAATGAAAAAAGTACAGGTGTAGGGACAACTATCCTTTCCACAAATGTTCTAGAAATACACTAGACTTTCCCAATGAACTGATCTATAGGCAACATGTTTTAAAAACCACACATGCTTTAAAAATGGAATATTACACTTTTAAAATGGATAAGATTTATCCATAAGATGAATATTCTAACTTTGAAAACCCTTTAGTTGATGAAGTGCTTCGTTACTGCTATAGGGTCTTCATTATTTTTTGATGTTGTCCAATACATGCACTATCATATGTCTGAGCTACTCAAGGATATAGGAAAGGTCCCCCATCATTGATACAAATCCTTTTAAACCACTCACTAATGGACTCTAGATCAACTTATCTTTACATAGATGACAATTCATCTCCCTTCGGGTCAATCATAATACTCATAGAGTTTGGTTATGTTCCTCACCTCAACAAGGAATTCTTGTAGGTTATAATAGTGCTCCAATGGAAACTATGAGCTCAAAAATTATGAGCTTAGATCCCTACCTTTACATTACCAAGTCCATAAGGTATATGATTTGGCACATTACACTCACATGGCTTTGATGTGGCATTTCCATGGCATCCCCGTGGCATTATGCTCATCACTGTTCAAAATATGATTGTTGCCTTTGAATTTAGATCCAATAAAGTATCTTAAAATTGACATCTATGTGCCTATCATTTAACATCAACATGAACATAATTTATAGATGCATGAATGCCAATTTTAAACATGTCATCTGGGTTCTTTAATATCTTAAAATTGACTTCCCTGAGACCATCATTTGACTTCCATGTGAACGTCATTGATGGGCATGTGAGAATTAATTTTAAACATGTCCATAGGGCTCTCTACTGATATTTCCACTTGTCATTCTCAAGTTTATCCTATTTCTTATGTGTGCCACGTGGTGACTACTCAGTGCTTTTGTGCTCTATATACTAGGTTCCTATGTATCATTTGATATCTGTACTGGGATCCCACAATGGTGACACTTGTCACCCCATGGAGATCCTTAAAAGATTGATAATTAAACATTACATACATCATTTTATCAACTATACCAAGCTCACATAGACCATATATCTCAATAACATACTCGATCTTTAACTCTTTGGTTGAGGTTTAACTTTTCAATGCTTGTCACACTCTATTGGATCCATCTCATATGATCAAACACAGATCATTGATCTTGCAAACAAGAATGAAAGTTAAGTTAGAGAGCATATATAAAGGACTTAGAATAAAATATTTAAGATAAGTTATAAACATATTAAAGGGGAACCCGTGAATCAAAAGGGACCAAGGAATAAAGACTTTGGACCAAGGTTAGAAACCTAAAATAAAAGGACCCCGCAAATAATAAAGACATAGCATAAAGTCTTAGCCTAAGGTTTTTATCATATTAATAAATATGATAAACCTTAGGATAAGACTTTATTCTAAGCCTTATAATAAAGGGACCATGTGATTATTGAGACCAAGCCAGGATAGAAGGGAATAAAGGGATCATGGGGCATAAAAGAGATCAATCATATTTTTTTAGCCTAAGGTTTGGTTGTGTTGAAAAACATGACCAAGACTTAAGATTAAAATTAAACTAAGTACATGGTATGATTAATTTGTTCCCACTTAAATTTAAATAAAAGGTTCCCATTAAATTTAAATTTGAATTAAAATGTCTAGGTAAATCATTAGGCTAGGGTTTCAAAATATGAATTTTAATTAATCAATTATAGACCAAGGTTAGTAAAATATCAATTTAACATTGAAACACAAAACCTAAGCATGTTCATTCCCAAATGGGCTCTATTAAACCTACAACCTAAAACATAAATATCCAATGTTAGCACTTTAGATAAAATTAAACTAAAACCATGAACAAATAAGTCAGCCAGAACATGGTGTGGATGATCTTTAAATTAAAAAAATGTGCAATCATGATAATTACAATATGATCAGGTGAATATTCAATTTCAAAGTACAAATTTATATAATTTTATACATGGTTCCCCATTTTTCAAAAATGGGGGTATGTTGATCTCAACAAATGGTGATTTTTGGGGGAAACATAACAATAAGTTAGAATTCAGAGACTTTGGTTTAGACTAATAATTAAGCTACTTATTTCATTTGATTAGGCACCATTATTAAGATTAGTTTATGGTTGGAAAAAATATTGCATATTAAAAATTAGGATAAAACATCAAAACTCAATTATGTTATGTGTGTGCTTTGATTCCACTTACTATTTACCATGGATTTAGAGAACAACTTCTAGGTTCATGAATTTAATCATTAACATTGACTTTCATCATGTTTAAATATTCATTAAGAACCTTGATTTATCTCAAGGAAGGCTTACACATTGATCTTATACCAGCCAAACATCCATATCCATAATAGAGGTGCCTTTAGCTCCATTAAAGGCCTTACTCTAATGCCAACTAGGCATCTATAGCCCCAATGGAGATTACTAGAATCACCTCTGCTTAAAAATCTCTTTGAATTTTACAATAAGGATATTATTTTTGGATTTTTTTCAAGTCATTTTGACTTTATAGCAAAGGTTGAGAACTAGGTTAGCCAAGTTTAGGGATTTGGTCAAGTGATTGATTTTTAGACAATCATCCTTGACTAAAAACCTTATCCCATGCAATTAATGTTTTTCAAGTGCGAGCATGATTGTGTCTTAATAGTTTAAGCTTTCATCCTACATGCATAATCCTTCTTAAAACCAAGATTAGATCAGAACAAGGTCTAAAATCTCAAGGAATAATTAAGTTATCTATTAGTCTTTGTTAGCTTCTCTAAACTATAACATCAAGCTCACATTTCAATAATCCATGATTAACCAATGTTGAGAAGTCATACCTACATTTATGAACTATGAAGCTCTTGAGCAGTTAGATGAAAATTGAGTTGAGGGCTATCCAAAAGTAATTATTTATAAGCAAGGAATAAAACACAAAAGATAAGAAAAAATATACAAACATTATTTACAAACAAGGGACAAGAAAGAAAGAAATAAGAAATAAACTAATCTAAAGACCTATGTTATCTCCATAAAAAGCCTACCTCCAAGATCAAATGGAAAGTTATTTAGCCTACTATAGACTTTGAAACATGAATGTTTTATTTTGATGACATCCTTAATATGGGATCACTTGCGTGTTCATTAATTTCATATGATTTATCTTGAATTCTCTCCTCCATTATCTAGTACATGGATTAAAGATATGGGTTTAAAATCCAATCATCTTCCTCCCAAATTCTTCTACTTTGCAATAAGAGTGATAGTTATGCTTCATCCATAGATAGATAGTGGCTTATATCATATTCACCAATAATGGTAGCTTATCTAGTATCTTTAGAATGATGTCTTTATTATGTTCTTTCTAAGGTGGACATGGTCTACCAATCTTTGCACAAAAATCTTCCAAGTCATCCCAAAAGGCTTCTTCATCTTGATCAACTGAATGATGCTCATCTGTAATCTTACCATGTTAGTCCCATAATCCTAATATTTTGATGAATCCATATGATAATTCTTGATCTATCATGCTCACCTCATCATCATCCTTGGTGAATAAAAGTAGTTCTTCTACCCAATTGAGTTCTAGCTCATCTAGTTTTGGGACCTATAAGATGTCATTGCTCTCTTGGAACACCTTAATTTATTTCAAGAAATCTTAGTGTAATTACTTCCCATGGTCATCTTCTTCAAAATTATCCTCTATTAAATTAGTGACTTCATATGAATTATCCTCATAGCTATCTTATGAAGAGAAGTTATCTTGTATCTAATCTTGTTTATGTGACTATTCATCTTGAAGAGTTTCTCCTTCTTTCAGAGTATCTTTAGGTTTACTTTCCTCTTCAAATGGAAAATCAAAAGCCTCTATCATGAAACCTTGAGAAATATTTTTAATGTTAGATGTCCCTAAAATATTATCTTGGTTAGGCATAATTTTATAGGTTTCAAAAACATTGCAATGATCAACCAAATCTATGTCACAAAAACTCATTTGTATGCTTTCAAATGAGCCATTATTATTGTTATTAGGAAACCCATTTGGAGGCATGTTAAAACTTTGAGAGGCATAGTTTTTGTTAGATCCCTCCCTTATATTTTTTACTTATTTTTGAAATTGAATAAAGTCAATGCTCAATCTATAGACCATTTCTAATATCAATTCATTTGAATTTTTTGGTGTCTCAGGCTCATGAACTTAAGCATTACTACTAGTTGTGGGCACTAGAGTTCTATGATTTTTTGGATGAAGTCCAATGCCAGTGCTATCCAAGAACTCTAGGTTTTGGCCATGATATGTATAAATCAAGGTTAATTAGTTCTAAACTGGTGTTAAAGTAGGTATACTAGGAATGACATTCGGGATGGGCTAATTTGGATTAACATTGGGAATGGAATATGCCATATGAATTTGTGGTTGCATTTGATCATTGATGATCATGACTTTAGAATAAGCCCAAGTCAATGTGTTTATGACTGGAAGAGACCTTTTTATGAACATGAAATTCATGGGATCCACAACATCCTTATAAATTTCTAAGGCTAAAGCCTCACTGGGTCTATAAGGGGCTATGGTTCTATTGAACATTTTTTGGAACCTAGCATTAAAAGCTTTGATGGTCTCATTAACATCACTTTTAATTATCATGAAATACTAATACAAGGCATGGACTAATTATTTTAATAAATTAATCTATAAAGATTCTATTAAAATCATCCCAACTAGTTATGCAATCCTCTAGAAGGTTGAGAAGCCATTCATATGTGGTATCTTTGAAAGTAAATGGGAATAATCTACATACTACATCTTCATGAACAACATTCAAGAGTATTAAAGTAGCTTTAAAAGATATAATATGTTCTTCAACTATGAAAACATTATTAGAACTAAAATAAGGCAAATACCTCTCAAGATTTCAAGGAAGATCATGTACTATACTTGACACGTTGATTGAAGAAACACCTAGCTAAGCCATACCTTGAACACATGAGCCCCCTGACTTGGTGAAGTTGGTTGAGACCTTGAAAGTTTATGATCACCTTAGTCTCTCTTTAGGTTATTCTAGCTTGTGACCCTAAAACCTATTTAAAATATGATGCATCAAACTGATCTTTATAAAGTACAATGATTAAGTTTGCACGTTAAGCCAATTTTGCATAAATACATGCAAAACATGACTATCTTTAACTAAATAAGCTTAAAGATACATTTAGACTAATGAATGAGAGGTATATTTACACCTCTAAGCTTGGATAACTCAAAATTTCAAAGAACCAGACAATCTTTGTAAAAAATTGCTATTACTAACCTTAAATGCATGGAATACACAAAGCATGAACTACCTTTGCATGAACATCCATGGATCCTAAAAAAATATCGATATTTGTCTAAAAGAAGCCCAAATATTGGCCTAAGCCATAAATATCAATGATCTATACAAAATTATGATAAAATAAGCATAAATATGCAAAGAATACACCAATCTTTGATCAAAACACACAAAAATTAACAAAGATTCTAAAAATTCACAAATATCTACTTGGCCCTCTTTCTAGCACCAGTGAAGCTTCACCTATTGATGCCTAAATGTGTATTACAGGTGCCTAGAGTGTTTGAGAAACACTTATCCTTTTATAATTCTTAAGAAATCAATGCATGATTTGTAAATTATGATAACATTGTTATCTTTGATGGAACAGAGGCAGAACAAGTGACTTTTTCACAATATTTATAATATTTGGTGGTTGGGAGCCAACGTGGCCAAATAGCATATCTATGAAAAATATGAAGTATCTACGCTAATAATAGTTAATTTTGATCAAGAACTAATCTAAGATGGATATTTATAATGATAATTAAACTAGAGTGATTTGGTTTAAAAAGGAGCAAAAGAAAGGGTAGGGCAGAAATAGATGTTGCTGATCTTTATTCCAAATATCATGACCAAGTTTAAATATCATCTAGGCATGCACTTAACCAATGTATAACATGAAGTATAATAATCTCAAATCCTATCACACATTAGGTAAACTCATAATTAAGGTGGAAAATAATGCAAATAAGAACCAGGTTCAATTTAAATATTTACTCCTATAAGCAAACAACATTAGCCCAAATACAAGGAGTTAAAAAAAATTCAACCTAGCATTGACATGGGTTAAAAAAATTTCAGCCAAATATATACACCAATAATTCATAAGAACCATTCAAATCTAGAATTTAAAACAAATAAGTGAGAGAGAAGCCATGATGATAATGAACACAAGCAAATACTAGACAATCTTTGCAAGATTTATTGCTTACATTAATTTCTCTAAGTCTATGAAGTAATTTGGCTCTAAGAATTCCCTCTTTTTTACAATTAACAATAAATATTTTATATAATGATCAAGGTGGTATGTTGGTTAGTCCTAACCAATGAAAAAATTACAAGTGTAGGGATAACTATCCTTTCCACAAATGTTCTAGAATTACACTAGACTTTCCCAATGGAATGATCTATAGGTAGTGTGTTTTAAAAACCACATATTCCTTTTAAAATAAAATATTCCACTTTTAAAATGGATAAGGTTTAGCCACAAGAGAAATATTCTAACTTTGAGAACCCTCTAGTTGATGAAGTGCTCCATTATTATTGTAGGGTCTTCATTGATTTTTGATGTTTCCCAATACATGCACTATCATATCTTCAAGTTTATTGAGAATATAGAAGATTTTACATATCATTATTGAAAATAATTTTAAACCACTTATTAATGGACTCTATCTTGATTTATCTTTACACAGGTGATAATTCAACTCCCTTCGAGTTAATCATAATACTCACAGGGTTTGGTTATGGTCCTCACCTCACTAGGGCATTCTTTCAGGTTATAATAGTGCTCTAATGGCATTTGTGAGCTCAAACATCATGAGCTTAGATCCATAACTTTACATTACTAGGTATGCAAGGTCTTTGATTTAGAACATTACACTCATGTGGCTTTGATGTGGCATTTCCATGGTGTCCCTGTGGAATTCTGCTCATCACTGTTCAAAATATGACCATTGCCTTTGAATTTAGATCTAAGAAGTTGTCTTAAAATTGACATCCATGTACCCATCATTTGATGTCGGTGTGAACATCATTTATGGGTGTGTGACCATCAATTTTAAATGCATCATATGGGCTCTTTGTCATCTTAAAATTGACATCTTGGTGACCATCATTTGATGTCCGTGTGAACGCCATTGATAGGCACATGATCGTCAATTTAAAACATGGCTCAAGGATAGTTTTCTCTCTTAAAAGTGACATCTTCACAACCATCATTTAACGTTCACATGAACATCATTGACGAGTGCATGAGCATCAATTTTAAACTTTTCCATGGGGTTTTCTATTAATCATGCCACTTTTCATTCTTAGGTTCATCCTATTTCTTGTGTGTGTCATGCGAAAAATGCTCAGTGCTTTTTTTCTCTTTGTACTAGGCTCCCACACATCATTTGATCTATGTATTAGGCTCCTATGATGGTGACACTTGTCAGCCACATGGATCTCCATAGAACCTTTGAAAATTCAATGTTGCATGCATCGTTCGATCAATTGTACCAAGCTCACATGGACTATATATCTTAGGAACATGATCAAGTTTTAACTCTTTAGTTGGGGTTTGACTTTTCAATGCTTGTCACACTCTATTGGATCCATCTCATACGATAAAATACAGATCGTTGATCCCACAAAAAAAATGAAGGTTAAGCTTGAGAGTATATATAAAGGACTTAGGATAAAATATTTAAGCTAAGTTCTAAAAATATTAAAGGGGACCCCTTGAATTAAAAGGGACCAAGGAATAAATACTTTATACCAAGGTTAGAAACCTAAAATAAAAATACGTCATGAATAACAAATACATAGTGTCAATCCTTAGCCTAAGGTTTTTATCATATTAATAAATATGATAAACCTTAGGATAATACTTCAGGCTAATCCTTATAACAAAGGGACCATGTGATTATTGAGACCAAGCTAGGATAGAAGAGAACAAAGGGATCATAGGGCATAAAAGAGACCAAGCATAGGATTTTTAGCCTAAGGTTTGGTTGTGTTGAAAAACATGACCAAGCCTTAGGATAAAAATTAAACTAAGTCCATGGTATGATTAATTTGTTCCCACTTAAATTTAAATAAAAATCTCCTGTTAAATTTAAATTTTAATTAAAAGGTCTAGGTAAAATATTAGGCTAGGGTTTCAAAATATGAATTTAATTAATTAATTATAGACCAAGGTTAGTAAAATATCAATTTAACATTGAAACACAAAACCCTAAGCATGCTCATTGCAAAATGATCTCCATTAAACCTACAACGTGAAACACAAATATACAATGTTAGCACTTTAGATAAGATTAAACTAGAACCATGAACAAATAAGCCAGCCATACCATGGTGTAGATGATCTTCAAATAAAAATAATGTGCAATCATGCCAATGACACTCTAATTAGGTGAATCTTCAATTTCAAGGTACAAATTTGCACAATTTGATACATGGGTCACCATTTTTTAGAAATGGGGGTATGTTGATCTCAATAGGTGTATTGTAACATTGTATAAGGGACATATGACCCTTTTTACATATATGACATGTTCGAAGAATGAAACACCTTGTTAGATATGGCTTAGCAATTTACTAGGTAAATTGGGAGCTAACATTAGGTGGGTGTACCTAAAAACACAATTTTTTACTAATCATGCACCTATATAAGAGGCCTTGGGGTGGATAGTATAATGATAACATACATGTTATTTACTTTTTAGCCATTTTTTTGTTGATACTTTGAGGATTTAGTTTTGTGTGCATTGTATATGTTCTTGATGTCCTATTTTTTTAAATTACACTTGTAAATAATATATTATATTTATTTCACATTTTCTTATAAATTCAAGTTGTAACTATATAAGTCTTGAGACTCCAAAGTAACCAATTGTGTGCCTCAAGTGAGACTACTTTGGATTTCATATATTGATGCAAGATGGTTTTTATTTTTTGGCTCAAGGTCTTAATTACATAATGTTAACTTAAGCTAATATTTGGGTTTAATTTTTGGTACATTAAATTAGTTTATTAGTTACAAAATGTTTTGGAGGCCCATACCAACTAAGATATATGCATGGATAGATATGAATAAATATATTTTTCTATGTAGGATGTAACTTTTGGTTTAGCCCTGAAAACATGGAGTGACCACTAATTATATGATTTTCTATATGAAGTGTTCTTATCAAAAAATTTAAACCACCTATTTGAATGAATCTTTGCTACAAAAAATCAATAAGTATAATTGACGCCAAATAAATTGAGTTATTGCAAAAACAAGATACTATTTAGATGTGAGTAGTATATACTTTTGTGAAAGGAGTAGTGGAGAGATAAAGTTTTAAAATCAAGTGACTAATTATATTTGTGTGGATGAGGTGGTAACAAAATTAATCACCCCTTACAAAATAATTTTATGAGAAGGCTCACATTGGGGACTATAATTTTTATTTTTGATACAAATTTAGAGAGAATCGAAAGGAAATACTTGCCTATCCATGCAACAAGGTCTAGGTAGTTATGAGGATGTGGATAGTAGAACACTAGTTTAGTTCAAATATAAGCAAGAGGCTCAAAACTAAGCTACATGAAATATGGGCTCAAAATTATAAATATCATTTAACTGTAGCTAAAGGATGATAAAATACCCCAAGATGTCATGCACACATGGAGTGCATCCAAGTGGAGATATATGGTTGAGAGAACTAGGAAACACCTGCATGTGAAATAATGTGTGGAGATGAGTGGGAAAAACATATTATAAGCCATAAAAATAATGGTGATAATTTATGGGGTCCACCAATGGATATTGAAGATATAAATGAGACCATATATGAAGTTGGTTAACCTAACTTCCTCCCCATGTTAGATCCTTTTATAAGATATAAAATCTTGAGGAGGTTGATGTGTGATTCAAAGGAATTATGGTAATAAATAGAGAACATAGTGGAAGTTAAGCAAGTAAAATATTATAGAGTATAAATTAGTGCAACGAAGTTTTTTTAGATCAAGAATATAAATTAGAAGAGTTTACATATTTGAAATCTAGATAGAATAAGGTATTGTAAGAATTTATTTTTGGTATTAAAGGTCAAATGATTATGGAATAAAAGGTTAAAATTAGTGTGATTGGAGGTGGAACCGCTCAAAATTATGGTGTGTGGTTAAATAACATAGTTATTATGGTTATGGGAGGATATAATATATTACCACTTGGAAGACAAGTGGTTTCAGTGATATTGGGTCTATGGGTAGTCCCTTAGGGGGGGAAATTACTTTGGAGGTGGAAATAAAGGTGGAACATATGGAGTTAGATTACTTGGAGATGGAGGTTATACTCTAAGAGATAGTGGAAGTGGAGGTGGTGTGTCTAGTGAATTTGGTAGATCAAGAGGTTTAAAGGGTACATAAGGCCCAATTACTAAAGTAATATATGAATCCTCCCAATTTCGATAAAAAACTTTGGTGGAGTTGAGGAAGATCCATGTCTATGTAAATTTGATAAAATATCCTAGTGCACTAAGAATTTTTGAGATCCGATATGAGAAATTTAGTTGTTTAAGCCATTCTCATTGGATGCACATAGGATTGATATGCTTGATTTGACCCTACAAGAGTGTACATGGATATAAATTAAGTAAAAATAAGGTATTTAGGTGAATTTTAATACCCTAAATTGGAGCATCAAGAAAATCTATCAATCCTTTGGTAATTTAGTGTGGTCATATGATCAAAGGTTAAATGATCTCTTGGAAAATATTTCCTATAACCTGGATCAATCCTTACATTGAGAGTGATTTATTGGAGGCTAAAATAATCACTTTTAATGTGATCTAGTTAAATGTTTATTCACCACCTAGAATGAGGCACTAGAATTTACACTAAGGATAGAACCAAAGGTCTAGGATCTAATGAGCATAGAGAAAAAAAATTAGAGGTGTTAAGTAAGCTACCTACCTAGGTTAAAAAATAAGCCAAGGTTACTGAGCTCGCAAGTACTAATTTGATGAAACTATTATTAGATGTACTTGATATTCAATTTTAGGTTTCTACTCATGACATTTTCATGACCATTACATATTTTTAATTCATTATGTGACTCTATTATTGGAATAATCAAGTGTTCAATGAATGGAGAAATTTTCTTAGCAAATTCATTTATATAATGGCCCAATAATTGTTTTTTTCTTCTTCTCTAGTTTGAAATTTATGATTAAACTCGTAATAGTCATGGGAAGATTTTGGAACATAAATGAAACTATATTATTTTGATTTATTTTTGTATATATATGGCCATGGTATATTGTAATGTGGCATAAAAGACATATTACCCTTTCTAACATATGGGCCATATTCCTAGAATGACACGCCATATTAGATAGGGTTTAGTGATGTAGTAGGTGCATCGAGAGTTGAAAATAGGTAGGTGTACCTAAGTGATCCATATTTTACCAAGCCCATGCCTATATACCATTTTTTGAGGTGGATATCATAAGGAAATAATCCATGTTATTTTTTTTGTAGCCATATTATTTTGTTGATATAATAAGGATATGGTTATGCGTACATTGTTGATGTTATATTTTGTTAAATCACACTTTGGTAGACACTTAATTATTTGTATTGGAATAGTCATTTGCTATGGCATTAGCGTATTTTTTGCATATGGATTATTAGTTTATATGAGGTTATTTTTGGTATATTTTCCTTTGTGTTGGGCCCCATATTGTCTCCCTCTTCCTTAATTTTCCTTACATATTTACTTCCAGTTCACTTTAGGTCAATGATAATACCACCATTCATTTTAGAATGCTTGAAAACCTACATATTGACTATTTAATTGCCTTGACATGATCCAAAATGCTACTAGAATGTGTAAAACATTATTTTAATTTTTTCTCTCTCCATAATCAAGAAACTCAATTTTGAACATGACTGAAATTGAATCCTAAAATTTTGGTCATCTATTATTTTAGGTCCTATGACACTACTATCTAATTTTTATGGTTTCTTGTGTCTTGTGTGTTGGCCCTCTTGACTTTTAGATTGTTGAATTACATTATAATAATTTATTAATATGAATTTAATAAGTCTAAATATACACAAGAATACTTATACATTTATGACCAAGGATTAGAATTTATATCCAAGGATACACTGTTATTTTATTACTATTTTCCATTTATTGAAGTATATTCACCCCTTGTACAAATAATTGATTTGAAATAGAGAGCATGTAAATCTACTAGTTTTTTGCAACTCATTGATAAGGATAAGGTCCAATATATTCATATTGCATTGGATGGTTCATTGTACTCAATTAGTGTTGATTACCAAAATTTATAAGAATAGGGGTTTGATTGAAGAATTACCCTCATAACTAATATTGGAAGCAAAACCATTGAGAGGGTGGGGGTGAATCGGTGTTTAATCTTTTTCATTCAATTATAGTCATCATTTAATAACCATTCAAACATATATCAACTGATCTAATAACATCAAAATGAAAACACACTCATACAAATCATGAAACATAAGAACATATCACATGAACACAAGAGATATGTGAGAAACCCTCATGGAGGATAAAACCCACTAAAACATATGTTGTTAAACTTGACCTATAATAATATGAATCAAGTTTAGTTGAGCACCAACCCATCAAGGAGAACCAACCCCTAAGAATTTGTCAACCACAAACTTGTTAGGAGGCTACAAACCCCTTGTTGATCAAGCACCCACTCAATCAAAAATATTACTTATTCCACCATGATCTTGTTTCCATCTCACAATTTATGATGGTCTTCTTTTTCTCTATCACAATAAAATTTTCTTCTCACATAGGCACAAGTTGTCCTTTACCTTCTTTGTTCAATTAGCCCTCTTCTTGACTAGGTTAGGTCATATGACCTTGATAATAAAATTTGGTAACCCTATCATATCTAAATTATTATTTATCTATACCCTCATGATGGTTTATAAGATCTCCTTCAACCTCTTCAAAGTTATATCTTACTCACTTAAACTTACTCATACTCAATAAGTACTTCTTCAAAGCTGATTAGGTCATATGAACTTTTCTTCATGAATATCACATAAATTAGATATTCATACATATTTATTATAAACCTATATTATGGTAAATTATACCTTCTTAAGCTATTTAATCTTCTATTTTACTTTCTCATACTCCTCAAATCTCTAACTAGCCCAAATAGGCCTATTAGGCCTTAGCACTAGATCACTCACACTCTTGGTCGACCAAGATGTTAATAAATTAGGGTTAATCACAAAAAATGTATTATAAAATGTTAAATATATGAATCAATAAAAATAATATCACTATTAGGTCATCGAAATACGTTTATACTTTATTCTTGTTTTAGGTCTAATAGAGACCTAATGCATTAGGTCTATCTTCTCCATGGAGTAACTTGAACCTATATGGAAAATATGTCCCTCACCAGTGAAATAAAAAATTTAAAACAATTATTTATAAACCTAAAATAACCTCTTTCATTCTCAATAAGTCACAAATCCTTTGCTCACACCTTGCAAGTACCATTAGGCCTTAAAGACCTATTAGGCCTAATTATCGTAAAAACACTATCTTCAAAGATGAAGCTCAAATAAATTGTAAAAACACATTATAGGCACAATAAAAATATGTATGGAAAATTAATGACCTAATATTCATCAAAAATTCCATTAGACACTCCAACATAGAGATTAAAAACTCAAACTCACTTTTACAACATGACCACTCAGAAATGTCTGAATGCTCCAAAACCCAATCATAAATAATTGAACAATAATTAATATACAAGGATATTTAATGACTATGAATGAAATAATATGAACCTTAGAGACCTTAATAAAATATTCATATGCATTATAATCTTTATCTCTAGGAAAATCACCTCAAACTCATCTCTGTTAGATGACTACTCAAAATTGCCAACAAGCCTAAAAACACAATCATGAAGTATTAGAATTATATCACTTGTAATGGAACTTTTAACACTCTATATTCATATATAGGATCCAATGACATATATATAACATTACCACATGCTTGAATCACTTCCAAATTGGGTATAATGACTCAGGAACACCATTTTCACTAGTATATAGAAAATTATCAAAATCTTTAAAAACACAGTCTTGATGAATGTTATTTTCAACTCCTATAAGGACACTTACAAGAATTATTATGCACATTAATAGTTCCTATGTGAACTCTATATAATAATCCAATAGATAGATCACAAACTTTATTTTTAACTATTGGTCTTACAGACCAATCTATTTACCTTCTCTCTCACAAACCTTACACAACTAGACAATTCAACTTTAAGAGAATTTTTTTTCTATATAAAAGGATATACAAAACTTATATTCATCACGAACATGATTTAATAGTATTTAAAAATATTTTCATGCAATTGGATTCAACCCTAGTCCCTAACAACACTTCCCTAATCTCATTCCCACTTCTGCCTGGTTTTTCTTGTTGTCTACCTCACTAGGATTTTAGTGATAAGTCAACTTCAATGATCGGTTTAGAATATCTAAGTTCTAGATCCTCATTATAAAATAGCATGAACATGAAATACAGGTCTTAAACTTCAACTCCAATTATTTTCATATTTTTACTAGGTCAACTCTATCTACTACATCAAATATATAAGAAACAAACACTTTTTTATGGGGTCCACTCACTCACATGACATATAAATTCCACCTGGAGATACCTAGGAGATTCCACTACATGATTCAATCACCAAAATAGGTCATCCAATCCATTTTGAGCCATTACCATCAATATATTCCATATCGAGCCACTATGAGGGTTTTAGGAGGGTTTTGTACTAATTTCCATTTTTAACATTTTTTCATAAAGTTTTGCCCATAAAACTAACTCCTAATGCTTGGAAACCATTTATAGGACCCTTTTCCATCTCTCCCTAAGAGTTCAGCTTCCCATGCAATAGCCACACATGCCAACAAGCATGAGAAAATCCTTCTCAAGTCTACAACACCTCATTCTAGCACTCGAGAGATCTCAAATCCACTTTTTCATTCAACTTAAGACCTAAAAATTCACAAACACACTTTAAATAACATGTTAGACATCAAAACATGCTCACATGAGATCACAAGCCTCCAAAATTGATCATGATGCCTCATCATGCCACCTAGGGTATTAAGACAAGGTCCATGAGAAGACTACCAATGAAGACTTACCCCTTTGGCTCAATCTGAGAGTCATGTGACTAAATATACACCTTTATCTCATGATCTAATACTATATTTCAAAAACTTCAAGTCCATACACATCCATATCATCATCATCATCATCATACCTCTATAAGTCATATCCATTCTCAAGAACTAGTCCATCAACTAGACCTATTGGGAATAATACCACTTTGAAACCTTCAAAACTCCTTATGAAACTCATAAATCATCTCCAAACATCTGAGACAAGATTCATAACATATCCTATCATTCTCCTTTGACCAAGACTTCTCAAACCATATAGGTCTTTTGCCAATTCTGAACTAGACTTCTTGATCACACAACATATGAAGACAAAAGACATAAGTTGTCTTCAAATTATCTATCTATAAAATAATGAAGCCATGAAGATCTTCCTACCACTTTAGATTTACTCTAAAACTCACTCTCATGCCAAAAAAAATTTCTCATAAGCTTGTCACATCACAACATTGTGTCAAGACCTTATGCAGAACTCAAGGACCTACTAGACCATGCTTCAGCCATCATGATCTCATACCATGAATATTCACAAGAGCACCTCTAGGATATAAATGACACTAAATTAACTTTGACATCAATGACAACATCAATGCCTCAACACAACAATAGTAACATACTTCAACAATCTCCCCCTTTTTCATTAATGACAAACACTCTAATAAAGTAGATTATTCTCATCTCCTCAAGCTAGATCTCCTTCAAATTGATATTTTTAAAAATATGGTCATTATTCCCCTAATGACAGAGGGTCATCTATGAAATACAACCTTTTTATCTTTGGACCTGAAACATGATTTCTCCTCAAATAAGATCAATCTTCCTCTGATCAACCAAATAGGAGCTTAACTCATAAAAGTACTCAAGCATGCTCCTTTCAAGATTATGCATATCTCAAACATGTGAACATCACTCTCCTTAATTGATATCTATAAAAAGATAAAGAAATAACTACACATTTTACTTTTCATGACTGAAACCAAGTGATCACACTCAAAATACTCACTGGGACACCTCACCTTGACATCCACTAAAGAACCTTCCCTTGTCTTCACAACTTTCAATAATATTTCCATATTTTTTAACAAAATTAAAATGGTCTTGATAATTTCATTGGTATTATAGACCAATCTATAACTCATATTCATTTTTGGAACTCATGATTAAACTGAATAGCTCATAGCTACCTCAAGTTTTCTCATCATAGTATTTGACTGTCATCTTGAATTTTGGAGATAAAACCATGTCTACCTTATGTTTAAACCATCATGCCATCAACTTATATAATTTAGACCTATCTATAAATCATGAATCCATATTATCTACTGACATAATGATGTATAATATCCATCTTCCTTCCTTACTCAAACATTCATCATAGGCCTTCATACACTCAGATGCATCTTCAGATTTTACAAACACTAAAATGAATAATGTGAGCATACAACTAGTTACCCCTTTATTATTACACTTGGTACCATCATAAAAAATAAAAAAAATCAACCCAGTCTCACTATTCATATAGGAAACTCTCATTATTTCATTGTAATCACCTTCAACAAACTCTTGAACTCAAACATATACTTCTCTCAATCTGATTATTCTTCCTCATTTTGATATCAATGGAAATCTCTTATTTTGGACTAACTCCCCATATAAGATCTCATCAATGAAGTTATAATAAAAACTCACTTTAAGTTCATATATACTGAAGTATATAACTTTTAAACATAGATCTTAAAGACTCAAACTCGCTTCTGCAACATGACCACTCAGACTTGCTTGAATGATCCAAAATGACCACAAATTTATATACAAGGATATTTCATGAGTCTAAATTCACTCATATGAACCTTAGATAAATTTATAAAATCTTCATATACATTAGACTCTTTAGCTCTAGGTAAATCACCTTAAACTCATCTCTACTAGATGACTACTAAGAACTGCCAACAAGCCTAAAAACATAGTCATGAAGTATTAAGATTATATCACTTTTGATGGCACTTTAAACACTAAAAATTCATGTATAGGATCCCATGATATATATAACATCACCACATTATTTAATCACTTCCAAACTAGGCATAATGACTCAAGAACACCATTTTCACTAGTATATATAAAACTGTCAGAATATTTAAAAACATAGTCCTAATGAATGTTGTTTTAAACTCCTATAAGGACACTTTAAAGACTTATTATGCACATGAATAGTTCCTATGTGACCTATAAAACATCATCCAATAGATATATCATAGTTTATAGTGTTAAATATTGGTCTTAAAGACCAATATGTTGACCTTCTCTCTCACAGACCTTACACAACCAAACAAGTCAACTTTAAGAGTAATTCTTTAATATATACAAGGATATCTAAAAATTATAATCATCATGAACATGCTTTACTAGTCTTGAAAAACATTTTCATGCAATTGGATTCAACCCTAGTCCATGATAACACTTCCCTAATCTCATTTCCCCTTTTGCTTAGTTTTTCTCAATCTGCCTCACTAGGATTTTTAGTAATAGGTCAAATTATATGATTAGTTTAGAATATCCAAGGTTTGGATCCTACTCAAAAACCACCATGACATGAAATACAGGTCCCATAATTTAACCTCCAATGATTTTCATATTTTGACTAGGTCAACTCTATCTACTACATGAAATTTATGAGAAATAAGCACTTTTATATGGGGTCCACTCACTCACATGACACATAAATTCCACCTGGAGATACCTAGGATAGACCAATACATTCTCCAATCAACCAAAAAAGTCATTTAATCCATTATAAGCCATTACCATCAAGATATTCCATATCGGATCACTATGAGGGTTTTAAGATGGGTTTAGACTGATTTCCATTCTTAATGTTTGTTCATAAATATTTACATCTAAAACTAACTCATAATTCTTGGAAATCATTTCTAGGACCCTTTCCATCTCTCCCTAAGATCTCATATTCCCATTCAATATTCACATGTGCCAACAAGCATGAGAAAATCCTTCTCGAGTCTACAACACCTCATTTTAGCACTCAAGAGACCTCAAATCCACTTTTTATGCTTTTTTATTCAATTCAAGACCTCAAAATTCACCAACACACTTTAAACAACATTTTAGACCTCAAACCATTCTCACATTAACTCATAAGCCTCAAAACCTGATCATGATGGCTCATCATGCCACCTATGATATTAAGACAAGGTCTATAAGAAAACCACCAATGAAGAAGTTACCCCTTTGAATCACTCCAAGAGTCATGTGACTACCTCTACACCTTTATCTCATTCTATAACACTATATTTCACAAACTTAAATTCCATACACATCCATATCATCATCATGCCTCTACAAGTCATATCCATGCTCAAGAACAAGTCCATCAACCAGACCTACTAGGCACCATACCACTTTGAGACCTTCAAAACTCATTTTTTAGCTCAAAAATCATCTCCAAACATATGAGACAATATTCAAAACATCTCTTGTCATTATCCTTTGACCAAGACTTCTCAAACCATATACGTCATTTTCCAAGTCTAAACTACCCTTCTTGATCACATAAGACATGAAGACAAAGGATGTTAGTTATCTTCAAAGTCTCTCTTTTTGAATTCATGAAGCCATTAAGACCTTCCTACCACTATGGACGCACTCTAAAACTCATTCTCATGCCAAAAAACATTTCTCATAAGCTTATCACATCATAATATTGTGCCAAGATGTTATGTATAACTCAAGGACCTATTAGACCATGCTTAAACAATCATGATCACATACCATACACCTTCACAAGAGCACCTATAGGATATAAATTAAACTCAAGTAACTTTTAAATCAATGAAAACATCAATGCCTCAACATAAAAATAGGAACATACCTCAATAACTACACCATTTTTATGTTCTTTCAAGGTCTCTTGGATACGATTAGGGTCAAGAGAAAGGATAAGGAATTTTGAGATATTTCCAATGAATTAAGACAATTATAAAAAGGCTTTTGGTTAGTAGGAAAAAATGAAGGCACTTAAAAAATTCACTATAATATGATATCATTTTTCAAATATTTAAGTCAACTTACTAAAATTGAATCTCAGTTCCCAAAATCAACCTATCAATTATTGTTATGACCAAATTTGAGTAGTTTGATTTTGGTTGTTTTTATGCACTTCTTTGACCAAATATTTTTTTTGGGTTTACTTTTAGATTTATTAAGGACATTTTTTCACTAAATTTCATCTTTTGACACTACACAAGTAATTAAAACTTTAATTAGTTCTCTATGAACCCATCTTGTCTAGTTTTAAGCATCTTAATCCCTCCAACATATGGACCACTTAAATCACATCCATATTTGAACACATACCCTAGCTAGGATTATCTAAATACTCCTTTAGTAAAATATCTTAAAAACACACAAGTTTTAGTTATTTCATGGGCCCTCAACACTTTCCAAACCAATAATATATCCACACATAAAATTTATGATATTTGCATATCTAAATATCTCCTAAAAAATAATATTTAAATATGTTTCTAATTTTTTATAAAAATATGGAAAAATGGAAAATAATCAATTTTTATTGATGCATTAAGATTGAGAAACACTAAAATTCCTTAAAAAAACATCCAACTTTCAAATGAAGAGAAAAACAAAATTCTAATTTTTGTGATAAGTCCTCACTAGATATGAGGAAAGATTAGAAAAATATTATACAGATGCTTCATAATTCACACTATTTTATGAAGCTTCAAAAAATTTATGGGATATTTGAATAAAATTTATTTAAACAACATATGAATCATGATGATTTCCAATTACATACTAAACACATTTTATTGAGTAAATCCAAAAGATTCTTTCAAGATCTTGCAATAGGACCTAGCTATGGATATTCAAATCTAGGGAAAACCAATTGGATTGTCTTCCTTGATTTGTTGCTCCATTAATAATGCCTAATTTTTTATTATTTTTTGACACTTATTGGAAATCAATTGAGGTATATTTTCAAATAACAAAAAAATCCCCGTAAATGAAAACTTATCCTAGGAGAAAAGCATTTTTGAAGTTGTGTTGAGTTTCTAAGAAAATTATAAAATGATAGCCCTATTTTAAGAATGAAAACTTCCACTAGTTATAATTTCTTCAATACCACTCAAAATTTGGATAAAAATAAATTGTTTTAAAGTTATTAAATTCTATTTTCCAATTATTTATAAATATTTTAAATATAAATCATGTATGGAGAGAAAAATCCTCTATAAATTCTATTGATTTTTAGGGAAAATTAGCCCAAAATAATCCAAAAATCACCTTTCACATATTTATATTTCACAATTCCTAAACAATATACTCTGGTATATGTTAAATTACATAAAATCTTCCATAATTAAAAAAAAATCAAACTACACAAATATAGAAGAGATCATAACTCAAATATGTGGTGGTGTTAAAAGACATTAAAAATTAATAATAATTAAATAAATATAATATAATAAATGAATGAGATCATTGAATATGTGGAAGACAATACCTTTATATACACCTATTAACATATAAAAAAGTTTACTCTCATATTTCATAGTTAAAAATTAAGATCTATGAAATATGGGCTCAACATCGTGAGTATTATTTAACTACAACTAATGAATGACAGAGGACCCTAATAGGTCATGCACATGGGAAGCATATCCAAGTGGAGAGATATGGTTAGGAAAACTATGTAAATTTTTTAAGAGAAATAACATGAAATGATGAGTGGGAAAAATAATTGATATACCATAAGAATAATGGTGATATTGTATGGGATCCAGTAGTGTATATTTTAGATATAAATGAGACAAGATATGAAGGTGGTGGACCTAAATTATTACCAATGGTATAGCCTTGAGTGATATCTAAACACTTGAGGAGGCTGTTGAGTAAATTATAATAATCGTGGCATTTGGTATAATAATTAGAAGATATTGAAAAAGTCGAATCTGGTAGAGTAGAAGTTAATGTAGCTGAATTTATTTAGAATCAAGAAATGTAGTTTCAAGAGTTTAAGGTTTTGGCATCTAGATAGAATTACGTATTAGAGGAATTCATTTTTGATGTTGTAGGTCAGATGATTGTGGAAGAAAATTTTACAATTATTTGGATTGTAGGTAAAACCACTAAAAATAATAGTGCATGGTGGACCAACATAGTTATTATGGCTAGTGTAGAATATAATAAGCCCCCTCTTGGAAGAGGTGGAAATAGTACAAGTGGTTATGAGGGTAATCCCTTAGGGAGTGGTAGTTACTCTAGAGGTGGAAATTTAGATGGATTACATGGAGGTAGACTATCAAGAGATGGAGGTCCTCATCTAGGAGGTCATAGAATTGGAGGTGATGTATCTAGTGAATCTAGCAAATTGGGAGGTTCAAAAGGTACAAAATGCCTAATCATTATAGTCATCTATCGACACTATAAATTATCAATCAAATGTTTTAGTAGAGTTGAGGGAACTCCATGCCATTGGAAAGGTTATGAAATCACCCAGTGTACTAGGATTGTTATAGGTTTGGTATGGAAAATATAATTATTTGTAGCCACTTTGAGTGGGCATGCATAACATTGGCATGTCCAATTTGACCCTATGAGAGTGCACACATATAAATATGAAGTGCAAAGAGGGTATTTGGATGAATTTAAATACATTTAATTAAAGCATCATAATATTTCATCCTTAAATAAAATATATCAATCCTTTTGAAAATTTAGTATCATAATATGATAAGAGGTTCAAGGATTTATTAGAAAAGCTTTTTAGTGGTTCATAGGAAACATGGATAATCACCTTCAATGTGAGATAGTTCATACATGAATTCACCACCCAGAAGGAGGAAATATAAGTTTTGTTAAGGCTAGAACTAGAGGTCAATGCTCTTTATAAAAATATTGATGAGTAAAGAGTGAAAAATTAAGGAGTTCAAAATTTCCTACCCATGTTAAAAAATAGTGCAGGGTTATTAAAGTCATGAGTAATAATTTGATGAAACTAATATAAGATATACTTGATTTTAAACTTTAATTTTCCACTCATGATAGTGTCACATCTAGGACATATTTAATATTTATTGGATGGCTCCATGTTCAACTTAATCAAGTGTTGGGTGTGTGGGGAAATTTCATCAACAAATTCATTTCTATAGTGGCCCCATTATTGTTTAATTTATTTTGCATTTCAAAGTTTTATCTCCAAGATGAAGCTCATAACATTCATGGGAAGGTGTTGGTGCCAAAATCCAACTATATTATTTTGACATATTTTTGTATACATACAGTTATGGTATATTGTAATGTTATATAAAGGACATAAAACATTTTTTGACATATGGGCCATGAACCTAGAATGACATGCCATATTAGATAGGTTTAGAAATGTAATAGGTGCATCAATATTTGAAATTGGGTAGGTGTACCTAGCTGACCCATATTTTAATAAGCCATGTCTACATAAGAGGCCTCGAGGTGGATATTATAAGGAGAGAACCCATTTTATTTTTGTTGTAGCCATATTTTTTTGTTGATATAATAAGAATCTGGTTATATGCACATTAGTGATGTTGTCGATGTAATATTTTCTTAAAGTACACTTGTGTAGACACTAATTTAGGTACATGACTAATCATTTTCTATGTTATTGGTGTTTTTTATGCTTATTGATTATTGGTTAAGATTATCCTCAATTAGTGTGTTTTCCCTTGTGTTGGGCACCATATTATCTCCCCTTGCCATATTTTTTCTTTAAAACTTTACTTTATATTCATTTTGGGTTAGTGATAATACAACCATTCATTTTGGAATGCTTGAAAACCTACATATCAACATTTTTTTTGCCTTCGTATGGACCTAAATGCTCCTAAAATGTATAAAACACCATTTTAGATATTATCTCTCTATAACCAACTATCTTGATTCTAGTCATGATCAGAACTAAACCCTACCATTTTGGTCATCTATTTTTTGGGTATTTTGACCCCAATTCTAGGCTTTATGGTCTATTATCCCTTGTATGTTAGCTTTCCCACCTTTTTTATTGTTGGTTTATGTGTCAATAACATCTTAATTTGAACCCAAGAAGTTTGTATGTATACAACATGCTAATGCAATAGGACCAAGTATTAGAATTTATATCCGCTAGAATTTTATTAATAATTTACATTTATTGAATTATATGTACCCATTGTACCAAAATCTAAATTAAAGTAGTGAAATTTCATCTCATGCATAAGGACAAGGGCTAAGATATCCATATTGCACTTGATTGCTTGCTATAACACATGAGTGTTAATTTCAAAATTGATTAATAATAGGGGTATAAATGTATCAATTTATCATAACTCCATCTATTTTATGCTCTCAGAAGGTCTCTTGGATTTGATTATGATTAGGAGAAAGGAGAAGACATTTTGGGAGACTTACAGTGAATTAAATTAATCTAAAAGAGGTTTTTGGTCGATAGGAATAAAATAATGCACTTGAAGAGTTTTATTATAATCTTACATCATTTTATCAAGATTTAAACTGACTTCCCAAAATCAAACCTTAACTACCAAAATTGACCCATGATTTTGGTCATGGAAAAAAATGAACATTTATATTTTGGCTATTATTTTATAATTGACTGTGTTGGAAAAAAATTATGGATCTTGTGTTTTATTTATTTTTATGACTCTCCCAATGGGAAGTGACATAATTTTGACAAAAAATGGATAAATCATTGTTCAGATGGTAATTTCTTATGCATATGAGTGGGGAAACTCCCTTGTATGATTATGGGGTTTTTAGGGTTTTTGTGTACTTTTAACAAGAAAGCACAAAAAGGAAACAAACTTGAGAAATGGTGGAAGCTGAAAATAGGATAAGAATGGAGGAGGATGGAGGTGAAGGTTATAAACTCATGGCCAAATCAGAGAACCATTGGAATAACTTGAATTTAAATGAAATGGCTAGAAATTATAACTCTGACATGAAATAATAAATAGGATTAGTAAATATATGTAAAAATGGCTTGTATGGAAGTAAAAAGTATGCTAGAAAATAAGATGGGGTACACTTGGTACAAATCTCATATACAAGGTTTTCAACATAAAATTGAGAAACACAGTGAGTTATACACAACTAAGAAAAGTGTAGAATTATAATGGCTTCTCTATCTATGAACATAAAAAAAAACAATAAATAAAGAGTATCAAAAATGAAAGATCCAAGGAGTTATTTAATCAATTTTATTATACTCCATTTAAAAATATGGAAAATTACATGAAACACATAATGTTTGAGTTATCTCTTTCTCAAGAGCGAAAATAAAGAAGAACCTCTTTACGATTTCCATATCTCCTATTTATAACACATAGGAGGATGGAAATGACTTTTCATATTATAGTTTTTCATCC
The DNA here is from genome assembly GCA_037957365.1 of Torreya grandis. Classification (NCBI taxonomy): domain Eukaryota; kingdom Viridiplantae; phylum Streptophyta; class Pinopsida; order Cupressales; family Taxaceae; genus Torreya; species Torreya grandis. The sequence goes on from JARHVA010003079.1 coordinate 2,108,154, forward strand.
TATTCTATTATAAATTTGTCTTTATTTTTTTAATAAAATTACTCAAGTATTTTAAAAATATAATATAGTTAAATAAATCACCAAGAAAGCCCACCGAGCCTTATTGATTGGATAGTAGAGTCTGAAAATAGTATGTGCCACACACTAACATAAGAAATCAAGTCTTACAAATATACATTCGACTAAAAGCTAATAAGTGAACCCATCCAAAAATTATTTGAGGATCAAATATTTCATATCATTTGATTTCCCATTCAAATATCTTTCCATTGCCTTGAACAAAAGCCAAAATAGAATCCAAATGTGAAGATATGACCAAACAGAGATTTCATGATTAACATGCCTATAAAGTGTTACCAAAAAAATATTTCTCCCTCTTTATTTTTTAGACAAAATTTTCCTCTAAGAAATAAAATTTTCACATAATTAGATTTATTGTTTCAAGATATTTCTAACACTTCCAACAAGAGCCAAAACAGAGTTTGGATGTGAAAGATACGTCCAAAACAAGAATTTATATTTTTACCATTGCATTATAGTGTTCCTAGTGTACCTATCATGTCTAATTTAGGTTTTAGGACTAGTGTACTTACCATGCTCCATATTATGGCTTTCCCATATGACCATGAGGGTGGGTGGGTTCGCCTCTAAATTTATAGATCCCTAGTATGAAAAATGTATGAAGCTTGGGACTTTGATCCATTGGATAATTTTGTTACTTAATAAAATACATTTATAACACATCAAACAATAACCAAAATGGACTCCATATGTGAAATATATGATAAAATAGAATAATTTGTTACACACTTGTGCAAATGATACTTGATTTCTCTAGTTGAATTTTATATAAAATATATGAAGTTTTTGGATTTGATCATTTGGATAAATATATTTATTTAGACAATATATTTCCAACACATCAAATTAGAACCAAAATTGAGTTTGGATGTGAAATATATAATAAAATAGAAGAATTGTACCTACAACACACTTGTGCAAATGGTACCTAGTTTTATTATTTGAAATTTGCATAAAATATATGAATTTTGGGCCTTTGATATTTGAAGAAAATATGATCCTTCAAAAAAAATATTTATAATGCATAAAATGAAAACTAAAATGGACTATGTATGTGAATTATATTACAAAACAAAATAATTACACCAGCCACACACTTGAGGTCCAAATGATGCTTTATTACTCTAATTAGATTTTACATGAAATATATGAAGTTTTGGCCCATGATACTTTAATAAAATATGATCCTTTTGATGATATATTTCCAATGCATTAAATAAGAACCAAAACATAGTCCAAAAGTGAAATATATTACAAAATAGAAGAATTTCACCTGTTGTGCACTTGAGGTGTGAATGATACCTAATTTATTTGGAAATATTGATACCTAATGATACCTAGTCTCCATTGGATCTTTAGGACCCAATGACTATACACTTATCTACTCACCATTAGATCTTTGATCTGATTGAACATCAATTATTGATCTTGTTTTAGGCACTTTTTGACTCTTTGACCCTGTGCGTGTCATAAATCCTCTACCTGAGCTCTCAATATATTGAAACTTATCAAATAATAATTAAACCTTAAGTAAATTTGAACCCAAATGATTACATATCATATATTTAACTTAATATCTTCACACATGTCATTATTTCACTAAATTGTCCTTGTAAGACGTCTAAATGATAGTCTGGTTTCTTTATCTTATGTTAGTCATTTTTTTCTTAAATAAGGGCACTATGAGGCATCAAAATCAAGATAAAATCAATAGTTTCAAATGATAAGGGTTTACATTTGTCTTGTTAGTCCAAAATGTCAACATATATGGTGACTCTAATGGCTTGACCAACCTACTAGTCATGGAACCTAGACACTTTCATGACAAGGTGAATAAAAAAATAAGCATAAGATGATGACTCTCTAAGATAAATTACACTCTTGACACCTCAAAGACTTGAAAAAAAAAAGTCACACACAAACAAGGAAAGAAAATAAACCTAAAACTAAACAACACACCTAACAACTAAGAACAAACAAAGGAAATAACAAGACAATAAGACACAACCTACAAACTTATGCAAAACACTTATTTTGATAAATAAACTGACATAAACTTTGATTTAATTCCCATAGGATCAAATTATAATGTTTTATAATCACTATGGTACCTTGATGTGGAGCTATCATATGATGATTTGTGTGAAATTAGACTTTGGCCAATGGGTGACAACTTCTTCCTGTAACTATGACTTTCTTGATTACCTAGAAGATTGAAATGAACATCTTGATTCATCCCTATGTGCAAGGGGTGATTTTGAGGATCAATAATCCAATCATACTCCTCCTAAATATTTCTATCTTGCATAAATTACCTCATCTCCTCTTTAGTTAGAAGCTATAATTGGTTCTACTCATTGGACTCAAGATGATAAGATATCAAAGCATTCTTGATAACTTCCTTGTTTTCAAGGTTTGACTAGTGAAGAGGTAAGGTATCTAAATTTAGGTAGAATTATTCTATCTCCTCCCAAAATTACATCTCATCTTGATCAATGAATAAATCATAAGGCTCATTTGAACTTCTACCATCTATCTACAAGTCATCAAACTAATTACTCGCCTCCTTCACTTTGGTAGGATCATCATAAGGTTTTTGATAAACTAAAGTTTACTCATACTCTTCATCAATAGAGAGAGGTGGGTCCTCAATCTAATGAAGGTCCAAATCAACTTGTCTCTTTACTCCTTTATTTGCATTGCTTTCCTTATTTGAAGTATTAGCTTGTTGTTCAACTATATCACTCAAATATGCCTTGCCAAGTTGTTCCATTTCATTCAAGAACTCCAAACACAAGTGATGCCAGTGGTCTTCCAATGGATTCTTGACTTCAATATCAATATCATCATCATGGATGTTTCCATCTAATTGGTCTCTTATGAAAATATCAACTTGTGTTTCATTTCCCTCAGCTCCATCATTATGACATTGTAGCTGCCCTTTATCATCCAAGCTCTACTCATGCTTACCTTCTGATCTAATGGAGTGAATAGGGTCCCAATTTAAACTCATCTTCATATAAACTATAATTATCATTTCCAAATTAATCTTTACAATCAACTACAATTGTATCATTATCCATATCTTGAATGGCTGCCCCTTCTTCTACCAACTTTGATAGTTTGTCCACCATGCTTGAATGATTTAATTATGATTTTGAAGATCTTAATTACTCTTGAAGAGAGGAGAGGATGGGTGGCAAGTAGACATCATTAGGATGCATTGATGATTGCAAGGGTATCCTTATAAATAGGGATCTTGAATGGTTTCTTAGGAAGCTCTTAGGATTGAGGAGGGATGTGAAGAGGGGTAGCAGGTACTTGAGTAACAATAGATGAATTATTAATAGTAGATTTCACACCTCCTCTTCCTTGTTTATCCTCATTTTCAAGGGTGGGGATGATGAAATTAGGATCCATGGCCCATGAAGGCTTCCATGTGGGTATAGTTTTAGGCTCTTTGGTATGCATAAGATCTTGAACACAAGTGGATAACCTTGGGGAAGGGAGGTGAAGGCATTTTAACTTTGGGGTGATTGGAGGAGGTGGAAAAATGTGGAACTTAGAGAGTGACTCAGACTTGATTTTCACCTCCAAACCATGTTCAAGTTTTCACACTATATGATATAAGTCTTTGAACAAGTACCCTCCAACCTTAGTCATGAATTCATTACCCAAAAAACAAGTCAAAATGAGACAAAAAATCTACTACAATAAGGTCTTGCACAATTAAAAGCTGGGGTAGGCATGGAAAGTGAGTCGTAGATTTTTAAAAATTCCAAGTATTTTCATGGAAAACCCATTCCATTACAATCCAAAGTTAGAAACAAGTTCATACATCAGATTCAAGGTGTCTGCCATTGATTTAGGAACAATTAAAAGATCTGCCTTGTCATTAAGCAAACAATTATGGAGTAAGAAATTTCCTATGATCAGAGAGGCAAGAAAAGGAGATGGGGTGACTAATTTAACTAAATGTAGTTAGTTTGTAGGGGTATTTTGATGGTGGATAATGGCTTGACACTCAACTCCTTTCTGTCATCTAAGATCCTCTTGCAACCTATCCCTTTCTCCTCTTAATTTCTCAATTTGAAAATGCAAATAGTCAATGTTTGGTGCAGGTGGATTGCAAGGGGTAGTAGGTTGATAATAGGACTGAATATGAGGATGAGGAGGTTTTCATGGAGGTGGAAGAGGATAAAATTATGGTGGATGATCTTGGTAGTGTGTAGGATATGGATTATATGGTTGGTAAGGTTCAGTGTATGGGTCATATAGGCTATGGTAAGGTGGATATGGGGGTGGAGAGGAGAAAACTAACTCATAGGCTGTCATGGATCCTTATGAAATATGTGTATCAAATTAAAACCATGACCAAAAACCTTCTTACCTTTTCAACCATTCAATCACCGGTATATCTAAACTTGAGATTGATTTCAAACCTTCCAAATATGCTTAACTTTTCCCAAGATGACTGCATATGATTTTGTTGATGTCTTCAACTTCCAAATGTCCTCTAATAGATTTAGAGCATGTTTTTGGGAACTTGAAAGTGGTCCCACTAGGTGTGACAGAATTGTTGGAGACTTAAGTTGCACCCTAGTTGAGCAAAGGATTGTTCAAGTCCTCTACCCTAACCTAGTCTAACATGGGAATGAACCTAGGTTGTGGGTCACCTAATCTTGGGTCAAACCTCTAGGGTTTTTAATGAGGCTAGCTCCTTAGATTGCTCATTATAGTGCTCACCTAAGACCTAAATAGGTTGGGATGAAAAGAGATAAGGAGTTGCATGAATGAAAACCTACTCTAAGTGTGGTGATGCACCATGAATTCATTGTATCCACTCATAGGCTTGAACTCTTGACACATTAATGGACTATGAATAGACTTAACACAGTGCCTATAATGTTTTCCAAGAAAAAGTGCTTCACATAGAGGTTAGTTTAATTGACTTAGGTTGGAGGGCAATGAGGGTAAGGCCTGATTAAAGGCACTTATAGTTAGTAGTCTACTCTATACCTGAGACATTAACATTATAACATACTAGATGACTTGCAAGGAAAGCTTGTTAGCACTTAGGTTGAACTTGGACTTACAAAGGGAAGATTAAACCACTTTTGCATATCAAATAAATAAAAAATAATAAGGATAAATTGGTAAACAACTGCAAGTGTCATTTTCATTAATCCAAGAGGTGCATGAGTATAAATTATAGTAGAGTCTAGTCATACCAACCCTGAGGGATCATTATAAGGTTCAGAAGCCTATATTTATATCAAAAAGGGATTAGAGAGATAGGGGGAATGCATGGGAGAGTGGGGAAGGGTTCATAATGATCAAGGCTAAGATTATTGATATAATCAATCATGACAATCACTGCATTAAATCCTTCTCAAGATCCTCATTGTATCAATGCTATTGAGACGATTTTGGCATGGAAGAGTGGAGAAAAGGTCACGGAGGCTAAAATTTACACTAAAAATAATCATGAATATCCACCTAAATATCCTTGAGCTCCTCATTGCATTAATTATATTTATAAACCCTTAACTGATCCAAGTCCATCGAAGAACACACTCTATGTTTCATGATAAGAGATTGACCACACTACATTATTGGTTTTAGACATGTGTTGTCATCTCATGACATATGGATATTTGATCAAATCTACTCCATTAATCTCCTCAAGAGTCTACTAGTTTTGACCTTCATCATTGACCATCAATTTGTGGTCAATTTTCAAGATTATGACACTTGGTAATTGCATGTTATTCTCAAGATCTTATTGTCAACTTCATCTACCTCCACACTTATGCCACATGGTGTCCTTGTATTTGATTTGGGTTCCTTATCCTATGCACCATTAATCTTATCTACATGACTCAATGTGTGCCATTGATATTTATTAGTAAGATCAAACATGCATCATTTATCCTTTAGCTTACTATGATCGTGACACTTTTTAGTCCCTCACTCAATCTTAGGATCCTCTAACTTTTGACTGCAAGCTCATACTTGAACTTTGGATGCATGATTAAATGTTCTCAATTGTATCTTCAAGACCCACTAACTTTTCCATTATTCACTCATCATTATATCTTTGATATGATTAAAAATCAATCATTGATCTTGTTCCAGGCACTTTTAGACTCTTTGACCTTTTACATACCATAGATCCTCTACTCGAGCTCCTGATATCTCGACACTTATCAAATCCTCATTAAAACTTAGGCACATTTAAACCTAAATGGTTACTTGATATATGTTTAACTTGACATCTTTATGCACATCATCATTCTGCTAAATTGTCCCTGCAAGATGTCTAAATGATAGTTTTGTTTCTTTATCTTACATTAGTCATTTTTATCTTAAACAAGGGCACTATGAGGCATCAAAATCAAGTTAAAACAAAGACCATCAAGAGTTTTAAATGATAAGGGTTGACATTTGGCTTATGAGGCCAAAATGTCAATAGTACCTTGGGAAAATATATTTCTAACTAATTAATTTAGAACCAAAATGGAGTATATATGTGAAATATATGACAAAATATAAGAATTACACTTGTTGAATACTTGTGTGAATGGTAGTTGATTTATGTAGTTAGATTTTACATAAAATATATGAAGCTAGGGCCATTGATATTTTAATAAAAAGTGATCATTTTTACAATTTATATCTAATGTATCAAATGAGAACCAAAATGGAGTCTATATGTGAAAGACATGACAAAACAAAAGAATTACACTTGTTGTGCACTTGAGGTGTGAATGATACTTTATTTATTTGGTTGGATTTTACATAAAATATATGATTTTGGGGCCTTTGATAATTTAATCAAATGTGATCCTTTTAATAATACATTTATAATGCATCAAATGATAACAAAAATGGAGTTTGGATGTGAAGGATATGAAAAAAATAAACCATTGGACCTATTGCACACTTGATGTGTGAATGGTACCTAATTTATCTCATTTATCCAAAATGAAATTTTCTCAAGTGAAACATGTAGAATACCTAGTTTCCTATGAGTCCCAACTGACATGGTCTTAAACTTCTGGTTGCTCCATGTGGGAACCAAAATTTCAAAAAAGAATCAAGTTCAAATTTTAGTTATGGCAGCTTGATTGGCCCAAATTTTCTATGTTTTCTCTGAGACTCTTTTTAAACCTATTTTCACTCAAATTCATCCTCCAAAAAATGCATGTGTATGTCAAAATTTAGGTATTTATCTATATACTCTTACATGAAATTTTAATCATGTTAATATTTATTTTTGCACATTTTAAATTTGTTTTTATTTTTGTTGTTATATTGTTGTATTTAAGTCATATTTTTATTTTGCACCTTATTATATGGTTTAGTGTACTTTGGTTAGCCTAAAATCCCAATGGTTAAGTTTTCCATCAAAGCAAATTTTATGTAATATATTATGTTGATTTCATTTAGAATTGATTTCAACTTTTTTTGTATAAGTTGTCTACATTTGTTTATGGCTTTGGGGTCCAAAGGAACCGATTGCATGCTTTGGGTGAGACTACTCATTTAGAATTGATTTTCCAATGCTAGGTGGTGTTTGTCTGGTATCTTAAGGTCTTAATTACATAATTATAAATTAATATAATAGACACAATGTACATTTTTATGCCTCATAATGTAATCATGTTTCTTGCTTGTTTTAACCACCTCACTTACAAGCCACAAATTAAGTTACATCAACATTTTAATATGTTTAATCAAGCCCTATTTTAACTTCTTCTGGAGGTGGATCCATTTATCATTTAAGGTATCCTTATTTGCAAGGAAATAAAGAAATTTAGGTACAACATGGGTTGAAAAAAATATCAATGTCATGCCTTCCTTATTATAATAGGAAGTCTTTTCTTTCTTGGTAAAGGAAACCTTTTTAGTCCCTATGAAAATCTACCACAAATCCATAGTCATTTAATTCATCTCTCATAGATTATTCCCAATCCAAAAAATTGTATCCTTCCAACACGTAGAACACTTGAATTACATCTATATTTGGACACATACCCTAGGTAATATTCTCTTAATACTCCACTAGTAAAATATATTTAAAACACCTAAATTTCAAATGTTTCAAGCCCCTCAACACTTTCCAAACCAATAATATATTTGTTTTTAATTTTTTTGAGATTAACATATCTAAATATTTATAAAACAATTTTAATATTGAAATATTTAAATATCACTACTACATTTGGTGCCCATAGTTCTATTAATTAGGTTGAATTTTCATTGCCAAATTTTTTGTAATTTTTGGCCTCAAAAAATATTTTCAACATAAAACCAATGTAAATTCAATGCAAACCCAATGCTACAATCAACACAAAACTTGACACATTATGCATTGGGTTTACACTACAAAATACCTTGAATTAAAAAAAAATGGAGGGTCCATATACCCTTCCACTTCATTTTAATTTCTACACTAATGAATAAAATGAGAGAGAGGAATAAAATTATAAAGGGACAATAAGAACCTTTAATAAGGAACAAAGAATAATTTGAGTAAGATACGAGACAACAAAAATAATGAGGAAGAATGGACAACAAGGAGGAAGATGTCTACCTACCAAAGGGTTTTATGAGGGAAGAAAAGGCAAAGACTGGAGGGAAAAATCAAGGTAAGGGCATGGAGTGGAGGGAAAAACAAGGGAAATGAGTGGAGGGAAAAATAATTAAGGGTAATGAGTGGAGGAAAAAACAAGTAAGGGTAAGGAGTGAAGGGAAACAAAGAAGACATCCAACCCCTAAGAAATCAAATATCCGAGTTATGATTTTTTTATTTTTATAGGTGGATTAAATTTATATTTATGTAATGTATATAAGAAAATTTTACGAAAATATTTAATAAAAACCCATTAAAATTTTACAAAAACCCCTAACAATAACCATTCAATAAACCTAAAAAATCCTAGAAAGAAAACCCTGTGACAAACCAATAAAATTCAAAAAACCCTACAACAACCATTGATAGTCACCTCACTCTCTTTTACATCCTTACATTTTATTGAATTCATAGTAACATATCTGAGTTTTCTATACATAATTTTTAGGTTGCATGCAAATTGTTTAATGAAATTCACAATTTAGATTCCTTTATTTTCTTACATATTATTTGATCACTTTTTCAAGATTAGACCTTTCTAAATTCATTCTTATGTTGTGATTCATTCTTATTCTTTATTTATCTAGATTAATTTCAATTTAAAACTCTATTTCCTCCTCTACTTGCATAGTATAAACATATCTTTTTTATATAATTTTGTAAATAATTTTTGAGAATTTTTTTAGTCATTTTAGCATTATTTTTTGCCTTGAGTGCAAGATTTATTTTAAAAGTTTTAAAATTAATTCTATAATGAAATTGGTATGCATTTATTTTTGTGGTGGTGGTGGTAGTGGTGGTTGTTGTGATGTAAAGAAGAATTTTTTGAGAAGAAAGATCTTATACAATTTCATGATGCATTTCCATTAAGATAAGTGGATCCAAATAAAAATGAGACTTTGCTTCTAGTATTATGTGGGAGGAGTTTTCCTCAAATGCACCCAGGTTAAAATTACACTATTTATTATTTTTATAATATATAATGCAACTTATTTTTATTATCTTAAATAAAATAAGTTGTGATGTATGTACTTTCATTTTTTTTTGTGGGGTATATATAACATTTCATTATATATATATATATATATATATATATATATATATATATAACAAAAAATATAGTGGGATATGACAATAGTGATTATGAAGAAGAAAAATTTGAAAAGAAAGATGCCATATAAAAATTCAAGAAGTATTACCATTAAGATAAGTGGCTCTAGAAAAAATGGATAATTTACTTCCACTATTATGTAGGAGGATTTTTCCTCAAATTCACGTCAAGTTAAAATTACACTTAGTTTATTTCATTTATTTACTATATATTTCACCTTTTTAACTATCTTAATATAGATGCTAAAATCTAGTATTAGACAATTGAAAATGACACATTTCACCTATCTTCACCATAAATGACTTGTGCCCACATATATTTCTCTTATTCATTATTATATCACATCCACATGTTTATTATGAGTCTTACCTCCAATTTTACTATCAATCACTAACAATAACCTCTCAGTTTGTGTCAAACTAGTTAATTTACTCAAACATATCTAAATCTTTAGATCCATGTTCCTCTCTCTTGGACACTACCTTTGGGATAAGCTAATTTCATCACCAAAATTTACCTAAGGGTGATATTATTGACCCTCACAAATCAATAACTATTTCTAAAAATTAAATCATTTTTATGGCTCATCCTATTTGCCTAGAATGTTAGTGGCCTAAGAAATTACCCAATTAGACTCATATATATATATATATATATATATATATAATTAAAATTGATACTTATTACTCACTTGGAACTTATATATGAAGCATCTATACACTACTACACATTGAGAAAATATGCATTGTTCTTCTAGAGTTAAAAATTAGCCACTAGAAGTAGTCACTAGCCAAGTCTGAAGCACACCAAGCCAAGTAAAGAGTGAAAATTTTAAAGAATAAAATAATATATTATAGGTGCATTGATATAGAAAATAGCCATAATTGGACATTCACATAAATGGGAATAATCATAAGTTTCTTGACTACATGGTCAAATTATTGGATATGTAGGCATCAATCAATCATCACCGGGGGTTATTTTTGTTAGCTTTGCCCATTATACTTCCTAATATTTTATAAACTTCATTCTTTCATAAGTGGACCTAGGGTTTTGAGGAGAATGAGACTTATTTATGGATTTTTTCACACATTCATGAGTCAATATCATACACACAATGGTATCACAAGGAGTCACAACTAATTATACAGTCACATAGATCCAAAATAGACCATGCCAGTGGTGTCCACCTTAGTCAGTAACATTGATAATTTCACCTCAAGATAGTGTTAGTGACCCTATATGTACTAACAATCAATTTCATATTTTATCAACCCTTAGGCAAACTTTCATCCCCTTCATATAGTGAAAATTTAGTCTTAGTCAATCAGTGAACTAGGGAAGCTAAGTATATTGATCTCTTTAGTACTTTATATATTTATCACATGCCATTTATCAAATTTATTTCAAAAAAATTCATTCAAATTTATACTTAATTGTCATACTTTAAAATCTAAATTGTATTCTAGTTTTATCTTAATTAGGGTTGTACAAATCCAAAATAGGGAAAAACATATTGGGGAACCTGTATATTAATCAAACCATGCTAAAATTTAGATATCCCTTAGGGTTTCCTCTTTCTAAGGTTCTTATATTTTAGCCTTAGGGTTTCATTTTCAAACTTGATATTTAATTTCCCATAATATTACAAATTACACATGGTTATAATTAATTAACATATCTTCTATTTTTAGACTCAATCCATGATTTTAATCATTTCATATTGTTCTAATTTTATATGCATAACTTGGATCGACTATGTAATCAAATGGATCAAATATTTATACATTAATAAGGCTGAAATTAATAATGAACAATATTGAGCCTTGCCTAATACATGTTATTATGACATCCAATCTAAATTACTCCATATGACTAGTCCACATCCCCTTGATGGAGTTATCATAAATGTTGAATCTAGAAATTATCATGAACAAGAAATAAGTAAAATATTCAACAAGGTTGATGAAATAGAATCAACTGGATATATGGACATAAATATGTAAATGATTGATTAACTGTCATATTTAGTGAGAGATGAATTAAAAAAATTGGCTCAAGATAGTACATCTATGGAATAATATTACCCCTTCTATGATATTGATCAATCCTTTTAGGTTATTAACCCAACCACAGGTATTCAAACTTATATTATTGTTATAATTCTTAGATGTATACCCCTAGACACATATATGATGTACACCCAAGCTATAATGGAAACACAAGGTTTCACACAAGCTTCCATACCTATTCCTATGTATCTGACATATTCCCATCTTATGATGACTAGCATATTACATCATCAATCTCTCCTACTACACATTCCCTCAAGCAAAATGTTTTAGATCTATAGGCTAAGGTGTTATAGTTAGATAAATTTATGTTAATTGTTAAATGGATTTGTATGCCTTTCTTTGTAATTCATTATCCCCTGAGATAGAATATTATCCATTACCTATAGGTTAGGTATCTCATAAGCTTTTAATTAATTATGGTAAAGGTGATCCTAAACATCTTCAATCCTTCTAACCAACATTCTTGGATTATGCATCATGTGATACATTATTAACCAAGATATTCCAAATAAGTATCAAAAACTATATTTTATGGTGGTTATATGATCTCTCCCTCAAATAAGTTTGAGAATTCAATCCTTTGGAAGATCAGTTTCTAGCACACTTTTTCATCAACATTGATGGAAAACTGTCTTATGTGCAAATTTCCAAACTCAAGAAAGCGTCCATTGAGCCAATCAATGATTATGTACTAAAATATAAGACCATGCTAGATATGATGAAAAATATTATGGTAGATAATGAGTGAAAAAATATCTTCAATAAAATTTGGCCTTCATCATGGCATGAATTAATATAATTCAATCAATTCAAGTCTTTTGATGAGTTGTGGCATATACCAAGATAACTAGAAGTCAAACTCGACAAATATTTGAATGAAATCAAATATGCATGTAATAGTCCAAGTTATTCAAAAAATAAATTTCAAATTAAGATAATCTACAAGGTTAAATCAAATGATAACAAAAATAAGACAAAGACAATAGTTAATTCAGTGTCATAACCTAAAAATTGGCTTCAACTATTTACTCCATAGAAGAAGCAATTTTCACTATTACCATCACTCCTCAGGTAATGTTACAAAAGTTACTTGAGTGTAAAATAATCTCTCTTCTTCCACAAAAATATTTTGATGTAAGTATACCTACACCTAATATTTATGACAATAATGCATACTGTGATTACCATAGATCTCCTAGATATTTTACAAACATATGTTTTAAGTTATGGCATAAGATACAAGCTCTTATTGATGATGATACTATTTAGCTAAGCACACCTATAGAGGAGTATAGACTAAAAAATGGAAATTATAAATTGAAAATATTTAATGATCCATTTCCCAAACATGAGGAAATAAATACCAAGGATACTTATGAAATACATCATGTATATAATGTGCATCCTCAACCTATAACATATGATCACCCAATATATGATATTTTTGGTACACTTACATACATCTTAGCATGATTTCCTATGATTAAATTTGATGATAATGAGATTTTTGATGATGATTCAGACCTCCACACATTATTTGTATGAGCCTATGTCAATAAGTAACCCATACACAGTGTCATGGTTGATAATGGGTGAAGGAAAATGTGTGTACAATAACACTTCTCAACACATGAAGATACATAAAAAATTATTTACATGATACTACATGAATAGTTAAATTATTTGATGGAAGGGCATAAAAAAATCTTGGGAACATTGTGCTACCTCTTCAAGTTGGCTCTGCTATAGGTATTACACTATTTCTAGTCTTAACAAGTAATGGCTCTTCAACATGTTGTTAGGATGCACACAGATAAATAAGATCCATGTAATACCATCTATAATGCATTGATGCATCAAATATATACTCTAAAACAAGGTAGTTATAGTTTTAAAATTTTGATATGAGTACCCTCTTTAACTAGTGGTATGTCTTCCTCCACCCCCACCACCACCACACTTGGTTGTTACACTTATTCAGGAGCATTATATGGAGTTAGTTATTACATTATCTTGAATATATTTATAAACTCAGTTCAAAGGAGAGTAGTTAATTATCATAGGCAACCCTTAATAAAATAAAAATCACATTATAGAGTCATTCAAGAATCATAGAGGCCATTATTTACTATAGCACATACCAAGCTAGTACCATAGATAGTTCAACATATTTCATGATGAACACATGAAATGATACATTATATTATTATACAATGAGCCCCATAGAGTTATTATCATTATAGAGTTACTCATCATACATGTGAGCCTATAAGTGATGATGACAACTACATTACAAGACTTGATCCCTTTTCATATTTTGATACACCTATATCTAGTACTTTTCTCTCATGACAAGTGACTCTTGTATGATAAGATATAAGCACTCCCCATGAATATCTCATTGATGGGATAATTGGTTAACACTTTTAAATTTTTAAGATAAATTAAAAATTATAAAAAAAAATAATAATTTCAAATTTCAAATATTTCAAAAAAAAAGGACCTAAGCATGACATGTTTGCTAGACTACACTTTTTACATATGTTATTTATCACATATTTCATAGATGACATACTATTTTCTATACACACATGCATTTAACTATATGTGAGTGTGATGCAAGACATATAGATCATAAATGGACATAGATGTTAGAATATTGTATACCTAGTATCCATGCTAATACTAGGAGCATCTTATTCCACATGTCACATTATCACAGGTTATATATTTATATGATATTTTACCATGTTGAACTACATTGTTTGCTTACATATGTCTTGCTAGTTACTTATATATTACACAATACTACATGGATATGATGCTTTACTATGATGTGACATTGATATACATAAATAATGTAGATTAGTTTTCACTTGTTTCATGCTTTACTGATGTTATTACTCTTGCATGATAGGCTAGCCATTGCTTGTCTATTATGTGCAGCCATTGGCATTGTTTGTTATGACATATTTATGTCTCTTGTTTGTGGCCCCTTGTCATTAATTTTTATGGCATATTTATGTCCCTTATTTGTATCTCATGGCCTTATGTGTGACATTACATACCTATGAGTGGATTAATCCATGATTATTTTCTAATCTTGTTATACTTATTAATATTTCTAATATTTATAAGTTTGCATGTGTTGTGACACATATCATGTACCTCTTCCTTGTGTTTGGTGCCATGATTTACATCATGCACCTCTTTATATTGTATGCTTATTCAGTTATTATATTAATGATGGTTAATATTACATGCCTAATTAATGCATATATATTGATATGACACTATATGTTATTCATTACATATCTTACATGGATGAATTGATGACATATACATTACTATGTTGACATATTATCCACATGTTGACATGATTATACATAATTTTAGCTTTATGCATGACATGATATAATTAAATCTTATTTTGAGATGATTGACTTACATGAAGCCTTTCTCACCTCAACATGAGTGAATATTAGTGGGCTTGCCATAGTGACACAAGCCTTCATGAACAATAAATCAGATTTTGGTTACATAGTATAAATGTCAAATATTGAGAGTGGTTCAAATATCATATTGGTTCATATATGTGATAGATATTTACACATTGGTATAGATTATGGGGACATATGCCATGCATATATAGTCACTTTACAGAGACACGAATTATATAATATAGATTCAAATATAATTATGTGCATATGCCAAGTAGGTGCACATGGTTTATAGGAGCATAAATTATCATTTTTCACATATAAATATATTTGAGAAATAGATTCTCATAGTTAACATATAATGCATAACATTATATACTAGTTGGCACATTTATAAAGGGGCATGATGTTTGTTTATGCACATATACATTATGACATATATTAACTAGTACCAATTAATGAGACATGATAATGGTTAATGCAAATACATACTATGCTATTTTATAGTTGGCACATATCTAGTGGGGCATAATACTTATTCATGCACATACACATCATGACATTTTACTATTAGAATTTATTTAATGAAGTACGATACTTGTTCATGCACATTTACACTTTATTTAGTGAGAACTAATATAGTTATTTATTTTTAAACATAATAAATGGTAATGGGTAGTGAGAAAAATTGAATATATAAGTCCATCTTCAATGATTGATTCATGATTTTTGAGGTTATATACGTTGAGGATCAATGATGCTCAATGGCCATGGTATTGTCCATAGTGAATCAATTATGTGGTTCCCACATTACCATCTTTAGGTTTAATATCAAATTTAGATTAGTTATTTGAGTTAGTACATTTGAGGTTCAATGAAACTCAACAGTCTTAGCACTACTCCACATTCATAAGGGTTGGAAGTATTTATCTTCCCAACCCAAGGGATTACATAGTTACACTAATTTGGGGCACAATGACCCCAAATATCCATTTTATTCAATAAGGAATCATAATTATCCAATGATTTAACAAGGAAGAATAATCTCCAACAATTTATAAGGAAACACAATTTACTCACATACAAGTTTGCATGGATCCAAAGCTAAGCATTTGGAGACATCTCCCAAATATAAAATGTGTTGTACACACTCATATTTACTTTATCCTTTTAATATAGAATTTATATTGCATATAAATACTATAATAAAATGGGGGCATGTGTAGATACAAAAATATGGTATTAGATACTTTACAATGCCACTTTTAATATAAATATACCATACATGACCTATGCACACATATGTGCCTCTTATTCATCATTATCTCACATTGACATGCTTTATATGAGTCTGACCCTCTCATTTTCTTGTCAATAACCTAGAGGAATATCTTAGTCTATGTCAAATTAACTATATAACTTACTCATATACATAGAGATCATCATATCCACATTTTTTTCTCTTGGACACTAACAACAATCTCAAATAGTTTTGTTAGTGAAAATGACCTTAGGGTAATGTTACCAACCCTCACAAAGTAATTAATATTTTTAAAAATTAAATTATTCTTATGGGTTATCCCACTTTCCTAGCATGTTAGTGGCATGAAAAATTACCCAAATGGACTCATATAAATTTAAAAAAAACCCATACTTGTTACTCCCTTGGATATTATTTATTAAGCATATATACACTATTACACATTGAGAAAGTCTACCTTATTATTCTTAAATTACAAATCTTCCATGAGGATTAGTCATCAACTAAGTCTAAAGCAAACCAACCTAAGTCAAGACTTAATATTTTTAAGTATTGAAAGATAGATTCTAGGTGTATTCATGCAACAAAGGATCACAATTACACATTCATATTGAGGGGAAGAACTACGTGTAGCTTAACTTCCCTCTTCAGAGTACTAGATATGTAGGTAGCACTCAATCATAAAAAGGGATGATTGGGACTAGTTTAGCTTATTACACTTCCTAATTATTCATAGGTATCATCTATTCACAAGTAGAGCTAGGGTTTTTAGGAGGATATTGACTTCTAGAGTTATACACATAGTCAAGCATCAATATTATACACATAGAGATATCACAATTAAGGGAAAATGGTTGTACAACCACCATAGTGAAATCATCATAGGATAATAACATCCCTTCAGTCAAAAACATTAATAATTTCTCACGAAGATGACATTAATGACCATATACACACATAATCAATTTTAGATTTGAGAAACTCTCTTGCCTACTTCTAACGCCTTCCCAATATTATATTTCAATCAAAATTATTCAATAAACCATGAAATCTAAGTATCTTGATCTCTTTAGTAATTTATATATTTAGCACATGTCATTTGTTAAATCTATTTCAATATTTTATATTCAAATTCTTGATTAAATATCATACTTTACAATATGATTTATATTCCACTTATATCTTAATCAGGGTTATACAAATATGAATTAGGGTAAATGAAAGTTTAATTATATTTTTTGGATCATATTTGCATCTTAGTATAGTTTTTCTATCCTTACATCTTAACCTACTTTTTAGATTTCCTCATTATCTATAATCATTATTCAATCTTTCCTATAATTCATATTGAATTTTTAATAAACTAGTATTTCCTTACTTAGAGTGGATCTACACCATTTTTGTGACACCTTATTTATGAATACACAAGACATAAGTATTTTATTATGATTTTTCCTATCATTGTATCTTAGTTTGATTTTAAGATTTAATATTCAATACCTCTAATCATTATTCAACCTTTCCCATCATTCATATTGCATTTCAATAAAGGGGTAGTTTATTACTTAGAGTGGATCTGTACCATTTTTGTGACACCTTTTTCTGATCATCCAATACCTTAACTCATTTGGTCAGTTATGTTTTAAATTACTTGTCATAAGTAGATTTATTTCTTTGGTATATGTGCAAGTTCCATCCCTTAGGTTTCATTTCAATTACAACTACTTTTCCCTTGGTTTCATAACTTTTACTTACAAATATCAGAATGGATGTCATAATTTCATCTTTTCCATTTTCATCATTTTCCATTCTCTTTCTCTTCCTATAAGTGTGTGTTGTGAAAAGAACTAGCACCAATTTCATTTGACTATCTTCACATAAATTTTGAAGTTTATTGAACGATTATTTTTTATTTTAAATGGAAAGAGTTTCTATCAGTTACTTTTAATGAGATTGATATTAGGGGTTATTTTTTCAAAAATGATGACAAGCTTAATTTTTGATTTGGTTTAGATGTGACTATGCATGCTTGTAATCTTGGTTTAACTATGTGGGTTTTGAAAGGAAAATTAATAGTAAATGTATGAACAATTAGAGTTCAAATATTTTTACAAGGCATGGTATGAAGTATCTATTAATATGAATTTTTATTCATGGTTGAAGGTATATTATGTTGAATTTCCATAAGAAGAGGACCATATACTAGAAAATTGGAAGATTTCAATTTTGTAGAAGATTTGAGGTCAAGGTTTTAACTCTCATTAACGCAACTTGATGACCAAAATTGTGGGAAAGTGAAGGAAGGTATGGATATTTATGCTTCTTATTCTAGGGAAATCAAGGAAATGCATGGACACTTTCCCTTCTCATCATCATCATAGTCATTTTTATAATAAAACTAGTAATAATAATAATTATTATTATTATTATTATTATTATTTTATATATATATATATGATAACCCTACACCAAGTAGTCCTTGGTTTTAATCACCAAATTAACTTGCTTTATAGGAGTAGAGCATTTCCACATAACCCATGGGTAACAATCCTAGTTGGTTGGTTTCAACATCACATTCACATGAGTGTGACTCAACCTAGTTAATAATTATCTATTTTTGTGTAGCTTTTAAAGCTTATTTTTGGTGCAAACTAGATGCGATGTGATGCCAAATTTCAGCCCTGTCTTAGAACAAACACATCATAAATATGACATAAATTTGGTGCAACACTAACACAATAAAAAATGTGTTGTCACATAATATATGTGTTATATTATTTAGTGCAAAAAACACCTTAAAACAATGATTTTTGGCCCAATTTCAACCCAAATTGAGGCAAAAATTATAATAAATTTAGTAGTGTATGTTTCTAACATTATTTTCTAAAAATATGGAAAAAAATGAAAATACTCAATTTTGATGGATGCCTTAAGATAGAGAAACACTAAAATGCCTTAAAAAAATACATCTATTGTTCAAATTAGGTAAAAAATCTTTATATAAAACTTTAGACAAACCCTCACTGAATATGAGGAAGGACTAGAAAAATACTATATAGATGTTTTGTAATTTATAATATAACATGAATGTTAAAAACATTTATAGGTTATATGAAATTTTTTTATTGTAACCACATTTTAATGATGATGATTTAAAATCACCCATTAAACACATTTTATTGAATCCTTTGCGATTTTCTAATCCAAGAGATTATTTCAAGCTCTAGTCTTAAGTCTTAGCTATGGATATTCAAATCTAGGGAAAACCAACTAGATTGTCTTCCTTTTTTGTTGTTACCTAAATAATACTAAATTTTTTATATTTTTAACACTTTTTGGAAATTTATTTAATATATTTTTTCAATTACACAAAAATCACCTAAATCAAACACTTTTCCTAGGCCATTTCAAAGTTGTGTTGATGATGTAGGAACATCACTTAAAACATGAGTTTGTCAAATTTTAGATTTTAGTTGAATATTTTGAGTCTTAGGTGGTCTATGGTAACAATTTTCATAGGATATAAGTGTTATATTATCTCCAAATTTGAATTTGTTCCCTTTTGGTGGTTTCCTACCAAAACTACCAATTTGAATTTTTAGATTTCTTGCTTAGTTTCTTTGGTCTAAGTCATGTTATTTTGAGTTGATAATAGTGAAAAAACTTATGTAAATGTATATTTTAATAATATAAATACTCTTAATAGTTTCCTAACCCTTATATATATCTTAACTATACCTTGAGTTTGATTCAAATACAACTCAAGTTGAATTCAAGAAAATGATGTGCATTTAAAGGGAGTAGCTAGGTTGTTAGAGAGTTTTTAGGTGAATAAAATAGTATTAGGAATTAAAATAGAGTATAATCATATGGAAATAAAGTTTTAAAGATTAAAAAATTCAATAAATGAAACAATAAAATGTTATACACAATAAAATAGAGACCTCTGCCTGCAAATTTTGTGTTATATAAACTATGAATGTCATTGATGTAAATAAAGGAATGGATGATTTGTGAGTGTTATTATTGGTTTTAAATGATATTAAGTAAATTAATATCATTTTATTATTTTAAATAATATATTATTTTAAAGTAAGGAAATGACAATAGTAATACTTTAAGAGAATAATGCATGCAATACATAATTCTATGTAAGACTCTGTAACTTCAATAATGTGAATGTATAGAAAGTGATTTTAAAGAATATTAAGTTTGGTTGGGTTTGTAGACATTTTTATCCATTAAAATGGATCTCCACTTATTCTCAAGATAATTGGAAACACTTTCATAAATTAATATTGATCTTGAGTTCTCATTCCTATTACACAATCTAGTAAAATACAACTTTGCCATTAAGGTAAGAAGAGCAAGAAAATGAGATATTTTTTATATCTATTGAATTGGTGTTGAGTGTATAAGATTCATAGAAACATTTTATAGTTATTAATGTTAAATAATACATTTATATTAATTTAATACAAGTTTAATATCAAGGTTTCATTTAGCCAAAGACCCAGACCTATAAGTAAACATGTAAAATTCTACTAACCTTCAAGTTTAAAACTAATAGTGATTATTCATGCATGAAGAGATATTGAAAAAGATAAGCTGAGTTTGGATAGACATTTTTAATGTCCTAGTAGTGGTTTTAGTTGTCTAAAATTCAAACAAAACCTTTTTGTTTCCTTTCAAACTTGCATAGGCCTTTGTAACCCCAAACTAGGGTTTGAAAAGAGAAAGTGGAATAATTTGTGTTTCCTCTAGTAAATAAGCATTAATATTGGTAATTTGATATTTTTTGGACATTTTATAAAATATTTTTTGGTCATTAAATTACTGTACAATATGATATCTAGGTCTGTGTGCTTAATTAAGTGTAGGAGAGACCTAATTAATAGAAAGGGGTGTGGAGTTATTAGGATTACACAAAGAGTTGAGTCATGAAAATTTATGTGAAGAAATAAAAGGATAAAGGGTAGTAAAAATAGTGATTATTTTGTCTTAAATCTTGGTAAATTTTTCAATACTAGAATCTTTGTGTTTTGCGAGGACTACAAGAGAAATAGGTTTGTTTTGATCTTTTTGTGTGATGACAATGAAGAGAAAAATAAAGGACCCAATAATGAGTTGAATTACCCTTGTCAAGGGACAATGAACATTGAGAGAGAGCTCAAGGATTTTCAATATAGGATAGGCATTAAAGAGATTAGAGTTAGATGAGGACATAAGGTAAGTATATGTTATTCAATTTCATCCTTTTATAATGGTGGTTGTTGTGCTCTACATCAGATTGGTATCATAGTAGGAAAATATCTTGGAAAGATGACCAAGTGGTATAAATATTGATGATTGAGCTTAATATTTGATGTTGTTCTAATATTGAATGATCAAGTTGAAAGGGATAAGAAAAATATAGAGTTGTAGTAGAGAATTGGTGAAAGTAGTGAAAGGGTTCAGAGAAAGAAGAGACAAATCCCATGACAAGGTTTGAGTTGGGATATGATTTTTTAAAAATAAAAATAGGTTACATTGATTATAGTGAGAAGTTTCAAGGTGAGATAGTGATCCCAAGAGAAAGAGAGGCAAAGTCAAAGGTTTTCAAAACCTCGAGTGAAATAAATTAAGAGATTGGTGTGGCAAGAAATCCATAAAGGATTTGAAGATAGAAAGAGATATTTTTAAAGATCAAATGGTAAGCTCATGGAGAGCTTAGAGAAGAAAATACCAGTCTTAGGCAAAGGATTAGAAGGAAAAGAGACCTAGGTGAGGTCCTAAGAGGCAAGTAGGTTAAACATGCTAGCAGAGGTAGGTCTAAATGATACCTAAATCATTACGAGAAGTTAAGAGTGAAGAGAAAATAAAGAGAGATGATGGGCTTAGATAATGAATTTTTCCATTAAAAATTATGTGAAAAAGTTAAGAATAAAGAAATGGATGTATAAAATGAAATAGATGTGATGAGAGTAATTTTGGACAATATAACACAATTCTTGGAGGAGTCAAGATAAATATTTGAGGTAAGAATCAAGAAAATAATTCAGTTGCCTCCCGTAAATCTCATAGAAAAGAGAATAAAACAACAAGAATCTAACTAGTTGAGAAAATAATTAAAGATATTGGTAAAATAACCTAAGGAGAATAAGAAAGAGGTAAGAAGTCCTCTAAGTTTTCAATCTAACTATGTCTTATTAGGAATATAATATAATGAAGGAGAATCCCAAATTGAGGGCATGAACCTTTAAGGTGTGAGTAAATACAAACATGAGCATCATGCTTATGATGATGAAGAAGAAGTTGATTGGATAATAGAATATGGGAATACAATGATTTGTTATCTTGAGAGTGGAGAAATTCTTGGTGAAGAATCAAAATGCCTCATTGAAGGTGTAGAAGAGATAAATTTGAGCCAAGGAAAATTTGAAGAGAACAAATGGCCTCAAGATATTGTTGTCAATATTATTTTTGATGAATATAGTGATTTGATAATTGATGGAGATTGATGCAAGAGCATTAGTGTAAACATGTACATTTTAATTTTATAGGTTGGTATAGGGCTTTAAGAGTCTTATCAAACAATAAATTCCTTTTTGAGGGCAAATAAGTTAATTTATAGGCTAGGTAGAGACTCTGGCAAGTTTTCTGCCAAAAAGGCTAATTCAAAATTTCAAATTCTATACTTGTAGATATATGAATTTCATGTGTAAAAATGAGTCTTAGTGAAGTTATATAGGTAATTAATAGGATTATAAACATGTATTAAGGCCTATTAATCATTATACTATGAAAATAATATCTATAAATATCAAGTAACTAAAAGAATTGACAAAAAAAGTCATTTGCCAAGTTGAGAGCAAAGTGATTAAGATGGTTTCAAGGTAAAATTAGTTAATTTTAAAGATTATACAACATTATTATATTTTAATATATAATATATGATCATATTAATATCATCAACAAGTATAAAAAATAAAAATAACTCATGTTTGGGCAAAGAAAGTTAAGAGAGTTTATAGTCTGCTTGTAGGTGATAGATAGTCCAAGGGTTTGTATAGAAAAGTGTGATTATTTCAAAAAATAAAAGTGTTATATTTATTTGAATATTTGTCTTCATATTTTTATCTTATGAATAAGTGATATTAATTTATCATATTGGTCTTGTATTTTCTTTGAATTTTTTGAAACTTAAATCCTTCTCACACCCCAATTTCCATACACAGTTACACCTACAATGGTTTTGTTTTACATAGAAATTATTGTATGAATTATATTTGGAAATTTTATAAGTTGAGGAAAGTTATTAAGACTAAATTACAAGTGTTAAAATAATATAAGAGGTTATATACTACATGAATGATCAATTTGAAGCTCTTGAATTCCATATACACAATCAAATCCTAATACAGGGGTTTTAGTACAAAAAGGTTTATAGCTTAAGATTTAACTAGTAAAATCTTACCAAATATTAAGTAAAGTTATAAAATAAGGTTTAAAAGGTATTATAATTTGTTTCATGATTAAAATATCTTTGTGGTTCCTTTAATAAATGGTTGTGTTTTAAGAATCTATAGGTGTCAATTGTGAAGAACCAGACAAGAGGAACAATGGTTGCTTTGTCTTGGTTTTGAGTCAAAATATCCAAAGGAAGTATTATTACCATTATAAAACCATTTTAAGATACTATTTTAATGTGTTATTAGTATTTTTATATCTATATTGAGTCAATTACTTTTAAGAAGGAAAGTTAGGCATGTTTAGACCTAGAAGGTCAAACTTATGGTTGAGTTCAATCTCCTGAGAAACCAATGTATATAATTGGTTACTCACCTCAATAAATATTTTATAAAAACCTTAATAATGTATTTGATAATTTATTGAAGGGACTCAAGAATAATAATAAACCTTTCAAAGCCAAATAGACCTTATTAAGTCGTGTAATAGTCCATTCATAAGTGAGATTTTCTGAGTGATGGTGACTTAGTATTTTGGACCTTTCATGCCTGTCTAGTAAATTCAATTATTTACATTTTAGTGAATATATAATATTATTAAAAAAACTATTATTTGAATCTTCTATGAGAGATGACTATATGTATAATTTTACCTAAGATAATTGTAGGTGCTCATCCAATTAAGACAAAATAAGGAGATTCAAGTCTATGTTTCATGAGGTTTGGAGTCTCAACCTCATCTGTAGGTATAAATTATATTTCTATAATCCATAGTCAAAAAATATTTTTAACTTTAAATTGGTTGTAGACCTTGAATATTAAATTTGGTATATCAAGCCTATTATGCAATTCTAAGATATAGTTGATTCTGGAATGTTGAAATCACTTCATGATTTGAAGGATATAAATTAGATTGAGACAAATCTTTTATATTTATGTTCAAAGGTGTACTTGAATAGACCACTAAGGATCTTGTTCAAGTTAGATCATTATTTTAAAGATAGTGCCCTATTTTACATCAAATCAAATTTAGATAGAGTCACTTAAGTATTTGAAAGTAGATTATTGGCATTTCAAGACCAATATTGAAAAAGGATATTCTCCAAAAGATCAAGAGATTGTCAAGTCCTAAGAAAGGTCTAGTTTTTCAAGTATAATAGAGGAAGAGTAGGTGGACCACTTAATTTGATACCAAGTGGTGTCAAAGTTTATAATAGCTGAGCTAAAAAATTGATTGTACTTCTAGTGAAGGTGACCCAAGGAGCATAGTAAGATGTTGAAGACAAGATTTTGGAGATGACACTTAAAATTAAGGGTGCAAAATGGGGTCAAAGAAGGAAATAAATAGAATAAAACATGATAAGGGAGATGATACACATTAAATAATGCTTAAAAATAATGGAAAGGACATAGAGAAAAGGTTCTATATGGGGCTACATTAGTGATGATGATGTAGAACCATAAGAAGATACATTAGTAGTAGAGGAGCAAGAAGGTGTAGAATAAAGACTTGTAAAGGCAATTGAGAAGGTAAGTTCTAAACCTTGATTTGAATTTCTCATGTATGATGGTAAGCTTAATGAATGAGAGTTGATATATTGGATAAACACTCTAGATAATTACTTTAATTATGAGAGTGTGGATGAAGATAAAAGGGTGAAGTTTGTTGTGACAAGGCTAACAATACATGCATCATTATGGTGGGATGCAATAAAGAATGATAAAGTAAATAAAGGTAAGCACAAGATTACCTCATGGGATAGAATGGTGGATAAAATAAAAGGTAAGTTTATACCTAGAGATTATTAGATTAATATTTTCAAAAAACTTCAAAATATGAAACAAATAGATCTATTAGTTAAAGGATATACTAAATAATTTTATAGATTGACCATAAGATCAGGTCATATTGAAGAAGACATGGAGAAGGTATCCATGTATGTCAATGGTTTAAAATTCAATATTCAGGATGAAATTTCTTTATTTTTTCCTAGAATAGTGGAAGAAGCTTATCAACTTGCACTCAAATCAGAAGAAAAGATAAGCAAGGTTCCAATAGATAAGAGTAGTTACTTCAAAGAAAAGAGGAAGTATGGTGAGATCATTCAGGTTTATGAATAAAAATAAATCACACCTTTAATTCAAGCTCAAATATCAAAATGAGATTATCCATACAAAATAAGAACATTCTATTTAGAAGGTAATAAAGGTTTCTTTGAAGGCAGATGTTATAAAAATCATGAAATTGGCCATAGTTCTTTTGAAGTACAAAATTATGATCAAAGAAGGCATGTTAATCAAATTTTACAAGATGAAAATTAAGAAAGTTTAGGATCAACTAAAGAACCTAAAAGGAGAAGATTGTTGTTGATGGATAAGGTACTTCCCAAGCCAAATGAGACAAATACAAAACCATTACAAATATAAATGTTATTCAGGACCATATGTAAGGTGCAAGGTAAGTGTTGTCAAGTAATTATTGATAGTGGGAGTATTGATACTTTGGTATCTGATAATATGGTTAGTAAATTGAATTTGAAAAAGGTAGATCATCCTACTCCTTATAAAGTGTCCTGGTTATAAAATGGCCTTGAAATTTTTGTAAATTAATAGTGCAGAGTAGAATTTCATATTGAAAGTTATAGAGATGTATTTTTATGTGATGTGGTACAAATCAATTCTTGTCATATTCTTCTAGGCAAGCCATGGAATTATGACATGAAGGCTTTCCATGATGGATAAAATCACCTATACTTTTGAAACAAGAGGAGAGAAGCATATACTTATTGCACTAAAAGAAGAAAGAAAAACAACAAAGGGTAATGATAAGGTGTTTGTAACAAACACCAAGGATTTTCTTCCACAAATAAAATAAACATAGATGAATGACATCATTCAAGAGTTTTTAAAACATTTAAAATAAGATAAAGAGGATAATCCAATAGTTGATGCAGTTATTGAGGTATTTGATTTTCCTTTAAAACATCATAATTAATTTGATGAACATATGAATATGGATACTAATGAGCTTGATAGTGAATTTTTGTTAATAAGCAACACAACTCCCCCAAGAGAGTCTATTTCAACAATAAGTTTGTGAAAAGATACTACCATTGAATGCAATGGCAAAGAAAAGGTGCATAAGGAGGAGGAAAAGAAGATTATTTTAAGAAACAATAAGAGGATCTCATATGAAAAAACTCTAATTGAGGTTAGAAATAGATGTGGGTAGGTTTTAGATGAAATAAATAACCCATATGAAGGAGGGAAGGCAAGATAAAATCCCAAGAAAAATATCTTCTTTTAAGTTGTTTTGACTTCCATCTATTTGGTAACCATCATGGTGACAGTAAATAGGTCTCAAGGACCTAATAAACAATCGTGTTTCTATGATATGTTTATTTTATGTTCAAAAGCAGGTACAACAAGGAAATATAAATAAAGATTGGAGACAAGAAGTAGAATAATGAATGAACAAGATACTTTTATTTTGAAAATAATCTTACCATATAGAAGATACAAGCAACAAAATAAAAGGATGACATGTTTGAGAAAAGAACCAGGAGTATATCCATGTTTTCAAGAAGACTCAAAATTCATGTTTCAAGGCAAATGCATCAAAGTCAAAATGAAAAGATATATCGTAGAGCTCAAAAATAGTATACACCAAAAAGATAAGCTTTAAGATATAGGAGGAAAATTGGAATCAAGTAGTAGAATGATCAATGTGAAGAAGGACATAAAATACAATAAGAAAAGGAAGATAAATAAGCATGAAGTAGTATAAATTATTCATAAACAGGGGTTCATGAATTTTATACCCCAGTAGTTTGATGTAGGAGCATCAGTGTAAACATGTAAATTTTCATTGTTTAGGTTGGTATAGGGTTTTAAGATTCTTTTCAAATAATAAATGCCTTGTTTGAGGGAAAAGAAGTTAGTTTATAGGTTAGGTAGAGTCTTTGGCAAGTTTCCCACTAAAAAGGCTAATTTAAAATTTCAAATTTTATACTTGTAGATATATGAATTTACATTTGTAAATATGAGTCTTAGTGAATTTGTATATGTCATATATAGGATTATCAATGTGTATGAAGGCATATTAATCATTATCCTATGAAAATATTATCTAGTAATATCAAGCAACTAAAGAATTGACAAGAAAAGTCATTTTCCAAGTTGAGAACAAGTTAGTTAAGATGGTTTTAAGGTAAACTTAGTCAATTTATAATATTACAAAACATTATTATGTTAGAATATATAATGGAGGATAAAATTAAGATCATCAACAAGTATAAAAAGGACAACCAACTCATGTTTGGGTAGAGAAAGTTGAGAGATTTTATAGTCTATCTACGGGTGACAGGTAGTCCAGGGTTTGTAAGGAAAAGTGTATTTATTTTGACAAATAAAAGTGTTATATTTTTTTGAATCTTTGTCTTCATATTTTTATTGTATGTATAATTAATATTCATTTCAAATAAAGTGGTCTTATATTCTCTTTGAAGTTTTTTTTAGCTTAAATCCTTTTTTTACCCTTGTTTCCATACATAATCAGACCTACAATGTTTTTGTTTTACATATAAATTCTTGTATGAATTAGATTTGGAAATTTTATAAGTAGATGAAGGTTATTAATAATACATTACAAGTATTAAAACAATATAAGATGCTATAAACTACATGAATGATCAATTTGAAGCTTTTGAATTCCATGTACACAGTCAAACTCTAATACAGGAGTTTTAGTACAAAAATGCTTGTAGCTTGAGATTTAACAAATAAAATCCGACCAAATATTGATAATTTTTTTTAAAATGGTTTAAAATGTATTTAAAGTGGTTTCATACTTAAACTATCTTTGTGGTTCCTTCATTAACTAACTATGTTCTAAAAATCTATAGGTGTCAATTGTGAAGAACCAGTCAAGAGGAGCAATGGTTGATTTGTTTTGGTTTTGAGTCAAAATATCCAAAGTAATTATTTTTATAATTATAAAACCATTATAATATACTATTGTACTGTGTTATTAGTCTTTTGATAGTTGTATTGAGTTAATTACTTGTAACAATGGAAGCTAGGCCTACTTAGACCTAGAAAGTCAAACTTATGGTCGAGTCCAATATATTGAGAAACCAATAAATATAATTGGTTTCTCACCTCAATAAATAGTTTAAAATAACCTTAAGAACATATTTGATAATTTATTTAAGGGAATCAAGAAGAATAATAACTCTTTCAAATCCAAACAAACATTATTAAGTACTATAACGGTCCAGTCATAAATGAGATTTTTTGAGTGATGGTGACTTAGTTAGTATTTTATGAATTGCATGGATATCTAATAAATTCCATCATTGATGTATTGGTGCATATCTACTATTCTTAAACCAAATATTCTTTTAATCTTCTATAAGAGATGACTGTATGCAAATTTATACATAAGATTGTTGTAAGTGTTCATCTAATTAAGACAAAATAAGGATATTCAAGTCTATTTTTCTTGAGGTTTGAAGTATCAACATCCTCTATATGTATAAGTTTTATTTTTATAATCCATATTTAATATTTTCAAATTTTAATTGGTTATAGACCTTGGATATTGAATTTGGTGTAACAAGCCTATTATGCAAGTCTAAGATATAGTTAAGTCTAGAATGTTGAAATCACTTCATGAGCTGAATGACATAAAGTAGATTGAGACAAATATTTTATATTTATATTAAAATGTGTACTTGAGTATAACAAGAAGGATATTTTTCAAGTTAGATCATCGTTTTGAATATATTGCCCTGTATTGCATCAAAGTGAAGTTATCTTTTTTTATCAAGTTTAGACATCAAGTATTTAAGTCACTTAAGTATTTGAAAGTAGATTATTGGTATTTCAAGACAAATATTGAAAAATGATATTCTCTAAAATATCAAGATATTGTCAATTCCTAATAAAGGTCTAATTTTTCAAGCATAATAGAGGAAGAGTAAGTGGATTGCTTACTTTGACACCAGATATGATTTATATAAGGAGACAATTGAGATAATGGATAAATTCATAGAAATAACATGTGAGGATGAAGCACTTAAAATGATTAAGGAATATGATATGCAGTTGGATGATCTGACACTAAATGAATATGAAGTTTTGTTGGAATAAAAATGACTCGGAGGGGGGGTAAATCAGTCTTAAAAACTTTCTTATACAATCTTAAGTAATCATTAATCATTTATACAAGTATGCACATCTTATCGATCATAAGCATAAATTCAAAATATAATGAAAAAAATAAACATAATATGTATGTGGGAAACCTTAAAGGGTAAAAAACCCATTGATGATGTAAATAGACTATAGTCCTATAAGATAAACACCAACTACTTGATTAGGTCATATGACCTTGATGCTCACACACAAAATCTCTATCAAATGTTGATAACTAATCCTATATCCTCTTATTATGGTTTACAATAACTCCTACTTTGTAATATCCTTTCTTGCTTGCTTACACTCAACACACACAAATAGGCCTAAAATTGCCTAGTATATATATAAGACTTTCTTGTTCATTTCCTTATTGGTCAGCCAAACACTTTTATCCTCTTAGTTAGGACATGTATTTTTTATTTTTACATCTCATACACATGGAAAAAAAATTATTTGTGTCCCTTTAGGTCTTACCTTACTCAAATAGGCCTTATCTCTCCTTTAGGTCTCATGGAGACCTAATCCCATTAGGCCTACTTAGCACATGTTACCCTTTGATCTTCTTGGAGAACATTAAAATAATTTTAAAAAAAAGAGAAAAATCACATGAAAACAAAATATACCTCTTATAATATACATATAACCTTTTAATTCAAACCACTACTTGGAGCACATCATTGGTATTGTTCATATTAGGCCTATGCATACCCAAAAAGTCTGTCTTGAAACATTGAAGCATAAACACAAATTTTATAAAAAAATGGAAAAAAAATACATATATAGAATATAAATTACTTTATATTCATCACCATTTTAATTATACTTCATAACTCATGGTAAAAATACTCAAACCCTTCTCTATAGGTAGCTCACTCAGAACTGCCAACTAGCTTGAAAACATAGCCATGGAAGATTGAAATTCTAACACCTAAAGGGACACATCCAAATAATTAAAATTAATTAAAATGATATTATAAAATATTTATAAAAACCTTTAATAAACATATCATAATCTCTAATGGAAACTATTGGTATTGCAGACCAATCTGTTGACCTTCTCTCTCACAGTCCTTACTTAGTCAGACAAGCCATTTTGGATTTGATGTTTCAACCTCTTACACTGACTATAAAACATTATAAAAATAATGGATATGTCATTAAATTACCAAAAAACAACACCATTTACATTACATAATTCAACTTAGTTTAAATATCCTCCAACTCATCATTACAACTTGCTTACCCAGATCTACCAGTTTATCTTCAAACATAGTCATGGTGATAAAGACATTCAACACCTATGTAGACACTTGAAAATAATCTTTATGTATGTGTATTATCCTATGATATCATTATTTAACTCTCATATAAAAATATATCATGGTCAAGTGACAACATTGGTCTTACAAACCAATCTCACAACCTTACACTTTCATTGTCTTATCTGGAAAGACAAGTCAACTTATAAGCAACAATTTCATCATATCCACTAACCACCAAAGCAAATATCCAAAATTAACATGTATTATAGCTATTAAAAAACTTATCCATACACTTTTATTCATCCCTAGTCCATGATAACACTTCCTTAATCAACTTCTCACTTCTTCTTGGTTTTCTCATTATAGGCCTTTTAGTGATAGGTCAACTTGCATAACTATTTTATCACTCTTGAGGTCTATAACTTGCTAAAAAACCACCATGGAAATATAATAAAAGTCTCAAGATTCAATCTCCATCCAATTATCAACTTTGACTTGGCCAACTCTACCTACTACAATAAATCTCTGAGAAATAAGGCTTTTATTATAGGGTCAACTCACTTACCTAATAGACCAATCATACCTAGAGGTGCCTGGGAGAGTTGAATACAAACTCCAATCACTTACATAACTATTCCAAACCATTTTGAACTATTTTAATCAAGATTTTTCTCATCAGGTCATTATTAGGGTTTTAGGTAGGGTTAACACTATTTCTAGTGTTAATGATTATTCATAAAGCTTATCCTCTCATTCCAAAAACTAATGATTGGAAATTTTATCTAGGACAATTACCCATATACCATGAATATCTTAGGTTCCCATGTAGAGGTTACACATACCAATGAGTAATTCAAAGTCCTCAAGTTGAGAATCCTTCATTATGTGCACATAAGAGACCTCAAAACACTTTTTCTTGCCTTTTATTGCAAATTTTGACCTTAGGCTTGGTCAACATACTTTAAATAACATGAAACACCTATATCAATGCTCACTCATGTATACTTTCTTTAGAAACTGATCCTGATACTCCATCTAATTACAAGTCATATTAGGCCTTGAAATTAACCTTAAAGCCTCTTTATATGCACTTACCACCTCACTCACATGCTCAATAAACCTCTCACATGCACAAACATTACTTTTCATCCTTCATGGGTCTTTATTTTATTTCATGGTACCTCATTTGGTCAAGTAGGGTTTAGAACTAGTCTATTTGCATGTTAGGTCTGAAGGTTTTACCCCTGTATGCTCACCTTGAAACAAACTTGAGTGATCCAATATATCATATGCATACTCAAACATCCTCTTATGCCTTTTTTCATCCATCTCACTAGGCCACCATGATCATACCTTCTCATTAGGTTTCTTCATGCTATGACTAGTGTCATGACTGGGCTTCTTAAGCACTTTGAGACTTGACAACTTTAACAAATGATATTACAACTCTCTTTGATTATTCTACATCTTGCTCACATGCCTTATATGTTTCTTAGATAGTATCATACATCTATAAACACATCTTTATGCTCATTATGCACATGCTTATTATGACTAGGCTTCTCAAGACATCTAGTACTCAAAACATGCTTACCTTGACCTGATCATCAATCCTCTTTGTGATAACACTGATCATCATCAAACTAACATGAATCAGAGCATTAACCTTAAAAGAATCATTAGGTTGCCTTAAAATTCTCTCTCAATATAGATACAATAGGTTGCCTTAAAATTATCTCTTGCCACATGGCTTCTTTGTCACATACCACTTCACCATGCATCTATACTAGATGTACCTTTACATTAATGACATCAACCTTGACCTTGACATCAATGACATCAACATTGACCTTGAAATTAATGACAACACTTCTCAACAAAATGCCATTTATCATTGATGGCAAATCATTCTTCAAATTGATCACTCTCATTTCCCCTAGTCTGGTCAATCTCCCTTTTTGGACTTTCTCCCCCTTTGACATTAATGACATAGGGTCCTACATATACTTCCATATGGAACCATACCTTCTTACCATAGGAGATCAACACATATAATATGAAGTATTAAATTATCATGTTCCCCTTTACTCCATGCATACCTTCTTTAAAATAACTTAGATTATAGGACCACTTCTCAACGTAGATTAAACTCAGTCATAAACCTAAATCACTCCCCCTCAAATTGAGCTTCTACCATGTTTCTACAAATAGAATAGTTTTTCCATAGATCTTAATGGACTCACCTCTTTCCATAGTGAAATAAAACATTGCAAGTTCAAGATATTCCTAGATCTCTATGATCTCAACTGACTGAATGTCCTTATATTCCCTTTTAAGCTTGATTTACAATATAGGTTTGATTTGTTCATCATCCATTTGATCATCTATGTGAGATGACAATAGTTATTCCTAGCTTTATTTCACATTTGAATCATGTTATATAACAATAATTAGTCCACTTGAGCTTGTCAATTGATCATGACTCATCTTCATTATCTTTGGTTTCCAAACATTCATTTGTCTTCTCTGTAGCACTCTAGAGGCTTCAAACCTCCTGTTTTGACTTGATAACCTTCTAACCTTGTTATAATAGAATTTTGTAATGTTTCCTACATTGTGACAACTATAACAAACCACCTTATACATACCTTTTAACTAGTGTTAGTTGTGACTCCTTCCATAGTCCGATAAGTACTCATTCTTGGAGGGTCTTCTACATTATCTTACTCTATGACCAAACTAATTTTACACAAAATAATAACCATTGAATGAATTGGCATACCTTATAACATTAGGTTGTTTGATAGGTATTTTCATGTTGAGCTTTTTATTTTCAATAGTCTTCTCTTTGACTTGAGTTGCCTCCTTTTAGTCTTCTTTAAAACTAAGACATGTCTTGTCACTTGTATACTTTTAACTACTCAATATATCATCTAAATCCTCAGTGCTCTTTTCTAACTTCATAAAGGTCCTCACTTTTATAGATGCTTGATTCAACTCAACTTTCAAGGATTCTATTTTAATTTCATGTTTGATGCATTCTTCCTATTTATCCTTTAGGCTTGTATTGACTACCTCCATCTTTGCCTCAACTTGATTGATGATCTCATCATGATCCTTGGAAGTGTTACTTGGCCTTTCCTCAAATAAGCCAATCTTCTCCTCATAGTTATTAACTAAAGATCTTATTTTGTGATTCTTTTTCCTTTAAAACTTTAATTCTTCTAGGGAACTTACCAATTTTGCCTCAAGATCTACTTCAAATTATTATTCATCTATTTCCACATCAATCATAATGCCTTTCCCACTTGAACAACCCTCATTTTCTAATTTTATGACCATAAACAAGGTTTCATTATTGTCATGTTAATTTTCATGATTGACATCATCACTATCAGATACACTTGAGTCACTTACATCTGAAGAGTTGTCTTCTTTAGTATAAAAGATTCTTTTGTTATTGAAAGTTCCTTTACTTCTTTCATACATCCTAAAATCCTTGTTTTTATCAAGCTTATAGGTCTTCTTGTTATTTCCATGATGTTCATCATGTTATTTATTATGCTTAGATTTATCCTTTTTGGATAGTTATATTAAAAGTGACCAATCTTGCCATAGTTGAAACATTTGAAAGGCAACTTACCTTTGTACTTACCAGATACAAAACTAAATTTCCTTGCAAACATGGCTATCAGTTGATCATCATCAACATGAAATCATTCCTCATCCTTTAACTTCTTGAATTTTGACTTATTTTCAACTTTTAAAGTTTCTTCCTTCTTAGGAGGTCTTCCTTCATTAGTTCTCATCTCATAGGCAGTCAAAATTCCATGAAGTCCATCCATCTCTAGCTTATCTAAAGCTTACATCTCTTCTACTACATACACCTTAGATTCAAACTTAGGAGTTAGTGATCTCAAGACCTTTTGAAAAACTATATATTCTTTCACCTATTCTCCTAATATTATAATAAAATTGACAGCTTCATCAACCCTTAATAGATAAGATTCAATGGTTTCATCTTCATTTATCTTTAGGCTTTCAAACTATCTTTGGTGGGTCTAAAACTTAGACATCTTCACCTTGGTGTATCCTTCATATATAGTCTTTTTTTTGCCCCATATATCTTTAGTTGAGTCATAATACATTACCTTCACAATATCTACCTCTAATAGTCCACAAAGAATGGCATTCATTACCTTGGAGTTGTTTTCACTAGCCTTCTTACCTGATGCATTTGTTGGTGGAATAAGAAGAGAAATATAACCATCCATAACTAACTACCAAATATCATTTCCTTATGACATCAAATATATCCTCATCTTGAAATTCCAAAATTCATAGGTATATCCATTGAATAGCTGACCCTTACTGGTAGAGAAACCACCTTGAGCTTGTTAACAAGCCATCCTTGCTTCTAGGATCTCCTTTAGGCTTTTAGACCTATTCAAAGGACTAGGATATAATACCAAATTTTAGAAGAAAAATGATTGAGAAGGGGGTGAATTAGTGTTCAAAAATTTTCTTATATAATCTTACTTAATTAATCATTGATCATTTAGATAAGCATGCACATCTTAGTAAGCATAAGCATCAATTCACAAGAGCATAAAACACATGAACATAATATGTATGTGGGAAACCCTCAAGGAGAATAAAATTAATTGATGATTCAAATGTACTATATTAATATAATAAAAACACCAACTTTAGTGAATAACCAACTTCACATGGAACACCAACCCCAACTAGCTAAACACCAACTCAGATAGGCTTTAGCAAGCACCCACTTGAAAGGAGGCATCAACCCTTTAGATGAATCAGCACCAAATCATCCACCTAAAAACACTTGATCAACTTAAAAACAATATTTCTCTCATAAAATATATGATTATCTTATTTTTTATCTCTTTACACACTTTTATCCCTCTCAAACTGGCCTCTAGCCTTCTTCACTCAACTAGCCCTCTTCTTGACTTGATTACGTCATATGACCTTTATCCTCACACACTAAACCTATATAAAATGTTCATAATTTATCCTATATCCTCTTATTATGGTCTATAATACCTCCTTCTACTTTTCAATATCCTTTCTTGTTCACTTACACTCAACACACATAAAAAGGCCTAAAATTCCCTAGTATATATAAAAGACTTTCTTGTTAATTTCTTTCCTGGTCAACCAGAAAAATGTATCCTCTTATTTAATCCATGGAATGGTTATTGGTAAATACCATATACATTTATAAAGTGTGTTTTGAGTCCATTTAGGTCTGACCTTCCTCAAATATGCTTTATCTCTCTTTTGGGTCTCATGGAGACCTAATCCCATTAGTCCTACTTAGCACATATTACCATTTCATATTATTGGAGAACATTAAAACAATTCACATGAAATATACACATCATATTTTATCCCAATAGACCCATAATAATATCATATATGCTCCATATCACCTTTTAATTCAAACCACTACTTGGAGCACATCATTAGTACTATTCATGTTAGGCCTGTGCATACCTAGAAAGTCTATCTTGAAAAATTGAAGCATAAATAAAAAATTTATAAAAAAATGAAAAAAAATACATATAAATAATATAAATTACCTTATATTCATCACCATATTCATTAAACTTCATAACTTAGGGTGAAAAGATTCAAACCCTTCTCTGTAAGTAGCTCACTCAGACTTACCAACTAGCCTGAAAAGACAGTCATCAAATTTTGAAATTATGACACCTAAAGGGACACATATAATTAATTAAAATAAATTAACATGATATTATAACAACCTATAATAAACATATCATAATCTATAATGTAAACTATTGGTCTTACAGACTAATCTATTAACCTTCTCTCTCACAGTCCTTACTTAGTCAGACAAGCCATTTTGGATTTGATATTTCAACCTCTTATACTAAATCTCATAAATTATAAAAATCATGGATATGTAATTAAATTAAAACAAAAAAAAAACCATTTCCATTACTTACTTCAACTTAGGGGAAAGAGCCTCCAACTCATCACTACAACTTGCTTAACTAGATCTGCCAGTTTAACTTCAAACATAGTCATGATGATAAAGACCTTCAACACCTATGTAGACACTTTTAAATACTATTTATATATGTTTATTATCATATTAAATCCTTAGGTATATCTTATATATAAATATACCATGGTCAAGTGACAACATTGGTCTTGTAGACCAATCTCATAACCTTACACTTTCACTATCTTATATGCATAAGATAGGTCAAATTATGAGCAACAAATTTCAATATATTCATTGAAAACCAAAACATTTATCCAAAATGAACATAAATTATAGGTATTAAACAAATTATTAATACACTTTGACTCATCCCTAGTCCATGATAACACTTCCCTAATCATCCTCACTTCTTCCTAATTTTCTCACTATCTACACCATTAGGCCTTTTAGTGATACGTCAACTTGTATGACCGGTTTAGCACTCCTAAGGTCTAGAACATACTTAGAAACCACCATGGACATATAATAAAAATCTCAATATTTAAAATCTATCTAATTATCAACTTTGACTCAGTCAACTCTACTTACTACAATAAATATCTAATAAACAAGGCTTTTCTTATAGGGTCCACTCACTTACTTGACAGACCAATCATAGTTGGATTTACCTGGGAGAGTTTAATACAACATATAATCACTTACATACTCATTCCATACCATTATAGGCTATTTTTATAAGATCTATCTCATCGAGTCATTGTTAGGGTTTCAGAGAGGGTTAACACTATTTTTGGTGTTAACAATTATTCATAAAACTTATCCCCTCATTCCAAAAACCAATGCTTGAAAATTTTATTTAAGACCCTTAAAAATTTACCATGAATATCTTATGTTCCCATGTAGAGGGTACATGTGCTAATGAGTACATGAAATTCCTTTTCAGGTTGAGAATCCTTTATTTTGTACACATAAGAGACCCCAAAACACTTTTTCTTCCCTTTTCTTGAAAAATTTGACCTAAAAATTTGTCAACATACTTGAAACAACATGAAAAACCTATGTAAATTCTCACTCATGAATACTTTCTTTGGAAACTGATCCTCATACTCCATCTGATCACCATCTCTCTCTTTGATTTCTATGCCTTTGGCTTGCAAGTTACATTAGGCCTTGAAATTGACCTTCAAGACTCTTTCCATGCACTCACCACCTCAATCACATGCTTAATAAACCTCTTAAATTAATAAACACTAATTTTAATCCTTCATAGGTCTTGACAATACTTCATGGTACCTCATTCAGTTAGGTAGGGTCTAGAACTAGTCTAGTTACATGTTAGGTCTATAGGTCTTACCCATGTAGGCTCACCTTAAAAAACACCTGAGTGATCCAATGCCACATATGTATACTCAAACATCCTCAAAAATCCTCTTATGCCTTTGTGCATCCATCTCAATAGTCCACCATGCTAATATGTTCTCACAAGGTTCCTTCATGTTATGACTAGTGTTATGACTGGGCTTCTTAAGCACTTTGAGACTTGACAACTTTGGCAAATAATATTAAAACTATATTTGATGATTCTACACCTTTATCACATTCCTTGTATGTTTCTTAAATAGTATCATACATCTGTACACACCTCTTTATGTTCATCATGCACATTCTTGTTATGACTAGGCTTCTCAAGACACCTGGTACTCAAAACATGCTTACCTTAACCTAACCATCAAACCTCTTTGTGACAAAACTAAAACTCATCACATTGATCTGAATCATGACATTGACCTTAGAATTATCATTATGTTGCCTTCAAATTCTCTCTCAATATAGATACAATAGGTTTCTTTCAAATTCTCTCTTCCCACATGGCTTCCTTATCACATACCACTTCACCATGCATCTATAATAGATGTACATTTACATTAATGACATCAACCTTGAACTTGACATAAATGACATCAACCTTGGTCTTGACATCAATGAAAACACTTCTCAACAAGTTTAATAAGATTTTGAAATACAAGTTACAGAGTCTTTTAAAGATGAAGGCAAAGTTGAAAAATAAGATATAATAGGGTATACAACAAAAAAGGAGATGTTTGGACAATAGACCAGGTAGGAGACAGATTATTTGGACCTCCTAAGAGTTAAGAAAGATATCCTAGAAGATAAAAAGAAGAAATGAAAATGATAATCCAAGATTAATAAAATAAAGAGTACGCCATTGATGAGATGGAGTCATACATAGTGGGTTTCAATAAAAAAGCTAAAGACAAAGACAAATAAAAAGTGGAGTTTCTAGAACCAAGGTAGCAAGTAATTGATTTTGAGTGAGATGGTGGTATGGTGATCTTTAAAATAACTATATGTCAATATGAATGATCTTTGAATAACTTTGAAGGAAAATAATACAAATTCAAGGATGAAGAAGACTTATAACATACAAACAAGGTCCTAGAATGAGCTATACCATCTCAAGTTTTCATTCTAGTATATCATTTCAAGGATGATTCTAAAGGAGAAGTATTTTAGAGTCAAGAATACCATATTTAGGATAAGATAATTTTAACTAAGGATTCATATCAATTCAATCTAAATGAAGTGTGGAGCAAAGAAGACTTTCAAGGTCTCCTAAGCGATGATAATAAACCAAAGGTGATGGTAATATAGCAAAGTTCATTTCATACATACTCCATGATAGCCATGATGAATTGGAGCTCAAAAAAACTTGGGATAAGTCATCCATTTGAAGGTAAGACTTTTTCATACATTGTTTCATTTGATCACTGTCAAAATCAAGTGGATCATAAAGTGAAAAGAGCCTTAAAATAATATTTATTCAAAATAGCTAGTAAAAGTATAAGTCCAAAAAAACAAGAAGACTTAGAGATTAATGTCAGATGTTGGGAAAGGAGGTTATAGGTATAGACCTTTAAAGGCCATAAAAATTCATCTAATGGATAAATAAGTTTTTTACACTTTCTCAATGTCAAACAATTGAGGTGATAAGGTCAAATACAAGGAGACCCAACCTAGAGCAAGCATTGGGTAAGCTATGGATGTATGTAAATAGATAAATTGATGAAATACCTCATATTTGTGATAGAGATATCAGATTTAAATGTGTTAAGGCAAGAAAATAAAACATGATAATTAAATGACAATAAATACTTGAAGCAAAACATAACAACAATGAAGAGAGAGCTTACACTTGGAGAGTTTCAAGGTGGTCAAGGAACCCACCACAGAGCAATATCGAACAAGAAGGAATATATGAGAAATAAAAATATGATTAAGTTCAAAATAAAGGATATGGAGAAGGATATAGCTAGAGGGGAAAAAAAATTATTCCTTGAGATACTAAGATATAAATCAAGAGTTTTGATTAAATAAGAAGTTGAGAGCAACTTAGATAATGTTGTATAGTTTGCTAATCAGGTTAAAGATATAGAATATATTCAAAGACTATCTCAAAACAGTAAAGGGAGTTTAAAATTGAAGAAAATTAAATTATTTTTAGAGTTTACTAATTAATGGTCTAAGATACTCATTGGTGAATATCAAAATGGACAAATAAGATAGAAGTCAAAATAGGAGCAAAATAAGTTGAAGAAAACAAAATTGTTAAGGCACATGGATAAGACTAGAGAGAGTAATATTATGAACAATGAACAAGGCAATTATTATAATTTGAATTCAAGAAAGAACATAGAGAGAGTATGGAAATTAGAGAATGAGAATGGACATCTTAAAGTCCATTATGATAGTAGACATTGGGAAAAGGCCAAAAAATAGAGCAATGCAAAGGAATGGAACAAGAAGTATGAAGGAGAGATAGTTTTCTCTAATATTTTTATTGTATATGAAGGTACAAGTGAATAATAATCATAAATAAAGATTGACATTAGGAATTATGGAAGTTATTCATCTGAGGATCATACTAAAATAATCCATTCACTTTTGAATACCATGAGATCCAGGAGGCATAAATAGAAGAGAATGACTGTTAAAGAGAAGCATAAGATCTTTAAAAGCATTTACAACAAAGGATGATTCATAAGTAGGAACTCATGAAATATTTTAAAGGTTGGTATTATGATGTAGTAAAATCACTTAAAAACACTAGTTTGTCAAATTTTGTCTTTTAATATAATCTTTTAAGTCTTAGGTGGTCTATAGTAATTATTTACATAGGATAGACGTGTTAGATTAGCTCCAAATTTGAATTTGGTCCCTTTTTGCATAGTTTATTTGGTATAATTCATGTTATTTTTAGTTGATAATAATGAAAATACTTATGGAAATGGATATTTGAAGTCTAAAAATAATATTAAGATGTTTCTAACCCTTATAGAAATCTTAACTATACCTTGAGTTTGGTTCAAATACAACTCAAGTTGAATTCAAGAAAGAGATGTGCATTTGGAGGGAGTAGTTAGGTTGTTAGAGAGTTTTTAGGTGAATGAAATAGTATTAGGAATTTGAATAAATTATCATTGTATGGAGACAGAGGTGAAAATAGAAAAAAACTTGATTAAATTAAACAAGAAAGTGTTATACATAGTACAATAGAGACCTTTGCCTACAAATTATGTGTTGTATAGATTGTACATGTCATTGATACAAATAAAGGAATGGATGATTTATGAGTGTTATTATTGGATTTAAATGATATTAATTAAATTCATACCATTTTATGTTTGTAAATACTATAGTCTGGGAAAGGAATGAAATGACAAGAGTAATACTTAAAGAGAATAATGCATGTATCATAGAATTCTATGTAGGACTATGTAACTTCAAGAATGTGAATGTATAGAAAGTGATTTTGAATAATATTAATTTTGGTTGGGTTTGTATACAATTTTATCCATTAAAAAGGATCTCCAATTATGCTTAGGATCATTGGAACACTTTCATAAATTAATATTTACTTTGAGTTCTCATTCCTATTACATAGTCTAGTAAAAGACAACTCTGTTGTTAAGGAAAGAAGAGCAAGAAAATGACATATTTTTGATATATATTAAAAATAAATAAAAAAATTATATAGTTATTAATATTAGAAAATAAATTTGGAGTAATTGAAGACAATTTTAAGATCAAGGTTTCATTTATCCAAAGACCCAAACCTGTAAGTAAGCACGTAGAATTCTACTATCTTCAAGTTTAAGGCTAATAGTGATTGTTCATGCACAAAGAGATTTTGAATATTATAAGGTGATTTAGGAGATAAATTTTTCAAGTCATATTAGTGTTTTAATTTGTATAAAATTCAAACAAAACCTTTTTGTTTCCTCTCGGCCTGACACAAGCTTGTGTAATCCCAAGCTAGGGATTGAAAAGAGAAAGTGGAATAATTTGTGTTTCCTCTAGTAAATAATCATGAAACTTGGTACTTTGATATGTTTTTACATGATATAAATTATTTTTGTATTTTTATGCTGTTAAAGTATTGTAAAGTATGTTATCTAGGTCTATGTGCTAAACTAAGCCTAGGAGAGACCTAATTGATAAAAAAAGGTGTGGAGTTAGTAGGCTTACACAAATATTTGAGTCATGAAATTTTATGTGAAGAAATAAGAGGTTAAAGGATAGTAAAAATTATTATTATTTAGTCTTAACTCTTGGTAAATTTTTCAATACTAAAATATTTTGTGTTCTAGGAGGGCTACAAGAGAAATAGGTTTGTTTTGATCTTTTATGTGTGATGACAGTGAAGAGAAGAATAAATAACCCAATGGTGAGTTGAATTATCCATGTCAAGGGACAATGAACATTGAAATAGATCTCAGGTATGTTCAAGATAGGATAGACATTGAATGTATCATAGCTAAGTGAAGACACAAGGTAAGTATATGCTATTCCATTTCATATTTTTGTAATGGTGGTTGTTTTGCTTTGCATCAGTTGACTTTCTAAGAAAATTGTAAAATAATAGACCTAATTTTTTAACACAAATTTACACTAGTTATAACTCTTTTAATACCACCCAAAATTTGTATAACAACCAAGTTTTGGAAAGTTATATATAAGTATAATTTCAAATGATGTATAACTACTTTTATATAACTCATGGAGAGAATCTGTAAGTTTGACTGGATGTTATTGAAAAATATCCAAAAATAATCCTAAAATCATATTTCATAGATTTATCTTCAATGAATCATATACCATAGGACTTGGTACTATGTTATATTACATATATAGGATCATAAGCAAATAGTTAGGAATGATGCCTAAATAGAAGAGATCAGAACTCCAATATGTGGTGGTGTTGAAAGACATTTAAAAAAATAATAATGGAATAAATATAATAGAATGAATTAATGATATTGTAGAATATTTGGAAGGAATTAAATTTATATATACCTTTCAACATATGAAATAGGGTTGGTTGATCCAATATAAAACACTAACCACCATATAAATTATAATTACATAAGGTATTAGAAGTACCTAAAGCATAAAGAAACTAATGAACCCAATAGACCTAATGGAACACCACAAGTATTAGTGACTCAAAAGTACATGTAAATATGGTTTATAAATTCTAACATAGATGATGTCAAGTTCATTGAGGATTATTGTATTCAATTTGAGTCTTTTTTGACAATAATCGATAGAATGAATATATAAAGATATATTGATGGGGGAAAATAAATTATAAGGCTTCCATTTTCATATGTGCAAGAAAGGAAACCAAATAAATGTCATATGTATTTTTCCACCAATTCCTTGAACAAAGGAAAGGTACTTGATTACTAAAATTTAGGAGTAATGTGGCACAAACTTGTATAAAACATTGATAAAAATAGGGAAACACCTGTTATGAGGAGGAAGTTAGATAGCTATATATAATTGAAATACTATATTTATAAACAAGTTATTGAATCAATGAAACTAACTTAAGACAAGCACCCACATGCATGTAATAAATAAATGTATGAAAGGTGAAGAAAGAAAACACATAGTTATCTAGATAGCATCACTAGCACTTTTGATTGAGAGCTTTGGCATAATTTTTTGAATATAACAACATTATTTCTCATCCACAATATATCTCATCCATTATCCCTCTACACTCTTATATAAATAATAAGGGGGCTAGGTTATGGTTAGGGTTTGGAGAGTAGTTACTCATATAATTAAGTCATCCTATAATACTTCTTATTATTAGAATAAATTAATTACGTAAATACTTAATTGATAAAATTCTTGAGAAACTGGCACTAGATAAGTGTTCACAAATTAGTGCTTATCCATTAATTATATTAAAAATGAATAACAAAAGTGCATCTT
The DNA here is from genome assembly GCA_037957365.1 of Torreya grandis. Classification (NCBI taxonomy): domain Eukaryota; kingdom Viridiplantae; phylum Streptophyta; class Pinopsida; order Cupressales; family Taxaceae; genus Torreya; species Torreya grandis. The sequence goes on from JARHVA010003079.1 coordinate 2,152,977, forward strand.
TAACTTTAAAAAAGTGTATAAATTATTATATACACTAACATCCCCCCATAAATTGTACTTTTATAAAGGGAAGGATGGAGGAATCACATAACTATCCCCCTTGATGACACCTTTATTCACTTCTAAAAAATTCATAAGTTGAAAAAATTGGGCCTCAAGTTAGGAATTTATGAAGATGTCTAAAACATGATTGTCTATTCAGAAATACTTAGGATCAATGAACTTATCCTTTATTAACAACAGGATATAATGTATATATATCTCAATGTGATTTATGCATTGATGCTCCACTGGGTTGAGAGATATTTTGATAGTGGGTTAGGGTTTGGAGATTAGTTACTTGTAGAACATGTATTCTTAAAGATAAAACTTTCCTCTTATTAGTGGAAGTTAATTAAGTACATATTTAGTTGATAATAATCTCTAATAGTGAGTAATGGATAAGTGTGTATCAATTAGTGTTTATCTATTAATTATATTACAAATAAATAATACAAGTACATCTTAAACCATACAAAAGTGTATATGTTATTAGTTTCACTAACATAAAAATGGTCCTATGAAATTTTTTAACATTAAATTAAATTAGTTTAAAATATTTGGATTATGTTACATATTTTATATTAAATTGGATAATATGGGCCCTCCAATCCACCTCCAATGGGTGAATTCCTCCTTTTATTTTACATCTTCTAGCTTACTCCAACTTATTTTAAAAAATCCCACTTCTATTTTGCATCATTTAGTTTACACTGACTTTTTTTTAAAGTCCACTCTTATCATATTCTCATCATATTCTTTAGTTCCACCCTAAGTCAAGTGCACTTGCATTCCCCCTTCCCCTTTTTTAGGTCCTTACCTTTTGGAAGTCAACTTAAGTGTGCATAGTTTCTAATTTAATTTAAAATATATCTTATAAATAATTTATTAGAGAGAAATAATGCAAGGAGAACATTTGAGACAATCTATTGTCTATATGAATTCATAAGAGTTGGGACATTGCAATAGACTAACTGCTAGATTATATTATATGTGTATGTTATTTTCAAGACTTGTTCCTAAAAGGGGGTTTGATTGATATGGTTCCTCGAACCTAAACTTATTTTTTATCATTTTTTGAGGTATTTATATGTGATTGGAATTGCAAATTTGAAAGTAGAGCACCAAGTCTACATAGAGATAAAACATGTTGAAGACATAATTTTATAAGCCTTTTTTTCATTTATTTATCTATATATTATAATTAATTAATTAAGTATTTTTTTGAAGTTTTACATTAGATTAGGCCTATTTAAATGTTTATGGATCTTTGTGATGCAATTTGATTGAAATCTAATTTATGTTAAAAATGATAATTAGAAGATAAGGGTGAAAATCCCTTCGGGAGGAAGAGTGGCTTGCTAATTTGCCACCAAGATTTTTTTTTTTTTTTTTTTTTCATTTTTAAGCTACTTAAAAAAATGATTTTCATTCTATAAAAATTATAATTTTAATCATTTTAAATTATAGTGATGATACTAGAGGCATGTGGTGGCCCCCCTATGTGAGTTAGAGGCCATCAAGGCTTATGGTGAATTAATGCAATAACAAAGCATTGTAGAGTAGGAATTACAAAAGTGGAAGGTTGTTGCCTATAACAAGGGCTAAGTTGTAGCTATAGTACGTGACTTTTTTTAAGGTATATGATTGTGGATGCTACATGTATTGGATTGGGAATTAAGTAAATGTGGTTTTATTTGTAGTTAGAATATAATTGAAAAAACTCTATGTTTTTTCATGTCAATAGATATAATATAAATATTATCATTGAAAGTGATAGATTATGCAAATTGACAGCATAACCCACCAAAAGACCATCATTAGCAAAACACTCAAGTTGAATGACAAGGAAATCAGGAACAATTATTTCTATAGGTGTAAATGACTGAAGTGAATTTGTCAAGGAACTAACTTCATCTATCTCCAACATCAGTAAATGGTTTAAATGAATTTGAGTAGTGAGATCAATGTCTTTAGTCTATCTACCATACAAGTCATGATGCTAAAAGGGTGTAAAATTTAATTTTCATTTTCAATTGGGTGTAATAAAATTACATTATAATGGAAAGAAGGCAGTCGTATGTCATGATTTGTAAAAAACATTATCAAAATCATATATTTGTGAACATTAAAAATCAATAATATTGAAAATGTGTGATTGTCCATTTGATGGAGGTGTCATTGACTTCAAGGAATAAAATTTCACCCTGTAGTCTTAGTTTGTCTTGAGATTAAGTTTTATTACTTCATATGCACTTTTAAGTAAGTTTTCTTTATTTTATCTATGAATGTAACAATATCAAAAGTCATAAATGTAGTAAACATTAAATTTGACTACATATTCCTTCATGTCTACCTTAGGATTACATTTAATTTAGTTGGTTTATTTACATGTAGGTGGATGTTGTAGTAAAATAAAGGACAAATAATAATGATAAATTGAGGTGTGCTACTTACACTTTCATCTTCCAGCATGTCTCAAAAGTTAATTAATGTAAAAAATATTGAAAATAACCCATGTGATATAATATTCTAAACAATACCTAAATAATCCATGTGGTGTAATATGCTAGACAACACATTAATTTTATTAACAATACTATGCAATATATTTTGTAGGAATATAACTATTGAATAAATAAAGTTTCTAAAATAGGCATTGGTGGGCCAAGTAGTAAGAAATGCATGGACGAAGGAGAAAAAATGTGGTTGCATATAATAATTGTATTATTACTTGTGTTCCTTGCAAGGGATTTAAAAACATAAAGCTCTCTTCATCTTCACAATGTTTAAAACATACAAGACTATGCTCTCAACTCAGGATCAAGTCCCATACTTATACACCCATTGTAGCTACAACAAAAGAGTTATATATTGCAAAGTTTTTATTGCATTTATATATCTAATAATTTGTAGCCTTTTTTCCTTCAAATGAAGAACCTGTGTATTATGAAGATAGTTTTTTTTTTCTCTTTTTTTTTGTCGAATAGTTTTGATTTGAGAGATTTATTAACCTTTAGATTTTTATATTTTTTCTATACTTGTGGATTTGATTTTTTTTAATAGATTATTATTTGTCGAAAGAAATGGGGCATTCATTCATTGTTAGAGTTGTATGGAAGGAGAATAATTTAATTTAAAATTAAAATATGATTTGTATTTATGTTGATGTATTTGTTAATAATAAGATTTTCTATAGTATATATTTAGTCTTTGATGTGTCTTTATTTTATAGTGAAAGGTAAGGCAAAGTTCTATATGTCAAATGGAAATAATGATAGAATATAATAAGCCATGTATTAACTATAAAGTAGATAATATATTTCCACCTTTATTTGACCAAACTATATCATAAACAATTGAGTATTTTTACCACCATTATCGTGTTGGCTAGAAACTAGCGCAGATACATGTAAATATGGGATATTATGGAGAATAAATGAAAGTTCATAACATTCATCCATAAATGTATTTAAAAAATGTAAGTTTGGATTTTAATTTATGCTGACACATGAAACGATGTAGTTGATAATTGGGAAAATTTTGAATAAGTTTAATTAGGTTGACAACACCACTCACAGGTTGTTAAGAGGTGGTAGCCGGTGATGGCGGTAACATCTTTTACGACTGGGTACTGTCTAAATTTTATTCTTCAAACACTTTTATCACAATCAAAATTGAAATCCCTAGTTGATACTTATTTCCACAATGAAGAAGAAGAAGAAACATTAGTATCATATGAGAAGATTGAGAAGTTTTGTTCATCCCCTATGAATCTTGAGTGCATGGACATCATATATCTTTCTCTTGTGGAAAAATAATACAAGAGAAAATATGACTAGAGGAGGAAAATTCATTCGTGAAACTTTTTATGCCTACCCACATCTGATCCTACAAAGTATTAGTCAAATATATGATCCGATCTTTGCTTTCCTTTCATTCCTCTAGCTTGGATTCAGATTTGAGATCAAACCTTGTTTGAACAAAGAGGATATTTGTATATTTGAATATGGGAAAGAGGAAATACTCTAAAAAGCCTCCTCAAAAGAAGAGGATGTAAAAATAATAGATAGTCTTCACATGCCCATTTTGTAACCATGTGTAGAATGCTAAATATAAAGTTTTTATCATAATTCACTACACATTTAGCTATCACAATCTATGATAATAGATAAGATTAAATTGTCCTTTTGGGGGTAAATAGAAAGAATTGATTTGTTACAAACATATAGATTTGTTGTAAACAAGTATATTAGTTGTTTACAATATAGTTTGGTTAAAGACATATATTTTTGTTTAAAAATATAATTTTTTAAGAAAATAAATTTGTTGTTATATATGGATTGTTGTGTATATTTTTCAAGGATAAAAAAAATGATTGGAGAGGCCCCCTGCAGTGTATGCTTATGGTTGTTTATTTTAATATTGATGTTAATTTAATTATTTGATGACTTTAGTATTGCTATTATAGCTTTGTATATATGACTAAGTTACTATTTCTAAATTTTGTTTCATGTCAATTGTCCTAGATTTTAACAAAATATTATGTCTCATTTGCAGGTGGTTTATTAGACATTTTTCATGTGATGCTTGTGGTAGATTTTTTTTAAAATAAAATAATGCCCAATTTTTTTAAATACAAGACATAATATGCCTATATTTTACTTCTTTCCCTACATAAAAATGTTCGTTCATAATCTCAGATTTTCTCATCTTTAGACTTCATTGTTTTGGACCTTTGTTAGATATTCAAAATATTAATTAAACTTTTTTGTTTCTAATTACATAGGTAATTATTTATTTATAGCTACATTGTTAATAAATTAAAGTCTTTGTTTATATCTACATAGGTATTGAGCTAGTAAGGCAGCGCATTACTTAAAGTGGGGAAATAAAAAAAATTAAGAATAATTCTTTTTGTCGCCTTGTTTGAAAGGGCTATCATATGAAAAAAAATGTACATATTGTTCATCATATGAAAAAAAAATCACTACAAATCTCCATGATTATGGTTATACAGAATTTGGCATCAATATGCAGTCAAAAAATGTAACCATACCTATGGTAAAAATAAATCAAGAAAAATCCTTTCATTGAATGCAAGCCATAAAATTTATTATATTTATTTAGAAAAATTATTTGAGGTGGTCACCATATGAAGTCAAAAATAAAACAATGCATACCTAGTTGTGGCTTTCGAACCTTACTAAAACTTTTTATTGAATTTTTTGATTGGCTATTCTAAATTTTAGTGTTTATGTCTTTTATAAACTATTTCCACCAGGAATATCCGAATAATCCAATAACAGTGTTTTCATTAGTCCTCTTTTCCTAATGAAAAAACATAGGTAGTGATCATAAACATCGAACTATAACAAATTAATTTTCTAAAATGAAAATAATAGTTCCTATGCATCCAAATACTAGTAAAGAAAAAAATAACATTCTACACACCTCTTTTTTAAGTAATTACTTGTTTGCTTATATTGATTATTTGATGATGATGATGATGATGATGATGATGATGATGATGATGATGATGATGATGATGATGATGATGATGATGATGATGATGATGATGATGATGATGACGATGATGATGATGATGATGATGATGATGATGATGATGATGATGATGACAATAGAAATGATCAATAACCAAGGACAATGGAAACATATCTCTTAAGGAGTAGAATCATATCATTATTTAATTAAAAAATAAATTCATTTAATTTATTATATTAACTTCTTCTATTAATTCTTTAGTTATATGTGGGAAAAGGGTCCTCTTTACGGGAACACTAGATGTTGATGAGGAAATGAAGCACATGAAGGGGAAATATACTAGTTATTTGCCATTGATGAGCAGGTAATTAAAATATTGATTATATTTTATTATTTTGTGTGAAATTTTAATTATTTTATCATAATATTGATTATTATTATTTCATTATTTTGTAGTCCTCATTACTGGAATGATGGTTTTTTAATGCATGTTTTTCTTGTTTATCAATTTAATTTTTCATTAGAAGTAATCTTATAATGTTATAAAATATTTATTCATTTGTTAATAAATGCTATTCTTAATAAAATTATTGAGAATAAAATTTTATTATTAATTTAATATTATTATAAATTAATTAATTAATTTTAAATAATATAATCTATTTTTATAACATAATTAATAGCTAATATTTATAATTTATTAATATTTAATTATTAATATGTGAGATCAACTGTTAATGTGGATGTGTCAATTAAATGTAGAGGACAAAGATCAGAGATGAAAGGACTAAGAAAAGATGTTGAAGAATTAATCTGAGATGGCTATTAGAGGGCATTGGAGGAATTATCTTCTAAGAGAAGGTTAATTCTTATATGCGGATGATCATTTTTTATTGTTGATTCTTATCAAAACTATCAAATCATGCATATGGTTTCTATGTCCTTTTTGGATGTTTTGGGAGTATTTTGTGGACTATTATTTCTATAATGTCTTATTTCCATCTTTCAACATACTAGTATGTTTTAGATTTGGAGTTGTAAGGCCTTTGTTCTTTTTGGTTATTACTAGTTTGTTTGTCAATATGCCTATGTTTTTTAGTTGAGCTTGGTTGGTGATGTTTTGGGGACTGGGCCCCCAGTTGTTTCCCAACATTGATTTGGAGATTTGATTTTTGTAAAATCTCTTCTATTATAATTCATAACTCCAATCAAAAGCATTTACCTTTAATGTATGTATGTATGTATGTATAATAAATAATAATTAGTAAAAAATAATAATTTACTTTTTTCTAATTTTAGAGAACATAACTTTATTTTAATAACACAATTAATATTCAATATTTATTATTTATTAATATTTAATTTAGTAATAATAAATAGTAAATTACTATTTTTATAACACTACACACATATTTAAGTTAGATTTAAGAAAAAAAATAGTATTCCTATTTAAGACATATTTAAATCACAAATATATCATGATTATGTTGTCTAAGTTAAAGTCCATTGTCATTAAGTCAAATTTAATTTGACATTAAGAAAAACTTAATTCAAATTTGTCTTATATTTTTATGTCCTATTAACTTTATGATATAGGAGTATCTTTCATATAGAGCAATCTTACATCAACAAAATAAAATTATTTTTGAGAAAAAGGTTCCAACATTATTACGGTGTGCATAGAAGCGTAATTGTTTGATTACTAGTTGTCACATAAGCTAAAGGGTGCATGATTATACATGAGTAGAGTTTGGACCGAATTTGATTAGAATTGGTTTTTATCAAAGTTTCAATGTGCACCATCATGCATGGGAGCATTTAGTTTGCACCAAGTTGTGCAAATAAAGATATGGCGTATAACCACATGAAGATTATTGGGTGCAAAACCATATGGCACAACACAAACAAAGGCAAGCACTTGGGATAAGCACAATAATGCACGAAGGCACATTCTATCACATCAAACATAAATATTAGAGTCGTGCAGAGACTTGGAGGATTGTTTGCATGGGCATTGTCACGTATAAGAAAAGCAAAAAAGATTGTGTTGAGGAAACTTAGTGTGCATGGAAAACTTTATGCATCTTCCAGAAGGTTAAATCCAATTTTTTTGCATTTCATATTTGACTCTAAGTTTTTTGGAGATGGTTTCAAGGATATATCGCTCATTCAAACTTGAGTGGGCAGCAAGAAAACCTTGGAGATGTGTGACCCCTTGTAAGAGCTTAAATGAATCTCTCTTGACACAAAGCACTTGGAGGAACTTATATAAAGGCATGTTGGGAAAACCTTGAAGATACATAAGAATGACATATGGATTGGATCACTGTATTGGATATTTTAGCTTATGATAGAGAGATCATAGGAAGTGGCCTTTATAGAGAGGTCAAATCAAATAGTCTACGTGTGGATGGAAGTCTGAGAAACTTTGTTGTTAATTTCATCTTGATGTAGATACTAAAATATGATTATTTATGATAAATTATTCTTGTACACTTGAAAAATATCACTCATGGATCAACCCTTCAGTTCATGAGCTTCTCATTGTTGAAAGGCTTGTGTTTGCATTATCACTATGCCTAAATGTTTATCTTATGGTCTGTCCATGATATTCTGATTACCTAGATCACCTATAACCCATAGTCTACATAAAACCTAATTTATATCCTACTATGGTAGTTACATATCTTCAAAAACTTTCTATCCTCTTAGACACTAACGTCTGGACTAGGATACTAGCATTGACACTAGTGTTCCAAATCTGATGCTAGTGTCTAAATCTTACAAATGCTCAAATTTGTAAATATTTCAACACATATGGATCAGCCTATTTGTCTTAATTAACCCTCTTTCGAGATAATTTCAAAATGTGTTGTATAAATACAATTAAAATACCATTCATTATCACCAAGTATAAATCAAGCACACATCTATCTTATACCAAGAAAAAACACCTCTCAAGCTTACAAAGTTGCCCTATTCTTCCCTATATCCAAATCAATCATAAGAGAAAACTTTTATATTTTTTAAGCATTAAAAGAACAATCCATAAGAAATATTTATCAATTTAAAAGCTAGATCATTACATGCACTCGCATATAGCATATTATACAATTGTTCATACACAAGCCACCATAAGGGGGAGAATTACATTGATTTAAAGCCCTCTTTATAGTATATGGATATGTATATATCACTCATTTACAAAGGGTTTTTAATTCAACTTAACTTCACTTAAACCCACTAACCCCTATTTTTAAAGGTGACATTATGTAATTAGAGGACTTAGGGTTTTGAGCTAAATGTTGATATCCAAAACATGTGTGTGAGATTCAAATAGAGAATCTGTGAGGTGTTAATGATCCCTAACTGACATAGGTAGTCATTATATAAAAGGAAATGTACTTCATTAAGGACATAAGTGTTAAATTGGGATAAAACATTGATGTTAGTGTTTAGATTCTCATGGTAGTGTCTAGGATATTAGAGAGTCATTTTTTATAATCTAACAAATCAAGGTGGAACATCGAACTATCTTATCCTACACCTACATTTCTTAGATCTTCCTGCATATCAATAAATAAAGTAATTATTTTTTCTTCTTTGTGTTTTTATATTTAATTTATTGTTTGGAATTGTACTTTTTATATTTACCATACTTTCATAATTCAACACTATATTAGAATATGGTGAATCTGAATTATTTAATTGACCTACTTTTAGAATAGATTAACCATTTATTTGATTAACCTATTATCATATTTACCCTTAATACCAAAAAAATGGTTAAACATTTGGTGAACACAACCTATGAGTCTTCCTCCACAACCTGCTATATGGTTTTTAGCCTTCTAAAATTCTAGATTAATGTGATTACTTTTTAGATCTAATTCTTTCAATTATTATTGGCATATTTGTTTTTCATTTATAAAATTTAAAATGTTAATAACAAAGATTTATTTTAAATTGAAGATAAAGAATCATTAATTCATTATCTAAATAGAAATCAGGAATTAATTGATGCATTTTTGTATCTCACACATGATGAAATTAGTAAGCATGTTAAGGATAATGCATTTACATCTAGTTATGATAAATATTTAAATAATACTACTACCAATGAAACCCCATTATCCCTCCCCTCAAGCACAACATTTATTCCTACATCTAGTGGGGGCACACAATATGTCTTTAAGCCATTGTTCCATGAAGACCAAAAAAATATTGTTACATCCTCCATGGGAACCATCAATGTTTCAACCTAATTACCTATTTCAATGCCTTCATCAATATAAGTAGTGTTTTCATCCCCTTTGGTGACTTCTCAAATATCAAATATTAATGGGTCTACTATAAAAAATATCCTCCAAGTTATTTTAAAATTTAGAAGATAAGATTACAAATATTGCTCAAAATGCTTCAAAATCAACTCATGTTATTGATTCACAAGATGTATTGCATAATCCTCTTGCACCCAAGATATCTTTTCACCCTTTTTCAACATTTTTTTTAGTACCCAAGTTCACACTTCATGATGGCAAGGGTGATCCTAAGTATCATCTCTGATATTTTTATGCAGCATGTCTTGATTATGCGTCCAATGATAAAATTTTGACAAAATTATTTCCAAGAAGCCTAAAGGCATGTACTTTAAGATGGTTCTATGATCTACCATTATGATTAGAGAAATAATTAAAACCTATATAAAATCAATTTTTATCACATTACTTTATCAACATTACTAAAAAAAAATCATATGCAAAAATTGTAAAGATTAAGCAAGGAACTAATGAACCCATCAACAAATATGTTTTGAGGTACAAGAAAATATTGGCCAAAATGATAAATCAAATGGTAGATTAAGAGCTTAAATATATCTTTAATAAAAGTTTGATTGCCACATTACATGAGTATATTATCTTCAAAAAGTTTAAATCTTTTGATGACTTATGTCATATTGTCTAAGATTGAGAAATTAAACTTATTGCATTAAACAAGCTTAAGTATGTATCCAACATGTCATCAACATCAAATACCAAGTTTCATATCAAAATAAGTTATAAGGTAAAACTTCCCAAGGATAAGAAGGAAGCAAAAACAATAGTGAATATAGTGTCATAATAACCTAATCATATCATCTTATATAATGCACTTAAAAGATAATCTACGTGATTCCCTGAGTCTCTAGCTTCGCTCCTTAAGAATTTAGTGGAGTGTCACCTCATATCTCTCCCTCCTCCCTTATAGGTTGATACAATATGATATAAATTCATATTGTGACTATAACTAATGTGTTGGGAATTCTACAAACATATGTTACAAGTTGATGCAAAATATGGAAGACTTGATTGATAGTGAAAAGATCACATTTTATGATTTTACAAAAGATTCAGGATCACAATATGGTGACCATCATAACCAAATGATATTCAAAAATACATTACAAGACCATTATAAGGAAGTACTAGAAGCTCAAATGGCATATAATGCACATTCTCATCCATCATATTATGGGCACCCATTATATGGGATTATTGGCACACTTACACATAAGATACCTCATATGGTTTGCATGCCTTATATTACATTTGATGATAATGAAATTATGGATGATGACTTAGATATTCACTCATTTTTTATTAGAGCATGTATTAATCATCAGCTTATATGTAATGTTATGGTTGATAATGATTCTAGTGATAATGTGTGTACCATGACATGACTCACATATTTAGGATATACACATGATGATCTATACCCTTTGACCAAGATGCTCAAAGCATTCAATGGGAAAGCACAATATCTTTTTGGTGAGATTTTTTTGCCTTTCTAAGTTGGTCTAGCACATGTGACCACAAAAATTTTAGTTATACCATATACATGAGTCTTTGATGTATTATTAGGATGACCTTGGATCCATAAGCTTCGTAGAGTAATGTCCATAGTGCATAGATATCTCAAGTATATTTATGACAATGAGGTAATCATAATTTCAAGGATTCAATGTGAGAATCCTCTACAACAAGAGAAGTTTATTATAAGATAATTAATTATAAAACCTATTCAGGTTAATCATGATCAAAAGGGTACGTAAAATATAATCCCCTTTCCTAGGTGATCTATACTAGAGAGCTCATTGCATCAAATATATACAGTGGACTCCATGGAGCCATCATCTATAACTACACAACCCAAAAAATTATTAAAAACATATCAACATGTTTAATAGAGGGTATATATACCCATAATTATAATTTCACTAAAGAATTCATAGATCACTAAGTAATGGGTTCCATGAACCACTACAACTTATACTATTGCTTCATAACCACATAGTCATATGAGACATAGGTAGAGTATTACAAATTATTCAGATCTAGATTTGGGATGTATACATGATCCTCAGTAGTATGACCAATTAGTTTAACTACATCCTAATCCTAGAGCTCCCTATGATCATTCCTTAGATGGGATCAATGACTAGTCTTCTCCTTCCTTAATACATAAAAATTCAAAAATTCACAAAAATACACAAAATTAAAAAAAAACAAATAAATGAGAAAATATATAAACATTCAAATAAAATAAAATATTTAAAAATAATTAGCATTTACAAGTTTACTACATTTTCTATATATTGTTTACTTTTTGTTACTAGATAGCATATCATTTTCATTTCTATACACACATATATTTCATGGGTACTTGAGTGTGATATATGCATACACTAGATTCATGATACATGAGCCTACAGATGATGGACCTTTCTTCCACACATGTGACACACTATTTTGGGGGCATATACTTCTATTGATCATGATTGATACATGTTACATTATTTTATGATCACTTTACATTACCATGATTGATATTATATACTAACACTTACACATGTCTATATTCATGTTTACATCTTATGCATCATGTTATATATGTTATTCTACATGACATTTTTCTAATGCATGTATGCAGAAACTAGTATGATATGCTTATGTTGGTTGCTTCTGTTTCACTTATTCATCTTCTCACATAGATGACTTGAGTGTGTTAGGAATAAAGATTTGATACTACATGTTAGATCAATGAACTATATCCTATAGTGAAATTAAATACATTTAAAAAACAAGTTACATAAAATAAATACAAGTAAGAGAACACATTGCATAGAGATTACGTGGAAACCTTGAAATGTGCAAGGAAAAACCATGAGCAAAATAGTAGCTTCCAAAATTCATTAAATCATATCATCAATATCTCTTTTACAACATATCCTCCATAACACTCCATCAATGATAAAAACAAAGCACTCAATGCTTCCATTTGAAGCATTTAGATTGTGAACCAGGATAAACTAGCCTACATGATCCAACCTCCAAACATGCAAGCCCAAGGTTTGTATGGATTCACTAATTGGATAAATTACAAAGGAGATCTTATGCTATATTAATATCATTTACAACATAGGTATAATAATAGAGAGAGAGGATATAATTCACCATCCTTGAGTGGGTGCACTATTCATCAATGGTGAACCATGCCCCCCTATGTGCCAAGTCAAGCCTTTGAATGGCATAACATAATGCCCCCTTGACCACTCCATGTGCACATCTATGTGATATGCCTTGTTAGGTTGTGGAGCTAAAAGCTTCACCCAGATGCAAACATGGAGGTTGCTGAGTGTCACAGTCATCAATGTCGGTAGGCCAATCGACGTCGATCAGTGGTGAATAGATAGCAACCGACATCGGTCAGGATTCAGCCAACGTCGGTCACCTCCAGACGGACAGGGACTGACATCGATCACCTGTGCGGTTCCAGAACTATTTATTGCATGAACAGTTAGTTTGTTGAACTGGTTGTTTGCATGTAAAGACTAACTTTAGTCTTGAGCCGCTTGTCTAATTATTGTTTGCATGGGATCTATATAATAGACCCATGGAGATGTATTGAAAAGCATAAAACTAGAAGAGTTCTTCTGATGGTGGAATCACAAGGGTTCTTCCATGGTGTATAAGATCAAGTTGATCTGCAGGTTGTTGTAAGATTAGGGAGAATATCTACATGGGTAAGTAAGGTCAGTTGATCTGCAAGTGTGGGTGTGTGAAAGGTCAAAGGAGATCCATAGGGTAGCAAGATCAAATGAGATCTACAACACAACAGGGAGCAAGATTAGATGAGATCTACTTGGAGTACATTGCGTACTTGTGTATTGGTAGTATTGATACTAACTGGTTGAGGTGAACAACAACTCTGTGTTTGAGTTGATTGTTGTGACCTGCATTGAGAGAAGAGAACTCTTGAGGGAAGATTACTAGTATGCCCACAAAGTGGATGAAAGAGTGTGATCTCTTTATTATAATTTCCTTCTAAAATGAGTTGAATACAATTATGTGTTGCCTCTCATATTCTGTGCTATTTATGAATTCTAGTTACGTTTTACTTCTAGTTAAATTCTATGTTTAGTTGTTAATACAAAGGTAATCAAGTGTGCTCTTAATTCTAACAATTGGTGTCAGAGCTTTATGAACCTAGGTCCTATCAATTGGTATCAAAGCTAGGTTGTTGGTTCATAGCTTGATACCACTGTCAATTGGTATCATAGTGAGGTTGGAGGTTCTCAGAGTGAGGTTCACTAACACCTTGGTCATAGAGTGTGTTAAGTGTTTTTCTTTATTACAGGTCACTCTCAGGGGTTTCTAATTGAGTGAGAGTATAGCAATGGCAGAAGAAGGTAAGCTGAGAATGGAGAAATTTAGTCACAAGTGTAGCACCATAGAGTGTGTGGTGGTTGGTCTTCAAGATTGATCTTGAAGAGGGATACAAGCTAGGATACAGATTAGACAATGTATTGGTATAGGTATAGGTGTAGTGGTTTATCTCCAAGTGGGAGATTTTTAGGTTGTGGAGCTAAAAGCTTCACCCAGATGCAAACATGGAGGTTGCTGAGTGTCACAGTCATCGACGTCGGCAGGACAACTGACGTCGGTCAGTGGTGGATAGATAGCAACTGACATCGGTCAGGAGTCAGCCGACGTCAGTCACCTCTAGATGGACAAAGACTAATGTCGATTGCCTGTGTAGTTCCAGAACTATTTGTTGCATGAACAGTTAGTTTGTTGAACTAGTTATTTGCATGTAAAGACTAATTTTAGTCTTGAGCCACTTGTCTAATTATTGTTTGCATGGGATCTATATAATAGACCCATGGGGCTGTATTGAAAAGCGTAGAACCAAAAGAGTTCTTTTAATGGTGGAATCACAAGGGTTCTTCCATGGTGTGTAAGATCAGGTTGATCTATAGGTTATTGCAAGATCAGGGAGAAGATATACATGGGTAAGTAAGGTCAGTTGATCTACAGGTGTGTGTGTGTGTGTGTGTGCAAGGTCAAAGGAGATCTGTGGGGTAGCAAGATCAAAGGAGATCTGCAACACAATAGGGAACAAGATCAGGTGAGATATACTTGGAGTACGTTGTGTACTTGTGTACTGGAAGTATTGATACTGACTGGTTGAGGTGAACAACAACTCTGTGTTTGAGTTGATTGTTGTGACATGTATTGGGAGAAGAGAACTCTTGAGGGAAGATTACTGATATGCACACAAAGTGGATGAAAGAGTGTGATCTCTTTATTGTAATTTCCTTTTGTAATGAGTTGAATACAATTGTGTGTTACCTCTCATATTCTGTGCTATTTCTAAATTCTAGTTACGTTTTATTTCTGGTTAAATTTCATGTTTAGCTTCTAATACAAAGGTAATCAAGTGTGCTCTTAATTCTGACAATTGGTGTCAGAGCTTTGTGAGCCTAGGTCCTATCAATTGGTATTAGAGCCAGGTTGCTGGTTCATAGCTTGATACCACTGTCAATTGGTATCAGAGCGAGGTTCAATAACACCTTGGTCACAGAGTGTGTTAAGTGTTTTTTTATTACAAGTCACTCTCAGGGGTTTCTGATTGAGTGGGAGTATAGCAATGGTAGAAGAAGGTAAGCTGAGAATGGATAAATTCAATCACAGGTGTAGCACCACAGGGTGTGTGGTGGTTGGTCTTCAAGATTGATCTTAAAGAGGGATACAAGCCAGGATACAGATTAGACAATGTACTGGTACAGGTACAGGTGTAGTTGTTTATCTCCAAGTGAGAGATTATTAGGTTGTGAAGCTAAAAGCTTCACCTGGATGCAAACATGGAGGTTGTTGAGTGTCACAGTTGCTGACGTCGATAGGCCAACCGACGTCGGTCAGTGGTGGACAAATAGTAACCGACATCGGTCAGGAGTCAGCTGATGTCGGTCACCTCCAGATGGATAGGGACCGACATCAGTCGCCTGTGCGATTCCAGAACTATTTGTTGCATGAACAGTTAGTTTGTTAAACTGGTTTTTTGCATGTAAAGACTAATTTTAGTCTTGAGCCGCTTGTCTAATTATTGTTTGCATGGGATCTATATAATAGACCCATGGGGCTGTATTGAAAGTGTAGAACCAAAAGAGTTCTTTTGATGGTGTAATCACAAGGGTTCTTCCATGGTTTGTAAGATCAGGTTGATCTGCAGGTTGTTGCAAGATTAGGGAGAATATCTACATGGGTAAGTAAGGTCGGTTGATCTACAGGTGTGTGTGTGTAAGGTCAAAGGAGATTTGTGGGGTAGCAAGATCAAAGGAGATCTACAACACAATAGGGAGCAAGATCAGGTGAGATCTACTTGGAGTACATTGCGTACTTGTGTACTGGCAGTATTGATACTGACTGGTTGAGGTGAACAACAACTCTGTGTTTGAGTTGATTGTTGTGACCTGTATTGAGAGAAAAGAACTCTTGAGGGAAGATTACTAGTATGCCCACAAAGTGGATGAAAGAGTGTGATCTCTTTATTGTAATTTCCTTCTGGAATGAGTTGAATACAATTGTGTGTTGCCTCTCATATTCTATGTTATTTCTGAATTCTAGTTACGTTTTACTTCTGGTTAAATTTTGTGTTTAGTTGCTAATACAAAAGTAATCAAGTGTGCTCTTAATTCTGACAATTGGTGTCAGAGCTTTGTGAGCCTAGGTCCTATCATGCCTCACTCCATATGTGACCTCAATATAGCATAGTGATAATTCTCCCCCACTTTCCCATGTGCACACATGTGTGAGTCAAAATATTCCAAAATTTTGACCACACCCAACAAGAGCCCACAGATAAGTGCACCCCACAAGCACATGCTTAAATGGAATCATTATATCCACTATCATTATGTCATCACATGCATCCACAATCCAACCCATGTGACTAAGTGGAAAAATGTTTCCCATTTCTATCTCCTCCTCTTTTCACCTTAAAATATGCTCTATGGGCCATACCACCCATCGTGAGTCATGCCAAGTCATCACCTAGCCACATCACTAACCATCCACATCACCATCAGGCCACATCACCATGAATAGTGATTAGTGAATAGTGACTATGAATAGTGAATTCACATCCTAATATACTCCCACTTGAATTTAGTATACATATGATTTTATCACATTATGTAGAGGAAACACTTAACACCTCACTCACTTGTCTCTTGTATCAATATATCAACTCTTTAATAAATGTTCTCAATGGTAAACTTACTCATTACATGTTTCAATGGTTTATTGGCTTTATCAAGGTTCTTGTGATCATGTACCTACTTAATCAAGTCATCTTTGAGTCCAATTTCCAACACACACAACTGTTTAATTCAATTCTTTCAACTTACACAACTTCTCCCACTTTAGTAGATAATCTTATAGCCTTTTTTAAGGCCTTTTATAATAATACAGATCAACACAGCTTAGTTTTTATAAACTAATTACCTTTCCTATCACCCTCTATATTTTTATTCATCTTCACAAATTCTATTGGCTAGACTCTACTCAAACATCACCCTTTCAACTCCTTTTAGGGCTCTGTTTAGGCCTAATTAGGCCTCCACTACCCTACAACACACACAGTCACCCATAAATGTATGTATTTGTAGTTGACTAGTCCAAAAATCCATAATATATTATTATACATTTATCAGTATAAAATTACAAAGTTTTAGGAATTTTCACTAGGTAAAACTCTTATAAAATCAATTTTTGCCTAGAAACCCTAACACAAGGTTAAACAGTCTGTAACCTACCCAACAAGAATCAATTTAAAATTTTAGATTTTCTAACAAGTTTCAATCTACTGTGATGAATGGATTGTGTCTATAAAATCTCTCTCCACATTTATCCATCATTGGGTTCCCATCTTAAAGCTTATGTTCCACAAATAACTCAAGTTCTTATTGAATTGTGTGTGTAGACATAGTATGCAGGGGATCGAGAGGAAGAAAATTTAGATTTTAAGTGACAAGCCAGGTTCTTAAGAAATATAATAGTTGGTTAAGGTATTTTTTTATCTTAAAAACCTCTTTAAATCATCATATACCCTTCCTTACACCTTTGTGATCCACTTTTACATTATTTTGTATGGGACTGTGTATATTTTCAAGCTTGTATAGGAATGTATTGTCCTTCTAGTAATGAAGTATGAAACAAAAAAATTAAATACATAAAAACACTCAAAATACATGTATTATACTTATAAATTATAAAATAATCATCAAAGTGCATCTTTATTAGATTTTCCTTCATTGACCAGTCTTACACAGTCTTCCTTCAATGACAACATTTAGAAAATAAGTTTGTGTAGTGGTTTAGCAACCCTAAGGAGTTCTCTACCTTTTTATTTGTAAATTTAATGTCTCCATAATTTTAATTTCATATCATAAATATCTCAACACAAAAACTTACAAGTTTTATAAAGCCTATAACTACTTTAACTGCCTTTTAACCTTCCAACGGTCACAAAAGGCTACTTAGATCATTGAAAGTTTACACCAAGTATATTTTGTCATACATATATGCTCTAAGGCCCATGGTGTCTTAAAAAATTTATATTAACAAAATAAATACTGATTCATCCTTCAATACACATAAAACTCCTTAACTATGCTTGACAAATTCAAAAATTAATATTATTGAATTTGGTGGGAAAATGCCAATTTTGAAATCTAACCTAACTAATCACCCCTAGACACTTTGAGAACATTTAAAAGTGTGTACCAAAGACTCATAACACCTTTAAAACACCCTAACATTCTAATTGATCACAAAACATTTTATCAAATCAAAATTGTTGAAACAAACACAAGACAAGTCATCTTTAGAAGGATGCTCCTACATCATACTACTGAGGTGCAAAAGAAACTTTCCATGAAAGTTTAGTCATCTTTTATTGACTTTATCCTCAAAATCTATCTCTCTTATTCATTCCAACTATGCAATGTCACATCCTCCTAGATCCCAATGCCTATGAGTGACACATATACCTCCTTGTTCTTTGACTAATTCCACCTTGCTTCCTCCTTTAAGGTTAACTTTTTAGATATTGATCTCCCACGTAATAATATTTAGTTTCTTTTTTTTGTCCTACAAGAAATATACACATGGAAAATAAATTAAACATAACAACCTCCTTCTTGTATTCTATGAAGCTATACTCTTTCACTTGCATGGTTGTCCTTCATGTACTTGGATCTTCTACTTGTTGGATTATGTCTTGCTGTGTCATCTTCTTACATATAGTTTTCTCAACCTCTTTAACTTCATTATTATTCCCTAGGTACTATTCATTCTCTAACTAATCAATCACTTCACTTTCCATAGCAAACTCTCTCAACACACCAATCTTACTAATAAATTTGTCTAAATACTCCATTATTCTTATCAAGAACAAGTGACAAGACAAATCTGTAAACAACCCCTCCAAGTGTTCATTTGAAAATAATTGATCATGTTGGGATGACTATAACAGATCTTTGTTGCTTGTAATTAACACCTCAGAATGATTTTTAACTACTACATCCTTTGCTCTCACTTCTATGGCATTTTGTACTACACCTTCTTCCATGCACTTGTTCTTAGTTGTCACACTCTTATCCTCAATGCTACAACTGATTTATTTTGGCATGTACTCTTTCTCACCAAACATTATCACACTACTTTGTGTCTCTTTTCCTTCAATGGGGTAAGTGTGTGATTGATACCATCCTTCTCAATGGTGTATGCATTAGCTCTACCATCATGCATAGCCTTTCTATCATATTGTCATGGTCTACCAAGGATGATATGTCACACATCAATAGGAAGTATATTACACAAAATTATGTTCTTATACCCACCTATCTTCAAGTCTACATAGCATTGTTTATTCACTGGGACTTGATGAATATTTTAAATCCAATAGACTTTGTAAGGACTTGGATGCTCTTTGATTTCTAATCTTAGATTAGCTACCATCATGTAAGATACAATATTATCTATACTACCATTATCAACTATGACCTTACAATATTTACCTTTACTCTTGCACATGGTCTTGAATAACGTCATTCTTTGTGGTGGTTCCTTCTCCTCATGGTTTATCTTCAAAATAAATCTCTTCATAATCAAACTCTCTCATGTTTCAAGTTCTTATACATAGTTTGGCAAATAATCCATACTTTTCTCTTTTTTTTGAACCATTTTATTTCTACTTTCACTCCAAGAGCTACCACTTTGAACATCTTTTGGACACTCATATGATCTATCCTACAAATTTGTTTCATTTAAATCACTTTATAACAAATCCACTATATCCTCTTCCTCTACCATATGATCTTCTACTTGTGTATCCATAACCACCTCTACTATATTGATTTGAACTCTAAGAACTACTACCAACTTATTTACTTTTACTTTGTCATTGATTTCTATTACCTAGTTGTCTTCTCCCTTCTTGTTGACCTCTACCTTTGTAGTTTCTACCACCTCTTCCTCTATTTTGTTGACTTTAACTTCTAGAAAACTTTTCCTCTACCTTCAATGCAAATTCATAGGCTTCCTCTACTATTCTTTGTGACAAAATGTTGATCTCATCTTGAATGACAAACTTTAGGCCATTGATATACCTAGCAACCTTTTTTAGATCCTCCTCTATGTGTCTTTCTCTAATAGTTAGTTTGTAGAATTCCTCTCTAAACTCTTTCACTGTCATGTCCGTATGCCTCAAATTTTTCATCCTCCTAAACAAGTTGGTTTGGTAGTTTTTATGAATGAATTTGCCTTTCATCCTAGACACCATTTTATCCCATGACCTTATCTTCTCCTTTCCCCTTCTTCTTTCTTCTTATATTCCATCCCACCATAGGGATGCATGACCCTTCAGAGTTTTCAATAAAAACTTCACCTTATTTGCCTCATTCACCTCTTCATAATCAAAATAGTTATCCATGATATGATCCAATCAACCAACTATTTAATGTTGAGACTGACCTCATACATTATCACCTCCATCTTCGATTTTGATGTCACTCTAAGGAATATTCTTATAAACATCTATTCCACTCTACCTTTCTCTCCTTCTGATGCTTCTTCTTGAGGACCCTCATCCTCTCCTTCACTCACATCTCCCTTTTTCATCTCTCTTCTTTGATCTTACTCCATGGATTGCAGGCTTGCCTACAAGTTTCTTACCTCAACAACCAATGCATCAACTACCTATAACCTTCTTTGGTCTTTTTTTTCTCCTCGTCTTTTGTTTTTCATGTGTCTTTACTATCCTCCCAATATATCCTAAGCTTTAATACCAAATGATGTAGAGGAAACACTTAACAACTCACTTACTTGTCTCTTGTATCAATATATCAACTCTTTGATAAAGGTTCTCAATGGTAAACTTTATCATTACATGTTTTAATGGTTTATTATCTTTATCAAGGATCATGTGACCATGTACCTACTGCATTAATTTTTTTCAACTTACACAACTTCTCTCATTCTAATAGACAGTCTTACAACCATTTTTAAGACTTTTACAATAGTATGAGTAAGTACAGATTAGTTTTTAGAAACTAATGAACTTTCCTATCACCCTCTATCTTTTTCTTCATCTCCAAAAATTATTTTGGCTAGACTCTACTCATACATCACCATTTCAACTCTTTTTACAGATTTGTTTAGGCCTAATTAGGCCTTCACTACCCTGTAACACACACAGTCACCCACAAACATACGTATCCATAGTTTAATATTCCAAATATCTCATAATATATAAGTATAAATTTATCACTATAAAATTACAAAGTTTTATGAATTTTCATTAGGTAAAACTCCTATAAGATCAATTTGTGTCTAGAAACCCTAACATAGGGTTAAACAATCTGCAACCTACCTGAGAAAGATCAATTTGAAGTTTATCTTTTCTAACAAGTTTCAATCTACTATGATGAGTGTATTGGGTCTATAAAATATCTATCCACATTTATCCATAATTATTTTCCCATCTTGAGGCTTATATTTCATAAATAACTTGAGTTCTTATCCAAATGTGTGTAGATACAGTCTGCAAGGGACCGAGAGGAAAACACTTTAGATTTTAAGTGAAAAATCAAGTTACCAAGAACTGTAATAGTTGTTTAAGGTATATTTTTATCTTACACACCTCTTAAAATCATCATATACCCTTATTTACACCTTTGTGACCAATTTTACACTATTTTGTATGGGATTGTGTGTATATTTTTAAAATTCTACTGGACTGTATTCTCCTTCTAGCAATGAAGAATGAAACAAACAAATGAAATACATAATAAAATTTAAGATACATTTATTAGACTTACCAATTCCAAAATAATCATAAAAGTGCATCTTTATTAGATTTTTCTTCATTGATCTATCTTACATAGTCCTCCTTCAATAACACCATTCAGAAAATAGGTTTGTATAGTGGTTTAACAACCCTGAGGAGTTTTCTAACTTATTCTTTGGAACTTGAATCTCTCCATCATTATAATTCCATCCTATAACTATCTCAAAACAAAAACTTTCAAGTTTTATAAAGCCTATAACTACTATAATTTCCTTTTGAACTTCCAATGGTAACAAAAGGCTACTTAGATCATTGAAAATCTACACCAAGTCTATTTTATCGTACATATATGCTCTGAGGCCCATGGTATAGACCCATGGTGTCTTAAAAATTTTACCTTAACAAAATTAAGATTGATTCATCCTTAAATACACACAAAACTCCTAAACTATACTTGACAAATTAAAAAATTCAAATTATTGAATTTGGTGAGAAAATGCCAATTTTCAAATCTAACCTAACTAAGCATCCCTAGACACTTGGAAAACATTAAAAAGTGTTTACCAAGTCTTATAACACAATTAAAACACCTTAACATTATAATTAACCATAAAACATCTAATCAAATCAAAAAAATCAAATAAACACAAGATAATTCATTCTTAGAAGGATGCTCCTACATCACCACACCTAAGTATTATATAACCAATTACTCAATAATGCCTTATAATTCCCTAAAACAAACCCAATAGAATTTTTATTTCACTACTAAATACTTCTCTATCATGATTGGCTTTGTCAACATCTACTCCTCCATAGTAGATTACAACACTAAAGTGACAAATCACTTCTCTGCACATAGATCAATCCCCCCATCGAGATTCTATCATGAACCACTAATAACTCCCACTTCTTTGGAATATCTAATTTAGTGCTCACTATGGCATTACAAGGATTATTACTCATGATTAATCTAATACATAGGACACAACATGTATACTCCTCTTTTGAGACACTCTTGGGAAGACAACTCAAAAAAATGTGAGTGGGGTACTTCCTTGATATCTTGTCCTTATGCATCTCCATCTTTGGTTTGTTCCTCTTATCACCTTCATTTCATGTGTGTCTACTAATCCATCACACTAGTGATCATGTTGGGGCCTACATCTAACATGTCATAACACATAGCATCAACCTCTACTAAACATTTGACTCTCCATGAAGGTACTAAAATTCTTATACTACATGTGTGATGTATACACCAGCCTGTACAATGATTTCATACAAACCAACAACACTTTTGCCTCATCTTTGTATTTATCTCTCCCTAAGAGAGATCACTATGTAGGAATCATGTTGCTCTAACTCTTTAAACAATAATAAGTGCATGTAGCACTCTTGATAGTAGTAAAGAAATAAGATGGCATAGAAGTTAATACTAGACTTTTACTCATAGCCTCTAGCTATAAACATGACACAAGTGGACCAATCATAGCTCTAGGGAAGTCATCATGCTACTCGATGCATCACTACACTAACCAAGTTTTTGAGCCTCAAAAATGTATCTAAAATTTATCATTCTCTACCAAATGTTTCCAAAAAACCAACTCATGTGCCTCCATTGTTAGTCCATGCATCATTCTACCTATACAATGCCACAACTGTATGCATAGCACTCTAACACCTTGAGTTATATGGTCAAAACCAGCCTTCTCCTTGTAGGAACACTAGGTCTCAAATATTCATTTGCATATTAATCTTCATCTTCCTCAACTACTTTAAAATAGGTACAAATTCAAGTTTCTCTGTACATCCTTCCTTTATATGGATTTTTATTAGTCTTTAGCATATCGACTAATGATATGTGGTTAGTAGGATACTACATCAAAAAACCCTTATGTTTGTTACCAATAACCACAACAAGGTCATCACCTTGTCCTCCACCTCCTATAAAGGAGGCCATCTTGCTCCTAAAGTTATAGAGTTCTTTATCCATTGGGAACACTATATTCTTATGAAAAGATAATATGAAGGGGAATCACATCCCTTTTGTTTGACTTTCTCATACATTGGAAAATATCACATATTTATTTGGCAAAGCTTTTTCAACTTTCTCCACAACTATCTTGTAGGCTTCTCCTTAAAAACATGAAGAGAATAATATCTTAACCAAGAGATCCTCACCTTACTCCATAAAGAGATACCTACCAAAACAAACTCTCTTTTTTCTTCTTTAATCTCTACTTGGTCTATCCTCCTATCACTGTAGCTTCACCTTGCACACAACTAGCCAATAATATAAAACACTCACATACATGGAATTTTTTACCATGTCTTTCATATCAGATGTTAGGAATAAAGCTCTGATATTACATGTTATATCAATGAGTTATATCTTGTATTGCAAGTAAATAAATGTGAAAAAAAAGCTACATAAAATAAAGATAAGCAAGAAGACACATTACATAGAGATTATGTGGAAACCTTGCAATGTGCAAAGAAAAACCATGGGAAAAATGGTATCTTCCAGACTCCATTAAATCACAACATCAATCTCTCTTCCACAATAAATCCTCCATAACAACTCCATTAGTGCTAACAACTAGGTACTCAATGCTTCCACCTGAAGCATTCAGGTTGTGAACTAAGCTAAAATAGCCTACAAGATCTAACCTCCAAGCATGAAATCCCAAGGCTTGTATGGATACACTAATTGGACAAATTACAAATGAGATATTATGTTATATTAATAGCATTTACACCATAGAGAGAATAATAGAGAGAGAGGAGAAAATGTACCATCTTTGAGTGGGTGCACTATTCACCAATAGGGAACCATGTCCCCCCATGTTCCAATTCAAGCCTTTGAATGTAATCTCATAATTCCCCATTGACCACTCCATGTCCATACCCATGTCCTAAGCCCCACTCCACATGTGACCTCAATATAGCATAATGATCCTTGTTTCCCACTTTCTCATGTGCACACATGTGTGAGTCAAAATATTCCTAACTTTTAACCAATCCTAATAGTATCCCACAAACAACTATGCCCCATAATCACATGCTTAATTAAAATCATTATATTTACTATCATTATGTCCTCACATGCATCCATAAGCTAACCCATGTGACTAAGTGGAGAAATGCACTCCATTTCTCTGTCATCATCTTCTCACCTTAAAATATGTTCCATGGGCCATACCACCCACTTTGGGTCATGTTAAGTCATCACTTAGCCACATCACTAACCATCCACATCACCATCATGACATGTCATCATGAATAGTGACCATGAATAGTGCATGTGAATAGATATTCATGAATAGTGACTTCACATCCTAACAGATTGTACTTAATTTTTGCTACCTTATTCTGATGTGGAACATTTGAACATGTTCTTTATTTGTTGGTCACAGTGCCCCTAAGTTTTGTTTCTTTGGTGTGCAAACATTTGAACATGTCATATCATTTGAGTGTGTAACATTTGAACATGCCCGATGTTTTTGGTCTCTTTATACCCATTTTACATGACATTGAGTATTTTTTTGTGTGCTTGGTTATTTTTTGAGATTATGTTTGCTAATTCTATATGTTTCCATGATCCATATCATTCATCTTAATTTTTTTTATGTTTTAATACTATAAATTTTATCGATACATCTCTTAGACATGAAACCACTATATGCTTGATTACTACATGATTGATACATATATAACATGGTAATCTTATCATTTTTTAATAAGTTGACTATCGCATTACAATACCCTCACCTCAAAATGGGGTCATATTAGTGGGCACATGTCATAGAGACATGAGTCCATGCGCACGTGCACACACACACACACACACACACACACACACACACACACACACAATTGGTATAATTTGATATAATTTACAAGCTTTAGATATACATTTGGGTCAAAATATTAATCATTTGACAACAATATTCATAGATGTGGGATAAAAAATTTTAGATTTGTGACATGTATTATACATAATTTATAGATTAGAGTTTACATTTTAATAGATACTTTAGCTTAAGACACACTATAGTTGCATATGCCATTTAAATACACCAAATCATAGATACCTATTTAGATTATATAGACATTTATGCACTAACTTGACTCACCCTTGAACCATATTGGGGGCATGATCACCCTCCAATTCTAGTCTTTACATATATAAGTTCAATTGTGAACTTCCTTATCTAATGCTTCAGTAAATAAGCATCATTACCAAATTAAATTACCAAGGGGAAACATGGTTGCATCAACATAACGTTTACTCCTTCCTTGCTCTATTTTATTTTAAATATTTAAATCATTAAATTTTCATATTATATATACTAATTGCACTATAACATGCTTTTGGTTATAGGTTATACACAAATAACAAATTAAAATAGGGCTCAAGTCAAATCAATATGTGTTATACACATCATGATACACATTTATTTCCTTTACACGAGTAATTTCATCCTTATGCATTGTTACATTAAAGGGGATGCATGGGGAATGTAGTACTAAAATATAATTATATATGATAAACTATTTTTTTATACTTGATAAAATATCACTCATAGCTCAACCCTTCAATTTGTAATCTTCTCATTGTTGAAAGGCTCATGTTTGGCATCTCATTGTGCCTAAATGCTTATCCTACGGTCTAATCCTTATGTTATGATTACCTAGATCACTTATATCTCATAGTATGCTTAAACATTGGTTTATATCCTACTCTCGTATTTACATATCTTCAACAACTTTTTATCCTCCCAAACATTACCATCTATACTAGGACACTAGTATCGACACTAGTGTCCCAAATCTAATGTTAATGTTTGAACAATACAAATGGTCAAATTTGAAAATATTTTGGCATGTGTGGATTGACATATTTGTCTTAATTAACCCTCCCACAAGATAATTTAAAAAGGTGTTGTATAATTATAATTAAAATACCATTCATTATCATCAAATACAAACCAAGCACATGTCTATCATATAGCAAGAAAAACACCTCTCAAGCTTACAAAGCTACCCTATTCTTCCTTATTTTCAAATTAGTCATAACAATAATAGTATTACAAGTCTAAAGTATTAAAAGATCATCCCATAAGTAGTGTATATCAAGTTAAAATCTAGATCATTTCATGCACTTGCATATAACATATTATACAATTAATCACATATAAGCCCATATAAAGGGGAGAACTACATTAGTATAAGACCCTCTTTAAAGTATATGAATATGTAGGCAATGCTCATTGACATAGGGCTATTTAAGGTCATATCAACTTCACTTGAGCCCACTAACCCCTAGTTTACAATGTGGTATGACCTAATTGAAGGACCTAGGGTTTTGAGGTAAATACTAATATCTAAAACCTATGCATGAGATCTAAACATAAAATCTATATGGCATAGGTGGTTATTCCATAAAATGATATGTACTTCATTATGAATAAAATCATCAAAACTAGGACATAATCTTCAATTCTAGTGTCTAAATTTTGACAATAGTGTTTAGGCTATTAGAGATTTATTTTCTAGAATCTAACAAATTAGGCTGAAACATCAGACTATATTATCCCACATGTGCACTTTTTAGATCTACCTACACATTAGTAAATAAGATAAGTATTTTTTCTTCTTCATATTTCTACATTCATGTTAA